>CM040976.1:3380229-3395537 GCA_022985145.1 Pangasius djambal | reverse complement strand
AAAAAAAAAAAAAAAAAAAAAAAAAAAAAAGTTAAAAGTGAGCGAAAAGTAATAGAAGATGGAGCTGTGTCTGTTTACACATGAATGGAGAGGACAGAAGAGTAATGGCCGTTTATCTAGCTCACCCTGTTTTATGCCTTTTCCACACATTTGATTCATTCACCTTTAGTCCATGATCCCGTTTCCTTGTGACCTCAGAATGACCAAGCATTTCAAACACCATAGCCAATGAGGAAAGCTGTTTCTGTTGTTAAGTGTGTTTCTTTTTATGCATTATTAGCCTGAATGCAAAAGAAAGAAAACTATATGGTACTAAAGATTTTGTGGTAATTGTTGATAATTTTTATCCTCTGTGAATTCAGTTTCGAAATACTGTATAACTGTAAGTCCTGCACATGTTGTTTTCCCCCATTTTGGATGGGTGAAGTGATGGATTGTATGAACAGAGGTGGAGAGTGAAGAAGGTTGGCACATTGTACACTTCAATTCTCCTGATTCTTTCTCTTACACTGCATCTTTTTTTTTTTCTTTTTTGATTGAGGGCAGGGAAATATGTGTATTTATACGTACATCTATTTTTATAAGACCTTGAACTCTTGTTTGAGATACTTTCCCCACCCACATTCTTGTTTTTCTCATATTTCTGCTGTTTTTTGTTTTGTTTTTTTGATAGGAAATGCAGCTATGTCTTTCACTTTTTTTAAACTGAAAATTTAGTCATTGTTCGAAATGTTGCAAGTTTGGATGGCAAAGGCTTCTCCTCGAGGTTTGGGTGCATTATGGATGTCGAATGTTCTCATATGGTGCATCCTGACATGGCTTGATTCAGCAGTGTTAGCCCTGCCACATGTTGCTAGGATTTTGTGCGTGCGTGTGTGTGTGTGCCTGACGCGTCTATGCAGTGTGTGTGTGTTCGCACACGCGCACGCGTGTGCTCACGTGTGCTTGTGTCATTGTAAGTGTATACGTTTGTGTGTGTGCGCGTACTGAATCAGTACTTAAACTTGGCATGCTGTCTAAACTGGATTGTAAAAGACTTTGGGAGAGGAGTGAATTTTTATAAATGTTAATCATGTATGTATGTATAGTATGTATGTATGTATCATATGTCTGTATATAAAACAGATCAATGAAAAAAGGTGTTGTTTCATTTAAGACTTCTGCTACTGTTAATAATAAGCCCCATAATCATACACTTAGTGGCTAGTTACATGCACCCAGTGTCATGTGATTCTTCATTAGCAAGCTAAACATTTTGTGCTATAACCATGTCTCTTTCCAAAAGAACTAAATTAGGGATTTCACAACAACAGGGTGAATACTTGGGCAATCACAACTTTTTTAATTTTGAAAATTATTTGGCAAAATATGTAGATTTTCTTCCCACTTCATCAACATACTTTGCAGATGATGATAAATAAACACATTTACGAGGAGTTGTTGATGTGTTATTGGTCTACTAAACTAATTTAAATTGGTCAAGCCCACATGGGTCAAGGTGGAATGTGCCCCGTTAACTAAAATGAGTTTGACTCACTGTGTACAGTGTTTTTAAAAATGTAGCTACACTGATACACTTATACCAGCATCACAAACACACACTCGCACACTCGCATATAGAAAAATATAATGCGATTCGTTCTGTATTTTCATACACATCATTTCATACATGCATTAATTCTTCACACTGGTGGGAAAACCTAAAAGTGAATAAAATCAAACTAAATTCACAAGTAATGGTGGAGAATCTATTGTGTGGTACAAGTGTTAATTTTAGACACAATACAGTCCTGACCTTGGAAATGAATATGACTTATATAATACAATCTGTACTGTTTACTGTAGAGCTTTTTCAGTCACCCAATATGGACCGTCTGATCTGAAACAGCATGAGGCAGATGATAATCATGTTCAAGTGGCTAAAGAACAGAAGACAGAGTGGAATCACTGAATTCCTTTTACGTCAGACTTCCCCTCAGGTGGATATGGTGTGTTGTTTAGTGATTGTTTATGGTATGTACTATTCTGATTATATATCTGATTGTATGATGGGGGTTTTCATGAATATCATTAAAAGGAAAAAAAAAAAGCCATAAAATAACAAGGCTCGTAGGCTAACAAGTAACAGGGGTTAAGTTAGCTAACATCAGACTAACTATTATCTATTATCATGCTGATAATATCTCTATTCTCAGAAAATTTGTACTGATGGTTAAGATTATTAGATACATTTGTTTTAAATGTATAAATATTGTAGTTTACATTCAATAAATATCTATTTACAAATTAAAATAGTATAAATAAATACCAGTATACACTGGTATTTATTTATACTAAATATACACTCAGTGGTCACTTTAACGGGAACAGCTGTACACCTGCTTGCAGTTGTCCAATCAGCCAGTCATGTGGCAACAGCACAATGCATACAATCATGCAGATCACATGTTTACATTAACTGAAGCTCTTGTACTTTATCTGCATGATTTTAAAAAATGATCTCTGTGACTTTAGCCGTGGCATGGTTGTTGGTACCATTTGGACTGGTTTGAGTATTTCAGAAACTACTGATCTCCTGGGATTTTCACACACAATAGTTTCTAGAGTTTATAAAGAATGGTGCGAAAAACAAAAAAACATCTGGTGAGCGGAGGGTCTGCAGGCTGAAACACCTTGCTGATCAGGAGATCAGAGGACAATTTCCAGACTGGTCTGAGCTGACAGGAAGTCTATAGTAACTCAAATAAGCACTCTTTATAATGTGGCGAGCAGAGAAGCATCTCAAAACACAGAACACAGCCTTGAGGTGGATGGGTTACAACAGCAGAAGAACACATCAGGTTCCACTCTTGTCAGGCAAGAACAAGAATCTGAGATCATCCTGGGCACAGATTCACTGAAACTGTAACGTTGAAGACTGGAGAAAGACCAGGCGATTTTTTCCCCCTAATCTTCAACGGTCCAGTTTATAGCATGATCCTGCCACCACCATACTTCACCATGGGTACTTCTATGTAAGTCTTGAAGTATGCCATCTGATCTTGTCCTCTTGTGTCCTGTCTTTTCAAAGTGCTGTTCCATTTTCCTTGGTGCATTTTAATTTTAATTGCTGAGATCATGATTCCAGACATTTTCAGATATAAATACCTATCAGTTATATACAGTATCCCCCCACCCCCTAACAGAATGGATATATTCACTAAATACAGCGTATGCAAGAATTCCTTTTGGGAAGTATCTCACAATACAAGACAGCACAGTATCCCAAGAAAACAAAACAATACAATACAGTACACTAGTATAATACATCAGAGTACAGTACAATACAATGGTGCTCTGCAGAAATTTTGGGATTTTTTTTTTTTTATAACCAAATACTGATTGATATTTGGTATAAAGTCTGGTATGCCAAACTCCTCACCCTCTCTCTCTGTGCCAGCATTCCTTAGCATTTCCCTAGGCTGCACAAAGTCTCTACAATTGCCTAGATATTGCAGTGTAAATTTTACTTCAGTTCCCTGTCCAAACCCAAATCAGATGAGAATGACAGAATCAAATGCATGTTATCCTGGTTGACAGGAAGAGCTTGTGAGTGGGCAAAAAAACAGGTCATCCGTGGACACCCATCCCTAATATAGCCTGAGAGCCTAGCTAACATGTCCTGAGATAGGTGTTCCTGGCTCCCAAGGAGGAGCCTTCCCCAGGTTTCTACAGCAAGAGGACAGGAGGCAGAAGGACAATTGAGGCTGTACAATCCGAGGCCTCTCCTTCTTGAGACTGAATCATTGGCGTTGTCCTTCCGGAAGGGTATATAAGGCTGTATGCCACCGGGTATTGCATCATTGTTTGGGTGACCGTCGCTTCTGATGCCATATTTTCCAGAGTTGATGGTATGTGCTGTTAAGCACCTTGTGTTAATCTGCTTTTGGGTATAGGCATTTATTGATTATTTTTATTGTTGCAGTAGTGCGCATACTTTGCGTGGTAAGTCACGACTAATTGCCCTCGCCGGTGTGGTGCTTGCTTGCTTCAGCATATCAACATATATGATATTGAGTGTCTTTTCCTTGCGTTATAAGCATGGGCTACCTGATGAATGGCATGCTCCCCGTGTGTTTGATGAGCTAATTAGCATGCCTGAGTGTGTCTTTCTGCATTGGAGCTGCATGGCTTGAACTTTCAGCACTGCTGCTTTGCGTCGGGGCTGCCTTTTTTCCCCCTGCCGCTTTGCTCTCCTGTTGTGCTTCTTTGTCCTTTTTTTGGTTTTGTTTTGGTTTCTGTCTTGCTGTTTTTGTCGATTGTGTTTGGAATTATTTTTGTTTCTTTTTTGTTTGGAGTTTGTGTTTTACTGGTTTAGTGGCTATCTACCATCTCAACCCTGGTAGCTAATTTAGAGCCTGTAGTTGTTTGTGTTTAAGGGCCGTATTTTGTTAGAGCGGGCCATAATTGTTGGACCATTTTTGGAGATCATCCCCAGATGTGAGTGGTTTTCTTGTTTCTTTTTCTTTTCATTTTGATTGAAGGATTGTTTTAAGTGTATTTCTTCATTTTTTCTGACTTTGGAGTTGTCTTCTGTTTTCTTTGTATTTTTTTTTCTTTGTCCTTTGTAAAGAGTGGATTTATATAAAAAAAAATTGTGTGTGTGTGTTTCCAGGTGCTGCAGGCCCAGAGTAGGCAAGCTAGCTGTCTGGGGTGGTGGTGTCTGGGGTCCCTGCATAGATTGTTGTGTGCAAGCATTTGCATTTGATTTTGAATGGAAGTGTGTGTGGGTGATTTTCATTATTTTTTTGGGATCGTCCAGCCCTGGGCTAGCCCGTTCTGCTACTGGTAAACCTGAGCCCTAGTAATTTTGTTTAAGTAATAGGTCTCACTTCACTAGTTATAGCACAAAATGAAACATAAATTAGTAGTAGAAGATGATTAAAAAAACAGTACAACTTACTGAAATGTATCATCTCTCATGTAACCGCACAATTCGTTTCAACTGTGGGGAGACAGCTTGACAGTTAACGTTTTATTTACCTCAGACAAGTTATCTAATGGCAATAACTTGTTAGCTGGCTAAAAAAATAACTTGAGAGGATTATATAGCTAAATATCTAAAAAATTTTAAATGTATTATTGAATATATACAGTATATTATATAAATGCTTTAATTTTTACTTAACCTGGTATTGTTGTCTTATTTAATGTTTGAATAAATCTAATTCTGTCAGCTTCAGTCAAGCCAGATTTTCCACTAAACACTGGGTGTTGCTGAATGCTGACTACTGCGTGTAGCCTGCGCCAACCAGATAACGAAGGGAGCTTCCAGTGATCACTGTACGCATGACTTCAAGGAACTATGACAGAATTTATATAGGATGAATTTCTGCTAACTCACACCTCAATTATAAGAAGGACTTCATGTTATACTGCAAAGCATACCTCTGTGTCCACTGCTTGCACTGTATCATCAAACAGTGAGATGGACCTTATAGACACTTAATCACTATTTTTACAGTTTGATCAGTTTGATGAAACCTTCAGTTCATTCAGTAACATTGTATATCAACTGAATTTACATAATATGACTTGTACTAAGCTTACCTAACTAGCATCGACACTGTGTTCACACTGTATAGCCAGAGGAGAACTCTGTAAAGCTACTTTGGAATTAAAGTGCATTATGAAAAGCACTATATAAATAAAACTGACTTGAATGTCTAATTTCTCTTTTTTTTTGGAATCTTCCGAGGCCATTATCTCAAACAAGTTATGACAGCCACCATTTAAATAAGCAATGGTTTGGAGTAGGAACATAGCTTTAAACAATTATAAAGCTCAAACTATCCATTTTTTAGTACATAAAATGCAAAATATGTTTCTGGGTCAAAATGACTGAAAATCATGGAGCAGATATAGTCCATGAAGTTTGTTTTGTTTGTTTGGTAAGTTTGTTTTGGATGAAGCACAGTGAAATTTAAAAAACACAATAGTTGACTATCATACTTTTATCAAAAACAAATTGGTAACACTTTACAATAAGATAGAGATAAATACTTTACAATTTGTTAGCATTAGTTATTACGAACTAACAATGAACAACAATTCTTACAGCATTTATTATTACAAGTTCATGTTAATTCATAAATATACTACTGTTCATTGTTAATTCATGTTTGTCCATAATACATTTACTAATGTTAATTTATACAATTTGAAATGTTAGATGTATTAATAAATGTAGAAATTAGCATTAATCTTGTTATTTTCAATTCTGGTCATGGGGACAGGATTTTTTTGTATTTCTCTCTCTTATCTGACACACTTAGTTCATGGAGCTTTTTCGTAACAAGCTGATGATCTGAATCACGTGTGGTAGATAAGGGAGACATACAAAATGTGCAGTGCTGTGGGTCCACAGGACCAGGAATGATTCCACTGAACTAGGTGCCCAATCCTGTACCTGTAGATCGATCTTCCTGCAGAGTTCAGTTCCAACCCTGCTCCAACACATCTGTCTGTAATTATCAGACGTACCTGAAGATCTTAATTAGCTGGTTCAGGTGTGTTTGATTAGGGTTGGAGCCAAACTTCATGGAAAGGTAGCTCTCCAGAAACAGGATTGGAAACCCCTGCTGTAAAAGTATTGTTCAGTTATAGTTGTTATCTAATGCATTACCGAATGTTAACAAACTGAACCTTATTGTAAAGTGTTACCAACAAATTCCAACATGTTTTTCATGTCGATCGCCATCAGAGTACTTCATCGTTAATATTTGATTACATCGTCCTTTCACCCAGCCCTAGTCTCTGCTATATATTCCTTTTGAATAATGTTTTCTAGAATGTGTCCACACTGACATTTCACACATACTTCATCCAAATAGTTGAAAATATCAATACATGAACTTCCATTATATGAACTGCCTCCAATATCCCTCAATACTGAACCGATACCACAGCAAAAACCTAAAAAAAGGATAAAGGATAAAAGGATAAAAGGATAAAGCCAAATTAAATAGTTATTATTGCCTCGTCAGTCTCCGATGGTGAAAAGGTTCGCTTGTCATGAAAGAAATCACACTCGTTTTGACTTATATTTGAGAGCATGAGCATAATGTAGGCTAATTGTTACAACATTTGCTGACCTGTGGATCTTTAAATTCTTTGAACAGGTCTGGATGTCTGTCGGCGAACTGCTTTGCCTAGTTGGACGTGCTGGCTCGCTTGGTCTGCGTAGGTTTAAAACATCTTTTACAGACGGGCTTTGTGGTGTCCGTGGACTTGCCCTGACTGGCGGCTATGGAAGAGAAATAATGCCATATTTCGCTTCGTCCGTCTGCTTTGTCGACAAGCCGTGAATGGTCGGCAAGAGCACTTGTATTTGCTGCCATGCATCACCATGAAATCTGCAGCGCATATAAGAGGAAAAGAAAAAAAAAAAGGAACAGTACCGTTTTTAACAGCAGGGTATTGCGATGCCTTTGTAGTACCGGTATATCGTGCAACACTACTACAACCCTCTTCCACTGATGTCTCCTCCCCCACAAGAAAAAAGAAAGCTTTAATGGCATTGATATTAAAGTTGTTTAATTGTAATAAACTCTGCAAAATGCAAATGTTTTGCTACAAATTATGCAGGACGAGAAATTGCAAGAAAGGAAATCCCCATATTGTTTACGAAATAAGTACACTTGAAATAAATTTACTTACATTTGTGTCCATGCTCTCCAGTATGGCGCTCATTCCTGTCTGTAGCTCATTCCTGTCTTTGAGTGGGACAACTGCAGCAGCTCATAGGACATGGCTGTCAAGACCCGCATAAAAGAACTTGCTCAGGTCCAACGACACAAGTCTGTTGAATTCTGTGCTCATCTTCAGTCATTACAGAACATCATACAAACATAAGGTATACAGAAACGCGTTAAACAACACTGCAAAAAAGGTCATTTGAATTTTCACAGTGCAGGTCAAATGTCATAAGTTTCCATTCCAAATTACTACAGCACTGCTTTAAAATTTAGCCAAGGCCATTAAGCTACACTTTACTTTAAGTAAACAAAAGATAAAATGCGCAATAATTTTTTTTTTATTGATATGACAAAAAAGACAAAGTTATAACAGTGATCACCATCCAAATACTATGGCAACTTGCTATTGGACACCAACTTTGCAGAGTTCACTTTGAGTTCTTCACAACCTGCATCTGTTAGTATTGATATACAGTTTCCCATCTTCCATGTCAAACTTAGTTTCCACCCAGCCGAGTATCCTCTTTCTTTCAGACAGGGGTGTTTGTCAGTTAGTGCAAAGGCCACACTTTTGATTTCCTCTTTGTCTGGGTAGGCTTTGTAAGCAAACATTGCTTCAGAAGGTTTCTCCAGTATTTCGGTCTGCATGTCTCGGGACATTGCCAAAAGAGTTTCATCTTTGCTATAAGTCTTGTTACCATGCTTTAGTCTCAGCTCAACACGGTATGAGAAGGTGGGAATGGTAAAGTGAGCAGGCCATGGATGTGAACAAATCTGAGATGACTCAGGCACAGCTGCTTACTTGAGTCGATGTTGACGGAGACGATGCAGACAATATTGCAGTGTCCAAACTTGAGTCTAAAAATGTATCAGAGGGACTGAATAGGATCTTCAGCATCGCCTTCTGCTTGGGCAGATCAGTTACTGAAGTAAGGTTGCAAAAGTCATTATCTTCATATTGAAGGTCAAAACAGTCTCTTAGCTGCAGTTTGCTTTTCAGCACCTCTTTGAGACCATGGACTGTGTCAGGTACATTGTAAAGTTAAATTTTTTGAATGTTGCGTTCAGAAACACTTGAAGGTCATGCGAAAAAGCATTTTGAAGTTGGGGTGGAACATCTAGACCTGCAAAGAAAAAGATTCAGAGAAAAGCAATTAGACGCTTCACACAGGCAAGTTATACATAAAGAATTTGTAATTAATAGAGGTGCTAATAAGCATAAACAGATCCAACCCACGAAGTTGTACAGCAGTGAATTGTATTCCCTACATTCAAAGTTCCTACAGCTAAACTCAAATCAAACCAAATTATTAAATCTAAAGGCATGTACAGTCAAAATTTACCTTAATATAGAGTCCTTGAATGGAGGACATATCATTTCGATTTCGCAATGGGCTATAGTTTGTATTAAAACCTGTTATGCTCCCTCCTTTCTCACTAACACAGCTGAAAGATTTACAAATTACATTTGTTCCCCCCTTTTTTTTAAGGCACTCTGCTCTTTTTCTTCTTTGAGAGCTATAAAAGATATCAGGGTGGAGGTGTGGTTGCTCAAGTCACCTTACCCTGAGCCAGATTACTAGTTCCCAATAACTTATAGAGCTAGCCATTACCCACCCAACTACTCAGTCAGTCACTCAGTGTTTAAGCCATCCTAAAGCTGTCTATGGGGGTGGAGTTGCTTCCCTTACTTCTTTCTAATCTCTCCTATGGAGAGGAGAGTTGTGGTTTCCCCAAAGAAAGAGCCAAGGCAAATATTGAGGAATGGCACAAGAATTACTAGCCAGGGATGTGGCTGTACCAAAGAAAAAAAAGAACTTTCTTTCTTTCAACATTTTGAGAAGGTGCACCATTCCTGGAGATAAAGGAATACCAAGTCAATGTGTGGAGTGAACGGAGCAAGGCCCTCTTCCAGCTCCCCACTCTAAAACTCTGTTTAATTAAGAAGCAAGGATTTTGGCATCACCATTAATTTGACAGCTCATATGTATAAGGGTAGAAGGGGTGATGTCCATTTAGCTTGTGTGGTTCCATAATCTTTCATTCCAAGATATGTCTTTTTTCCCAGTTCATAACACCTCAAGTGCTTAATGAACCATGCAATGTAAGTTTCACCATCTTGACAAAGTCAAGTTAACCAACTTGCCAACGTCAGGCAGTCAACTTGTGTATTTGCATATTTGAGCTCTATAGCCTGTTTTGTGGACTGCTCCAATGTGTCCGGTGAAACAAAATCAACATGCCCAACTTCCAAATCTGGTTTGAAAAGACTGGGTAGATCTAGATAATAAGCTAATATAAGCCGATGCTTTGTTGCAAAAGTGAGCAAGATATTTTTAAAATTCTGAACATCATTCACCACTCTTTTAAAACAGCTGTGCTTGGCTTCAAAGCGAACAGACCAGAAATCTATCAGTGGTCCAAATTTACGAATAAGTTCAGGGTAGTATTCTAGAAAATAATGCTTGGGACACAGACTGAAGTCAGGAAAAACCTCTTTTAACAATCATCTATGAGATGAGATTTTGAACTCCAAGTAGTGCAATGTCTCTTCTGTTCTACGTTATGCCATCCTCTGGTACTATGTCACCGAATGTCAATGGCAAGAATCACAATAAAGGCCAATTTTCATGCCAATTACCCCCCAGTAGTGCACAACACAACGAAATTTAAAAAGCGAACATAAGTTAACACCACAATGGAAATACTCCCGACATTGAAAAAACAGATATTTCTGGTGTTATTGCATGACTTTTTATTAAACCTTGGGACACAACAAGAAATTCTCTGTGTAAGTTAATCTATGTAATTGGTTTTAAGTCAACTAAATACTTTTACTGTTTGATATCACGGCTGATAATCTTAACGTGTCAATTTATGAAATGAGCAGAACAATAAATCTATTATTTTCTACTTATTTCCAGACAATTTAGCTCTGCTCTTGTTTCATGAATGTTACTTTCATGTAATATAAGCTAGTTTTTGAACACTGTGGTCAAGTGCACAAATGAGTATAGTGACAACATTAGGATATTTAATTTTAAGTCATTGTTATGGGAGCATACAATTGTTTAACTGAATTGTGTGAGGCAGGCTTTTCTACTATTTAAAATTGTAACTTGATAGTTCCCTGTCTGTAAGTTACGCATTGAAAGCTTGTGTTTATTGTCAAATTAAAATTCAGGATTATTCGCGTCCTTCACTGTATAGATGTCTGAAACTTTTTTCTCTGGTCTTAATGCTAAACAGATTTATGCATATTATTGCTTATCATTTATCTTTATTCTTTCTTGATGGTCAGAGTCCTCAACCCAAGTTTCTGAAGAGGATCTTCTTCTTAAGTACTTCAGAGATGTACACATACCCAGTGTTATTTTGGTTTTCCTGGCATCGAAGCACAACCTTAAATTGAGCCTTCATACCCTGAAAAAAAATTAAACAGACTGTTCTTGTACAAACTGAAAAATGACTTGCTTTTGTTCAGGCAGCAATTATTGAAGAGTTGAATGGTCCTGGACAGCATTATGGTTACTGCAAAATGTTGCAGTGAAAACACAAGATGTAATGATTATGATGGCAGATCGTGATCCATTAGGCGTTGAACAAATCATGTCTGGCACAATGATGGCTATGACCAATTAAATCCATATGGTTTGGCCATAACTGGCTGCATTGATGGTTACTCTTGCAAAGTGATGTGGTTGGTCTGTGGCGCTAGCAATAACAACCCAGAGATTATAGCTGATCATTACCTGCTGTGTGCCACTGAATTTGGGGTCATACCAAAGCTGCTTTGCACGGACTGTGGCACTAAAAATGGAAAAATGGCTGGTTATTTTTAAGGCCAGTGTTCTTGTTGAACTTTCCACTGGAAAAGGTTGACTTAAAACATGTTGTAGGAAAATAGCCTATTACTTAATGTCTAAAAGCGATGTTTATATAATTGTTCATTAATTTATGCAGGTCTCAATTCTGGATGGATCTACTGAATGACAGAAAGAAAGAGAGACAACTCTTTAATGGCAGTCATGATCACATATGCACTAAGAGCTTGGTACACTTTGTGTTTTTGAGTGTGCTGCAAAGAAATATGGAACACCCACACCATTAGGATAGTTAAACAGTCTTGCTGACCCTCTGGTAAGCCAGATGCAATGTACACTCTTCCACACAATTTAGTATATATTATATATTAGAATTATTTGAAATTTTTGTAATGGAATTGTTAAAGGCATAGCTCACACAAAAATAAAAATTCTGTCATCCTCATGTTGTTCCATACAAGTTTGAAATTACATGAGGGTTATTAGACAGAATTTTATTTTGGGGTGAACTAATCCCTACTCCATCCCAAACATTAGCTCGATTTATGATGAATCTGCTGCAAGACACCTTTAAGGTCTTCAATGAGAGTTATGCCACAATGTCTGCAGCATTTAATACATCTGCTGTAAAGCGAACAGAGGTTTTGGTTGAGTAAAGCAAAATAATAATAATAATAATAATAATAATAATAATGATAATAATAATAATAATAATGAAATAAAAAATTGTATGAATAAATTTACGAACATGATGTTGAGATGTTGAACCACAACTCTCCTCTCCATAGGAGAGGCTAGAAAGAAGTAAGGGAAGCAACTCCACCCCCATAGACAGCTTTAGGATGGTTTAAACACTGAGTGAGTGACTGAGTAGGTTCCAAAGCCATGAGACTTACTTTCTTCCATAGAACGCAAAATGGAGATTTTATGCAGAATGTTAGTCTCAGTCACCATTTACTTTCATTGCATGTTTTTTCATTAAAATGAAAGTGAATGGTGACTGGGGTTAACATTCTGCATATCATCTCCATTTGTATTCCACAGAAGAAAGTCATACAAGTTTGAAATGACATGAGGGTTATTAGACAGAATTTTATTTTGGGGTGAACTAATCCCTTAAAAATGTATTATGCTTGGCTTTGTAAAATGAAGAGAATTGATTATTTCCTAAAGTATTAAGTAAAAAAAAACAATAGTATAAGTAGTAAAATAGTAATAGTAAAAACAATTTTCAATTAGTCTTGTATTAACCACTTAATTTCACAATAAAATTAAAGACGAGTTTATCAGCATACAACAGTCACTTTGTTCGGATTTTTTTATTTTATTTTACTCAACAGAATTAGTCCTGATTTCTCTGTAAAACTGAGCTTGTTACTGAACTGTTCTGCCAGGGTAGAACAAAACAAATACATAGTTAAATACAAGTTAACCTTTATTGCATACAAAATACTGTACCTGATATCAAATTTTGGTGCTGCTCCTCTCCTTGAAGGATTAATATAATGGTAAACAATTTTTCCCGTTTTATTCAAAGGTTTAATGGAAGAGTGTGTGGATTCCCCATCTCACAGGAAGACTTGGACCAGTTTTTTTTGTTGAGCCCACTCTCAGTATGTGTGGAAATAACCAGTTTCAGGCAAACTTTGAAGAACTACATATACAAAGCAATTTGACTACACCTCAGACCTGGGAGACTGGTATGGAGAACTATATAACTTTGAAGAACATGGCTCACATTGAAAATCAGGTTCAGATTTATTAAAACAAACAAAAAAAAAGATCAGTTAACATTTACATTGCCCCACTCAGTGGAATCCAAAACCAGGTGAGTTTTGTATACCAAAGTCCATTGCATTTTTGAACTCTTCATAACTTTTGGACATTGGTAATTTTATTGTGTTGGAACAGGTGCTGGCAATGGGAAGTCCTCTCAAAGCACAGTCTGGGTCGATGTACAATTGTCGAAGGAGCCAGTGAATCTAGTCCTGTAGCAAACACCAGGATGTCCTGCAGGGAGAGTCCTGTTCCTTGTTCTGAAAAATAAATAGAAGCAATGAAATATTATGAACTATGTACTTGACAGTAATAAAATGTGATGTTCACTCTCCAGTGTCAAGTCTCTCCAGTATCCAAGCATGCTGGTTTTCTTCTTGTCGTCTGGTGCTACCTACTTCACGGAGCTGAGCCTTAAAGATAGCCTCCAATGATTCGGGTGTTAGTTTTGTCAACACCATAGCACATATAGGGTCTGAATACAAACGGATGCTCTTCCAGGGCATGGATGACATCCAGTGTGGAAAGCCCATCCCAAAATCTGATAGACAAGCATTCATCATCACAGAGTGTCTGACAATATTGAATACAATAATATGCTCTCAAATTAGGCACAAACTCACCTTTGTATTGAATACTGATTTCTGTAATTATGTACCACTGTATGAAATCTTTTACAATGTTCTCTTTGCCTTCTACACTTTGTGGGTACTCGAAACATCTAGCAGTCTGCAGCAGTGATGCTGCACTGGATAGAATTCATAAAAACACCCAAAAGGAGCAATTCAATTGTAATACATTTTTCATAAAGCAAATACAAATTGGATAAAGTTGAAACTGTTAACTAGAAACTGTCAATCCGTAAAACATCATATATATACATAGAGAGAGTCGGACTTGGAACCTGAAGGTCGTGGGTTCTAGTCTCAGGTCCGGCAGGGATCGTAGGTGGGGGGGAGTGAATGACCAGCGCTCTCTTCCACCCTCAATAGTGAGGTGATTGTTTAGCATTTCTGAGGGGAAGCAAAGACCTGGACCACCATGAACAGTAATCATCTGCCCAGCAAGGACATATTCATCTTCGCCAGCAGCTGTAATGGATTGGATTGTTTTTCTCCAGTTAGTAAAAGACAAGACAGTTATGAACAAGGCAGATAAAAAGTAGAGTTAAGTACATAATCTGCCTGCATATTTAAAGGTGAGAAATCTCCTATTCTCTGGACCATCAAAGATTCTTTGGTTTCTTAAACAGTGCATTAAGAGGGTTAGAAACTGACGTTTGGGACCACCCATGTCCACTTCAATTTTTCCTTCATCATCTGTGAATTTGACAAGCATGTCATATAATAAGTCATATGACAAAGGTTTAAAACCACAAACTACTCCATCCCAAACATTAGCTTGATTTATGCTGAATCTGCTGCAAGACCCCTTTAAGGTCTTCAATGAGAGTTATGCCACAATGTCTGCAGCATTTAATACATCTGCTGTAAAGCGAAAAGAGGTTTTGGTTGAGTAAAGCAAAATAATAATAATAATAATAATAATAATAATAATAATAATGAAATTAAAAATTGGATGAATAAATTTACAAACATGATGTTGAGAGTAAAGAGTAAATTAGAACGTTTCCTCTTTAACATATTGTCTGCTCTCATTTGACTCTTCTGGGTCACTTTTGATTACTATTGGTGCATACAGATGTGTGTAACTGCTGTAAAAAGAAAATGATTAACAGGAATTTACATCCATTGACTTACAAAAATAATTGTAGGCTGCCAATGGAACTGGTTCTCTTGTATTTATTGATGATGTGACTGCTGACAAAAGCAGCAGGATGAATTCTGAAGTGTTTCGGGCAATATTATCTGCTCATATTCAGCCAAATGCTTCAGAACTCATTGGACGGCGCTTCACGGTGCAGATGGACAATGACCCAAAGCATACTGCAAAAGCAACCAAAGAGTTTTTG
>CM040976.1:3353271-3380129 GCA_022985145.1 Pangasius djambal | reverse complement strand
TATATATATATATATATATATATATATATATATATATATATATATAATGTATATACACCTATCAGCCATAACATTAAAACCACTGACAGGTGAAGTGAATAACACTGATTATCTCATTACAATAGCACCTGTCAAGTGGTGGGATATATTAGGCAGCAAATGAACAGTCAGTTCTCGAAGTTGATGTGCTGGAAGCAGGAAAAATGGGCGAGTGTAAGGATCTGAGTGACTTTGACTTTGACAAGGGCCAAATTGTGATGGCTAGAGCCACCAGCATCTCCAAAATGACAGGTCTTGTGGGAAGTTCCTGGTATGCATTATTTAGTCCCTACCAAAAGTGGTCCAAGGAAGGACAACCAGTGAACCAGCGACAGAGTTATGGGCACCCAAGGCTCATTGATGTGCATGGGGAAAGAAGGCTAGCCCGTCTGGTCTGATGCCACAGAAGAGCTACTGTAGCACAAATTGTTGAAAAAGTTAATGCTGGCTATGATAGAAAGGTGTCAGAACACACAGTCCAACGCAACTTGCTGCAGACTGCTCAGTGTGCCCATGCTGACCCCTGTCCACCACCGAAAGGGCCTACAATGAGCGTGTGAGCATCAGAACCGGACCATGGAGCAAAGTTTGCCAGTCACGCCTTCTTAAACATACCCCACCAATAGAATGAGCAGAGCATAAAAGATTGCACTTCACCAATCAGATGGGTAACTTACTGCATATGGCAGAGCTAGATGGACGGAAGTGATTTCATCAAGATAAAACTGCCTCCTTTTGCTCCACTACTGCCTTTGTTTTGGTAAACAAATACATTCTAGCTTTAACATCATTCATCAAACTTTAGTTTTCTAACATTAAAAACATTAACAATTGTGTGGAGAAAAAGGTTACAGCGGTGGTACTCTCTCGATGCTGGTTTAGGATACAGACCATTGTAATGAATATCTGTCTTTGGAAAATAACATGAACTTATGTGAGCTTTTTAATTGACATGCTGGTCAAGCACACAAATGTATTCAGTGCAAAACTTATTCCAGCGAGATGGACCACAGAGTGCCACTGGAAGTCATTCTTGCCTGTGACCATCAAACCTTTGAACTCGTTGCATTGGCTCCCAATCAAATCTCATATTGATTATAAAATACTACTGTTGACTAAATGGTCTTCCACCACAGTACCTGAGCGAACTTTTGGTCTTTTATGATCCACCAGGCCTACTTAGATCAAAAGGTGCAGGCTATTTGTTGGTACCTCGAATAGTACCGGCTACAGCTGGGGGTAGAGCTTTCTCTTACAGAGCCCCACAGTTATGGAACAGCCTTCCACTTAGTGTTTGGGGCTCAGACACAGTCTCAGTGTTTAAGTCTAGGCTGAAAACATATTTGTTTAGTCAAGCCTTTTGTGAGTAGTTTTTTCTTAGGTACAGGGGCAGGTCTGGAGGGTTCACAGGCATAGAGTGTTGTGGTGAACTGGGATGTTTGGATGCTGTGCCAAACCCCCCCAAAAAAAGTACATTGTACTTAACCATTAGAGGACAAAAGCTTACCTAACAATCTCTCTCTCCCTCTCTCTCTGTCGAGCTACACATGCTACTTCTGAGATGCCAGTGATCCTGACCCCTTCTGCTCCCCGGACCTGCCTGATCCATCCTGATGCCCTACTTCTGGTTGGAGTTTGGTTTGCTGGGGATGGTGCCACCTGGGGGCTGTGGAGATGGCTTGGGGATCACATGTGGAGCTGTACTGTAATGGGTTGAGACTGCGATTGCTGTAGTGGCTTTGGGACTGCAGTTGCCACAAGCACCTTCGTACTCAGGACTCCACAACACGACAAAATTTAAAAGCAAACATAAGTTAACAACACAACAGAATCAAGCAGCAACATAAATGCTCCTGACCTCTAGGGAGCATGGAAAAAAAACTGATATTTCTGGTGTTATTGCATGGCTTTTTATTAGACCTTTGGGACATGACAAGAGATTCTCTGTGTAAGTTAATGTATGTAATTGGTTTTAAGTCAGCTAAATACTTTTACTGAATGTTTTGATATTGCGACTGATAATGGGTCAATTCATGAAACGAGCAGAACGATAAATCAGTTATTTTAACTTGGACAAATTAGCTCTGCTCTTGTTTAATGCCCAGTGCTGATAAGTCAGCTGAATTATGTTATCATTTTCATCATTGCCTTCCTAGGCTGCCATGTTTTGTCCCTTTTGTGGAAACAAGCTGGGAACTGTTATAGCCTTTTGCGGCTCGAGCAGTTCGAATGTCCTGTTTTTGGCTGAGGTCTATGTGTGTTTAAGTCATTATACGCTAGTTTTTGAAAACTGAGGTCAGGTGCAAAAATGAGCATAATGACAACATTAGGATATTCAGAACCTTAGTTTTAAGTGATTGTTATGGGAGCAGACAGTTATTTAACTGAAATGTGTGAGGCAGGCGTTTCTACCAATTAAAGTTGTAACTTGATAGTTCCCTGTCTGTAAGTTTTGTATTGAAAGCTTGAGTTTAATGTCAAATTAAAAATCAGGACGTTGCATGTTTCACTGTATAGATGTCTAAAGCTTTTTTCTGGTCTTAATGCTAAACAGAGTTGTGCATATTATTGCTTATTATTTTCATATCTTTTTTCTTTCTTGATGGGCAGAGTCCTCAATCAATAAAAGTTTCTGAAGAGTGTCTTCTGGCATGTAAGCACAACCTTAAACTGAGCCTTAAACAGTCTGTCCTTGTACAAACGAAAAAATTCCTCACCTTTGGACATTGTTCAGGCAGCAATTATTGAAGAGTTGAATGTTCCTGGACAGCATTATTGTTACCGCACAATGTGCCAGACACTACGTCAAAAACACAATCTTACAGTGAGAAGGCAAGATGTAATGCTTTTGATGGCAGATCTTGATCCATTAGGTGTTCAAGAAGAAGATTTGTGAGAAGGGTTTACCATTCTTCGGGGGCCAAATCATGTCTGGCACATTGGTTTGACAACCATACGGTTGACAAATTAAAACCATATGGTTTGGCCATAAGTGGCTGCATTGAGGGTTACTCTCGCAGAGTGATGTGGTTGGTCTGTGGAGCTAGCAATAACATCCCAGAGATTATAGCTCATCATTACCTGCAGTGTGCCACTAAATTTGGGGTCATACCAAAGCTTTTTTGAATGGACTGTGGCACTGAAAATGGAATAATGGCTGCAATCCTCTATGCTCTGAGATCAACCCACACAGATGATCCTGCAGGGGCTGCAAGCCATATGTATGGCTCCTCAACCACAAATCAACAAATTGAAAGCTGGTGGTCATACTTCAGAAAACAAAGGTATGGTCCACGCAGTCATTTATAGCATTTTTGATTTTGGGTTATATTTAAGGTTCTTGCTGAACTTTTGGTGGAAAAGGTTCACTTAAAACGTGTTATAGGAAAATAGCTTATTACTTATTGTCTAAAAGGGATGTTTACATTATTGTTATTTATGCAGGTCTCAGTTCTGCAAGAATCTTCTGAATGACGGGAGAGAGAGACAACTCTTTAATGGCAGTCATGAGCATACATGCTTGGTGCATTTTGTATTTTTCTGCAAATGGACCTTGATGAACACAAGGAAATTTGGAACACACGTACCATTTGGACAGATAAACAGTCTCACTGTCCTTCTGGTAAACCAGATGCAATGTACACTCTTCCACACAGGTTGGTATATATTATGACTCTATTATATATTAGATTTATTTGAATTTTTTGTAATGGAATTGTTAAAGAGGTAGTTCACACAAAAATGAAAATTCTGTCATCATTTACTCACTCTCATGTTGTTCTAAAGCCATGAGACTTACTTTCTTCCATGCAACACAAAATGGAGGCTTTATGCAGCATGTTAGTCTCAGTCACCATTTACTTCCATTGCATGTTTTTCCATAAAATGAAAGTGACTGGGGTTAACATTCTGCGTATCATCTCCATTTGTATTCCACAGAAGAAAGTCATGCAAGTTTGAAATGACATGAGGGTTAGTAGACAGAAGTTTATTTTAGGGGTGAACTAATCCTTTAAAAATCTATTATGCTTAGTTTTGTGAAATGAAGAGAACTGATTATTTCCTAAAGTATTAAGTTAAAAAAAGAAATAGAAAATAATAATAATAGTAAAAACAATTTTCAATTAGCCTTGTATTAACCACTTAATTTCACAGTAAAATTAAAGATGAGATTATCAGCATACAGCAGTCAATTTGTTGCCAGTGTTTGAAGCAAAAATTTGGAAAAACAGAATTAGTCCTGATTTATCTGTAAACTGGGCTTGTTACTGAACTGTGTTGCATGGATAGAACAAAACAAATATATAGTTAAATACAAGTTAACCTTTATTGCATACAAAATACTGTACGTGATATAAAATTTTGGTGCTGCTCTTCGCCTTGAAGGATTAATACAATGGTAAACAATTTTTCCTGTTTTATTCAAAAGGTTTAATGGAAGAAAATGTGCATTCCCTATTTCACAGGAAGACTTGGACCAGTTTTTTTGTTGAACCCACTCTCAGTATGTGTGGAGATGACCAACTTCAGGCAAACTTTGAAGAACCAGATAGATAAATCAATTTGACTACACCTCAGACCTGAGAGACTGGTGTGGAGATCTACATAACTTTGAACAACATGGCTTACATTTAGACTCAGGTAAGTTCAGAAGCATTTGTTAAAACAAAAAAACAACAACAACAAAAAAAAAGATCAGTTAACATTTACATTGTCCCACTCAGTGGAATCCAAAACCAGGTGAGTTTTGTATACCAAAGTCCATTGCATTATTTGAACTCTTCATAAATTTTGGACATTGGTAATTTGATTGTGTTGGAAAAGGTGCTGGCAATGGGAAAGTTTGAAGTCCTCTCAAAGCACAGTCTGGGTTGAGGCACAACTGGCAAAGGAGGCAGTGAATCCAGTCCTGTAGCAAACATCAGGATGTCCTGGAGGCAAACTCCTGTTCCTTGTTCTGAAAAATAAATAGAAGTAATGAAATATTATGTACATTACAACAATGTACATGACAACTGTAAAATGTGATGTTCAATCCTTTACCTCCAGTATCCAAGTATTCTGATTTCTTCTGGACGTCTGGTGCTATCTACTTCACTGAGCTGAGCCTTAAAGATAGCCTCCAATGATTCAGGTGTTAGTTTCTCAACACCATAGCACATATAGGGTCTGAATACAATTGGATGCTTTTCCAGGGAATGGATGACATCCAGTGTGGAAAGCTCATCCCTAAATCTGAAAGACAAGCATTCATCATCGCGGAGTGTCTATGACAATACTGATAACGATAATATGCTATCAAATTAGGCACAAACTCACCTTTGTATTGAGTACTGATTTCTGTATATTATGTACCACTGTATGAAATCCTTCACAATGTTCTCTCTGCCTTCTACACTTTGTGGGTACTCAAAACATCCAGCAGTCTGCAGCAACCTGGCATACTTATCAATGAGCATGTGTAGTTCATCCAGTGATGCTGCACTGGATATCTGGTGTAAACAGAGTTCATAAAAACAACCAAAAATGAGCAATTCAATAATAATACATTTTTCATAAAGCAAATACAAATAAGACCAAGTTGAAACTGTTAATCCTTAAACCATCATATATATACACAAGGAGAAATTAACTTCTTAATAATAACCTTAAGTGAAAATTGAATGTACCTCAAGCAAGGCTGCCTTCATACTTTCATGTTACATCTTCAATTGTTCCATCAAAGTCAACCCTTCCAGTCAGGCGATTGTATAGCATCTCTGAGAGGAAGCGAGGACCTGGACCACCATGAACAACAGAAACTGCGATCATCTGCCCAGCAAGAAAATATTCATCTTCTCTGGAAGTTGTAGTACATGGATTGTTTTTCTCAGTTAGTAAAAACACAGGAGCGTTATGTACATGGCAGATAAAAGGTAGAGTTAAGTACATAATTTACCTGCATTGTTAAAGGTGAGAAATCTCCTATTCTCTGGACCATCAAAGATTCTTTGGGTTCTTAAACAGTCCATTAAGAGGGTTAGAAAGTCGTGTTTGGGACCACCTGTGTCCACTGCCTCTTCAGTTGTTCCTTTGTCATCTGAAAATTTGACAAGCATGTCATGTAATGGGTCATATGATGCACGTTTAAAACCACGGACTGCTCCATCCCAAACGTTGACTCAATTTATGCTGAATCTGCTGCAAGACGTCCTTATGATCTTCAATGAGAGTTGTGACACAATGTCTGCAGCAGTTAATACATCTGTGCTGTAAAACAAAAAGAGGTTTTGGTTGAGTAAAGCAAAATAACAGTAATGAAATTAAGAATTGTGTGAATAAATTTACGAACATGATGTTAAGAGTAAAGAATAAATTAGAACCTTTCCTCTTGAACTTGTTGTCTGCTCTCGTCTGACTCTTCTGTGTCACTTTCGATTACTACTGGTGCATACAGACGTGTGTAATTGCTGTACAAAGAAAAAGAGTAACAGAAATTTACATCCATTGACTTATATGATATATAAGAATATAACTGTAGGCTGCTTGTAAAGCAATTGTAATTTCTTTTTGGAAACACTAAGGACATACAACAAGCTTACGTGTAGCACTTTCGTTGGCCCTGTGTGCGTTTTTGCATATTTGTTCTGGTTTATCCTTTTTCCTAGTTTTGTCAGAAATATAACAATTGTTAAATTTAGCATTGTTAACTACCACTTGCTGAGCAAATGAAACTTTGATTGCACTTAATAACTGAACTTAAATAAACCCTAAGGAACAGAATACATTTTTCTTTTGTGGTAGTGGTAACACACTATCTTTGCAACTTATTAACTTACTTGGTCTGAAAAAAACCAGAAAAACATTAATCAGAATTGTGTATCTATTTTATGTCTTCTCCAAAAAAAAAAATGTCTTTTTAACTATGCTATAATAATGCCTGTCTGAGGTGCTTTCCGCTTTTGAAGAAGAAGTGAAGTGACTTGTGGCCAAGTATGGTGACCCATACTCAGAATTTGTACTCTGCATTTAACCCATCCAAGTGCACACACACAGTAGTGAACACACACACCCAGAGCATTGGGAAGCCATTTTAGCTGCCGCGCCCAGGGAGCAGTTGGGGGATCGGTGCCTTGCTTGAGGGTCTCACCTCGGTTGTGGTATTGAGGGTGGAAGAGAGAGCTGGTCATTCACTCCCCACTCCCTACAATCCCTGCCGGACTCGAGACTCGACCCCATGACCTTCGGGTTCACCTTCGGGTTACAAGTCCAACTCTTGGACCATTAGGCCACGACTGTGTGCTTGCGTCATCTGGACAATCCATTCAACCCATTTCTGTATACACTGTGTTATATGTATGTCTTTGTGAGATTTATTTAAAATGAAATTTGCTCACCACTGGCTGAAAAGTCTTGAACTGTGCATGTGAACAGTATTATTCTTTGATAAGCCTTCCCAAGTGCCTCTTTGTACCGCTGTATTCGGAAAGGGCTGTTTGTTCCTGGAATGCGTTTCACCTCTGCACCATCTGAGTACAGCAAAACATAGGGGCCATCTTCCATGTGTTGCTTAAAATCTTTTACTTTCTTTACAGCAGCGATTAATAGTTGCTCAGATGACCGAATAGGTTGAACATCAAGAGGCAAGGTCTTCCCTCTCACAGGCTTTAGAACACCATTATGTCTCCACATAATTACATGAACAACATAAATCTACACATGAAAAAAGTAAATAAATGTAAATTGTCACAAACTGAAAATTAAAGTATACCTGGTTAACTTGGGGTGTGGGACTCTATATGGAAATGTGAATGTAACTTTTATAACATTTTGTACAACCCCATAAAATGATAAATCTGGGAGAACAGACAATGTTGATAGATGTTATACATGAATATTTATAAAAACTATTGTCAATGAAAAGAAAACTGATAGTTTAATGATAATCATGTTTTTGAAACTGGTTGATATCTTTGTTTTCTCTCTCAATTCAGTAGATGTCTAGGCCAAACAGAGCAATTGCACTGAATTCCATAGGAAACATATGGAAGCTAGGAGTACTAAATGATACAAACAAGCCTTTAATTTAAGGATTATCTGACTACGTTTTTTAAAAAATAAGCTAATTGGCTAATGATCAGTTACTCCTTCATCAATGACAAATGATAAGACCTCTTTCTGTGAACGCTACAGCAAAACAGCAGATGATTTGAGGTTAAAACAATGCTGAAAGAAGATACACTATATTGCCAAATGTTTTGGGACACCCCTCCAAATCACTGAATTCAGGTGTTCCAATCACTTCCATAAAATCAAGCACCTAGGCATGCGGACTGCTTCTACAAACATTTGTGAAAGAATGAGTAGCTCTCAGGAGCTCAGTGAATTCGAGCGTGGTACCATGATAGGTTGCCACCTGTGCAATAAGTCCATTCATGAAATTTCCTCACTACTAAATATTCCACGGTCAACTGTTAGTGGTATTATAACAAAGTGGAAGCAATTGGGAACAACAGCAACTCAGCCACGAAGTGGTAGGTGACGTAAAATCACAGAGCGGGGTCAGCGCATGCTGAGGCGCACAGTGCGCAGAAGTCGCCAACTTTCTGCAGAGTCGATAGCTACAGACCTCCAAACTTCGTGTGGCCTTCAGATTAGCTCAGGAACAGTGTGTAGAGAGCTTCATGGAATGGGTTTCCATGGCCAAGCAGCTGCATCCAAGCCTTACATCACCAAGTGCAATGCAAAGCGTCGGATGCAGTGGTGTAAAGCACGCTGCCACTGGACTCTAGAGCAGCAGAGACGTGTTGTCTGGAGTGACGAATCACGCTTCTCTGTCTGGCAATCCGATGGACGAGTCTGGGTTTGGCGGTTGCCAGGAGAACAGTACTTGCCTGACTGCATTGTGCCGAGTGTAAAGTTTGGTGGAGGGGGATTATGGTGTGGGGTTGTTTTTCAGGAGTTGGGCTTGGCCCCTTAGTTCCAGTGAAAGGAACTCTTAATGCTTCAGCATACCAAGACATTTTGGACAATTTCATGCTCCCAACTTTGTGGGAACAGTTTGAGGATGGCCCCTTCCTGTTCCAACATGACTGCACACCAGTGCACAAAGCAAGGCCCATAAAGACATGGATGAGCGAGTTTGGTGTGGAGGAACTTGACTGGCCTGCACAGAGTCCTGACCTGAACCCGACAGAACACCTTTGGGATGAATTAGAGCGGAGACTGCAAGCCAGGCCTTCTTGTCCAACATCAGTGCCTGACCTCACAAATGCGTAGAAGAATGGTCAAAAATTCCCATAAACACACTCCTAAACCTTGTGGAAAGCCTTCCCAGAAGAGTTGAAGCTGTTATAGCTGCAAAGGGTGGGCCAACTCCATATTAAACCCTACGGATTAAGAATGGGATGTCTTTAAAGTTCATGTGCATGTAAAGGCAGACGTCCCAAAACTTTTGGCAATATAGTGTACCTTTACAGTTTTTTTTTAACCTTCTTAGATTCCTGACATTTCTTAGTAAAGAATGTTTTCTTCTCCTTCTCCTTCAAAGCCCTGAACTTCATGAAGGAATCCAATGTAGTTCTCCCTGTTTTTACTGCTTCAAACACAATGTCCAATCAAATCAAAACTTATTGAATGCTCTCACATTAACCTTACTGGAAAGCTCACCTAGCAGATGTTCTGTACTAAATTAATATAGTAATAACCTTCCTATGTACCTGCACTCGTGCTTGGCTGATTCTCATCAGGAACTTTGCAACATCTTTCAGAAATGTTATGCTTTGGCCACATGCACTGCAAAACACAGGACAGCTTTCCACTGTAGCGCCACAAAATGGACAATACATTGGGATCTGCAAAAAAAAAAAAAAAAAAAACGACTAACTTCAGAGAACAAGCCTCTTAAAAGTGCATTCAGACTAACAATAATCTTCTAAAATAACGCTTCACAACACAAATCACAGTAGCTGCGTCCAAAACCATGTACTGCATTCAATCCAGTACCTAGTGATCAGTAAATGTGTGAAGTATGAATACAATCCGCCATGTTGGCATTGTCATGTGACCTACGACGTCATGGTAACCTAATCAACTTAAAAAGCCCGTCAGATTGGAGCAACTGTTTTTTTTTTCTTGTATAAACCTTCAACAAGTTAACAATTTACTCAGGTGTTACACAAGAACGGTTCAACCACAAGGAACATGGAACAACGTTTAATACCTATAGCACTTGTACATAAAGAGCCGACGCGCTGCCTTCCGCCATTTTTGATTGTAACAGCTTTTTCCGCGCCAGTCGCGGTGCCTTATGGGATCGCGCTTCCATGCTACAGAATCTCAGCGGAAGCAGTTGGTCATCCGGGTACTTCCCGCCTACTGTTTATGAATACTCAGAATTCTGACATAGTATATAGTAGAGAAGTAGGGAAGTAGGGATATTCGGACGCAGCCAATTTCGAAGAACGAAAACAGTGTACTTAACTAACTTTATGGTAATATGCACGGGACAAATGTACTCGTGTTCAAGTGATTAGCAACACTAAAATTAAAAGCATTTTGCTTTTACTTGATTTTATTTACACTGACAGTCTCTTCATGCGTGAAAGAACAACACTGCCTGTGGAAACGCGGGACAGTGCCCCCTAGCGGTCAGGAGCGATTCCGTTGGAACTACATTGTATTTGTATCTTTGAGTTTACTTTAATGGTATAAAGTGTTTTCACTAATTAGCTGAACGTCTTTGGAAGTCTGTAAATTCCATCAAATCACCTGTGTACCTAATTACTGTATGTCTGATGAGTGCATAATCTCTGTTTAACGAGCGCCATGATTAGTGATAATGTGCCCCCTGCTGGTCATAGCTCGAAATTAAATTAAATTAAAAAGCTCAAATAACAAGTTCATGTTGTTTTCCAAAGACACATATTCATTATAATGATCTTTATCCTAAACCAGCATTGAGAGAGTACTACTGTTGTACCTTTTACCCCCACACCATTGTAATGTTTTTCATGTTAGGAAATTAAAGTTTGATGAATGGTGTTAAAGCTAGAATGTGTTTGTTTACCAAAAGAGGCAGTAGTGGAGCAAAAGGAGGCAGTTTTATCTTGATGAAAAGAATTTATGTCATGAAACTGCAGTCCAAATATTGTATTTTTATAGGCTGCACAAAAAAAGAAGAAAAGAACAAATAAATAAGAGGATGTTAAATAGTGGAAGCATGGAGTCTATGAGTGGTAGGAAACCCCCAGGCTTACAGAAATGGTTTAACCCTAGTGCTCAGCAGTCAATGGGAACCTGTAACACTCACCTGTTCAGACTGGAAAAGTGGCCAAATGGCTCAAAAGTGTGTGAACTTGACGTCTGAGATCACACGTTGTTTGTTTATGTGTGTGTGGGAAAAAAAAAACAGTCAATAACACACCGCATCAATAACACATTAACAACGCGCAAACAAACAACGTGATGTTCAGGTGTGAAAAACAATCGTGTAGTTTTGAGCCGTATGGCCTTCCATAATAAAAGAGCCGGCTGTAGGAGTCGACTCATTCGCTAAAGAAAACATCTCGAGCCCAAACATGGCGAATGTACTGCTCGAGTTCAAGGCTTCAGTCGGTGACTTGGAGCCTCAAAATTGTCCACTGCTCATCATCGGGCAGCTCGGATACTTGCAACAAATAAACTGGAATCAAGTTAAGGGGAAACTGCTGCCGGTGGTGACCAAAGAGGCAAGGAACGCTAGCATTAGCCCATATAGTGGGAAAATCAGAGCTAGGCTAACTGGTATTCATGAATATATAACATGAGTGTATCTGTTTTGTTTAACACCATTAACTGCTTCGATTAGTGTTACGTTTGTAATAGGTACTGCATTGCTGGCCAAATACTGTGTAACTGTGAGCCTAATAATAATAACTTGAACTGGAGCTACGCGGCGAATGTAGCTAGGAGAGGTTAGCCTTCCGTTTAGCATCGGTTAGTCACCGCGGTCAAGCTATCCGCGCTTACTTATACATGCGCATATATGTACGACGTTACGGTAGCCGATAGCGCTAACCTTTAACCCGCAGCACAGGGAGCTCAGTAACAGCGCGCGGTCACCTGTACTGAGCTCGTGCACAAAAAGTGCAAGTTTTCAGTCAGAAAATTGGACTGGATGCTTCAAATTATCCATTTTTACTTGGGGGAGAAAAAAAAAGCAAGTCAATGGTGATAGTGCTATTTTACATAAATACTCAAGCAAAACCAAAGTAATACGTGAAAATACCCTTAAGTTTATTTTGGTTAAGTAAATATTCTTTTGTAACCCTTCAAAATATAGGCTACACTACCATTTGGAAAAGGAATTAGCCTGTTTGATTACAATCAGAAAACTATTTTTTAGAGAAATTTAAATAATAATGCATTTAGATGGGTTAATATATGTTTGGTTTATATGGGTTAAATACACACTAAATGGCCAAAAGTTTGTGGACACCTGATCATAACATTCATTCCTGATTTAGTCCCCCATTTGTTCTCATAATGAGCTCCACTCTTCCAGGAAGGCTTTCCACTAGATTCTGGAGCGTGGCTGTGGGGATTTGTGTTCATTCAGCCACAAGAGCATTAGTGAGATCAGGCGCTGATGTTGAGTGAGGAGGTCTGGGGTGCAGTCGGTGTTCCAGTTCATCCCAAAGGTGTTCAGTGGGGTTGAGGTCAGGGCTCTGTGCAGGACACTCGAGTTCTTCCACTCCAACCTTCACACACCATGTCTTCATGGAGCTCGCTTTGTGCTCAGGGGCATCGTCATGCTGGAACAGGTTTGGGCCTCTTAGCTCCAGTGAAGGGAAATTGTAATGTTACAGCACACAAATACATCCTACACAGTTGTGTGCTTCCAACTTTGTGGCAACAGTTTGGAGAAGAACCACATATGGAGGTGCTGGTCAGGTGTCCACAAATATTTGGCCATACAGTGTATATTTTATAGGTTAAATGTATATTATATATGTTGTATAGGTCAGTGACTAAGTTTTTGGTAGTATACATATTTAAATATTAGATGCTAGCTCATTTTATTATTTAAACTATATTGAAGCATAACATTGTCAGCCATGTGTAAAAGGAAGGCCATTTTCACTTAGATGTAAATGATACAGTAAAAAAATAGGCCTTCCTGTTACTAAATCCCTTTGTGTCCTAATTGGTTTGTATGTTTTCTGTATATGGATCACTTTTGGTCAGATGTTATTACAAGGCTTCGTCATGTGCTTCAAAATGTCCACTTCTGTTATATCTATTTGTTAATGTATTTTTCAGGACCTTTCTGTAATGCCAAAAAATTCCACTACCCTGTCAAAGAGAAAGCAGTTGACAAAAACTGAAACATACATTTTTAGGGAAATGTATGTTCACTGTACTATTTCTCTTACATGGCAAACTGAGGTCTTAATCCCTCTGGCTTTATCTGATTATTATACAGTCCACAGCAAGACCAATTCTTTTGTTTTTGCTATACACTGAAGACATTTGGGTTGGAGGTCAAAAGATGAATATGAGATAATAGATCAGAGTTTCAGATCTCGTTTCCTGATATTTACATCTAGATGCGTTAAACAACTTGGCACCTTTGGTGGCAGACCACCCAATTTTTATGCGGTCAAAAGTACTGGAGCAGATTGTCTTTAAGGAAATTAAAGTATATGACATGGCCATTCTCAAACTTTTTGCTTTTCCCCCCTTGGTTAAGTCTTTTGTTGTGTTTGCAGTGTGTTTTGGGTCATTGTCTTCATGCCTGCATGATGAAGTCCTTCCCGATTAGATCGGATGCATTTTTCTGTAAACTGGCAGACAGAATGTTTCTGTTGACTTCTGAACTCATTCTGCTGCTACCATCATGAGCTACATCATCAATAAAGATTAGTGAGCCTGTTCCAGAAGCAGCCATGTAAGCCCAAGCCATGACACTACCTCCACTGTGCTTGACCGGTGAGCTTGTATGTTTTGGATCATGAGCCTTTCCATCACTTTGGTAGAGATTAATCTTGGTTCCAGAACTTTTGAGGCTCATCTCTGTATTTCTTTACACATTTCAGTCTGGCTTTCTGATTCTTACTGCTGTTGAGTGGTTTGCATCTTGTGGTATGACCGGTTGGAGGTTGTTGGTGATGTCACTGACTGAAGTTTTTGGGTTTTTCTTTACAGCTTGTCATCAACTACTGTTATTTTTCTTGGCCAACCTGTTCCATGTCTGGTTGTTATTACACCGGCTTTTTTTTCCCCCCCAGGACATTCCAAATTGTTGTATTGGCTATGCCCAGTGCTTGTGCAATGGCTCTGATCGTTTTCCCTCTTTCCTCTTTTCTCACCTTAAAAATGGATTGCATTTCTCACATAGACAGCTCTATGGTCTTTATGTTGGTTTATCATTTTTACAACAAATGCAGTCTTCACGGGTGAAACCCAGGGCTCAGACCAAGGGTATACATTCAGAGCTGTTAATTGTTTAAATAATCAATCAAACAGGGAACACCTGGGCCGCAAGAAACACCTGTCAGTCACGTGTTCCAGTATTTTTGATCACTTGAAAAATGGGTGGGTTCAAGCAAAAGGTGCCATGTTTGAAGTTGTTTAACATGTCTAGATGTAAATATCAGGAAATGAAAACTGAAATTCTGATCTACCTTCTCATATTCGTCTTCAAATCCAATCTCAAATCCACCTCAAATCCAAAATGTCTTCATTATATAGCAAAAACAAAAGAATTGGCTTTTGCTTTTCCAATACTTCCCGTATTACAGAAGGGGACTGTACAAAGGTGAAGTTTGATAAGATATTTATCGGAATATTTCCATAATGTTTAGTAATTTCCACGACTCTGTGCAAGAGGAAGGCTTTGAGTGTGTGTGTATGTATATGTATGTGTGTGTATATATATATATATACCCATTTTGGGCAACCTTTACTATTGTATTTTATTTTATTTGGCAAAGTGAGCTGTTCATGTGTTCAAACGTGTCAGTATATGATTATTACATGTATATGATTGTGGACTCAATTTGGTAAGCTGTTATTCAGAATTTTCCCATAATATTTGAACATTTTTGTTAGATTCTAAAAAGAGAATTATTAAGCAAAATATTATGGGAAAATTCTGAGTAACTTTCACTGTATCATTTTCTTTTAAATCAAAAATGAAATTCTTATGCGTGGTAGCGGGTTCATGACCCTGTGCAAGAGAAAGGCCTTGAGTGTCTATATCTCTATTTTGGGGAACTTCTACGCTTCCGTTTTCTTTTTTTTTTTAAAGAAAGGCAAAGTCAGTGCTTCGTGTATTCTAATGCGTCAATATAGGATAATCCAATAACAGTACAATAACCCTTAAAAGTATAGGCCTTTCCTTTAGAGAAATTACAAAAAAGCCAAGGTGTCAGTGAGTACAGTTTCCTATACTATCAAAAGGCACCTGGAAACTGGAGGAAACTCTGACAGGAAGAGGTCTGGCAGATCCAAAGCCACAACCGAATCAGAAGACAAGTTTCTGAGAGTCAACAGCTTGCGTGATAGGCGGCTCACAGGACAACATCTTCAAGCACAGCTTAACACTGGTCGAAGTAAACAAGTCTCAGTTTCAGCTGTGAAGAGAAGACTTCGAGCTGCAGGTTTGACAGGTCGAGTGGCAGTAAGAACGCCATTGCTGAGATGTCAAAATAAGAAAAATAGGCTTGCCTGGGCCATGGAGCACTGCAAGTGGACTACTGAAGACTGGAAGGTCTTATAGACTGATTTAAATCTTTGGTTCATCACGCAGGGTTTTTGTACGCAATCGAACAGGCAAAAGGATGGTTCCTCGGTGTGTGACACCAACTGTCAAACATGGAGGAGGTGGCGTGATAGTCTGGGGCTCTTTTGCTGGATCCAGAGTCGGCGACTTGCACAGAGTGAGTGGTACCCTGAAGCACCGTGCACTACCCTCTGGTATATGCCTAGTTGGTCAGAGGTTCATCCTACAGCAAGATAATGACCCGAAACATACTTCCAGGCCGTGTCAGAACTACCTTAGAAGAAAGGAGCAATACGGTAGGCTTCAAATCATGGAATGGCCAGCACAGTCTCCAGACTTAAACCCCATCGAGCTGGTTTGGGATGAACTGGACAGAAGGGTGAAAGCAAAGCAACCTACAAGTGCAACACCTTTGTGGGAACTTCTGCAACAGTGTTGAGAAGGATTTTTTCCGAACAATATTTGATTTCCGTTGTAGAAAGAATGCCACGAATGCGTTCGGCTGTTATATCTGCAAAAGGTGGCTACTTTTGATGAGTCAAAAATTTTAGCTTGAATTTTGTTAAACAAAACGGTTCTGTGATTTCCTTTTTATGTCCAATTGTTTATTTGTTCTATGCTTTAATTTCAGAGTACATTGAGACCTCAAGGCCTCAAGCATATGAACACATACCAAACATAAGGATTTAATTTTAGATTCAAAAGAAACTGGTAAAGTAAATGTTCCCCAACATGAAACTACTGATAGAGAACGTATTCCTCTGTCACACAGTTATGACAATTTTGAGCTAATTTGAATATAGCGCTAGAAATGCAGGGTACATACTGGAAGTATAGGTGCTTCACTGTAAATTCAGTTATTCAGTCTCTCAAAGAAATCATTAAATCAGTTTCATCAAATGATCAGTCTCATAGAATACTCTTTAGTTTAGAATCTTAACTACAAATTAAAATGATTTTCAAATATATAAAAATTACAGAAACCTCAGTTTTAGATGAGAGCAGTAATAATCAATGACTTAGTTCTGAATAACCGAGACAAGACAAATTAAACGTTAAATAAAATTTAATTTGCTAAAACACAGTGAAAAAGTAGAAACACCAATCTGTTACTAAACGTAGGGCCTAATTCTAAATAAGGATAGACAAAGGAAAGTTGCGTGTGCGAGAGAGGGGGAGAGAAAATATTTCTGATGACAAAACAACTTCCAAATCGCAGTAACCTTAGTTAGTGGGGATAACGTTAGAGTTTAGATCTTATTTTTCCTTGACATAAACGGAGACCACTGATTGAGTGTTCATGTTAGTAAGCACAGAGTGATATCACATGCAATGACAATAGAGAGAGTGATCAGACAGAGAAGGGAGATTCATGGCAGTGCACAATATTTTCTGATGAAATTAGTTGGTTTTAAACATATAGTAATTTACACCACTGTGACTAAGAAAAATGACGCAGTTACTGATTATCAGTGAATGAATCACACAGTGCTGTGTAAGCAGCATGCAGTCATGGGGAAGAAGAAAGCCGAACAGCTGAGTCACTGGCAGTCTTCAAACGACGTCTAAAGACTTCTAAAGCCTCTTCATAAAGTACTTAAGTTAGCACTTACAAAAAAATTTACCTCCCCAACAGAGTTTTGGACTGACAGTATTTCTAATTTGTGACCTAGTGAGCCAATATCAGAATGTATTTTTAATAGACTTCAAAGCACTCTTGTAAGTGGCTCTGGATAAGGGCGTCTGCCAAATGCCGTAAATGTAAATGAAAGTACACCCTCCTTTAATTCTGTGTTCTTATTTATCAGGGCCTAAATAACAATTGTGGTCCTCAACAATTTCTATAAACAAACAGATAATCTCAGGTGACAGCAAAGAGCACAACAGATTTCAATATGTAGTAATTTTTTCCCCAAAAAGTAAACCAACATTTAGAAACCAGGTGGGAAAAAATAAGTACACACTATAGTTCAGTAACATGTAGAACACCTTTAGTAACAATAACTTGAAGTGAATGTTTGTAGGAGTTTATCAGTCTCTCACACAGTTTTGGAGAAATTTTGGCCCACTGTTCTTTACAACAATGCTTCAGTTTATTGATGTTTGATTTGTGGTTGTGCTTGGGATCACTGTCCTGTTGAGTGACCCAATTTTGGCTCAGCTTAAGCTGTTGGACAGATGACCTCACATTTGTCTCTGGTATCTGGTATAATATTCTGGTATAAAGTGGAGTTCATCATTGTCTCAATGACTGCAAGTTTCCCAGGTCCTGTGGCTACAAAACACCACCATGCTTGAGAGTTGGTATGGGGTATCTGTGGCAATATGCTGTGTTTGGTTGTTGCCAAACATGGTGCTGTACATGGTGACCAAACATCTGCACCTTGGTCTCATCAGTCCAAAGGATGTTGTTCCAGAACTTTTGTGTTTGTTCAGATGCAATTTTGCAAACCTAAGGCGTGCTGCCATGTTCATTTTGGAGAGAAGGGCTTTTTCCTAGCCACAATTCCCTGAAAGCCATATTTGTTTGATCGGTTTTTCTGATTGTGCTGATTGTGTAAGAACATTTAATGTTCTTACAGAGGCCTGTAGGTCACATGATGTAGCTCTTGGCTTTTCTTTATATCTCTGAGCATTAAACTGTCTGGCCTTAGACTGATTTTGCTGGGATGCCCACTCCCGGGAAGATTGACAAGTGCCTTGAACGCTCACTGTAGAATGGTGAATTTCAAATTGTTTAGAGATGGCCTTATAACCCTTCCCAGTTTGACGAGCAGCAACAGTTGCTTCTCTGAGGTCATGGCTAATGTCCTTTATTCTTGGCATAATGTAAACACACACCTGAGTGCTCCAGAACACCAAACTGCCAGAAAGTTCTGCTTTTATAGAGGTAGTCACACTTCTTGATGGTTAACTAATCTTGTTCATTTTTTACTAACACCTGGCTTCTAATTACTCTCAGTGATTGTGGAACTAGGAAGGGTGTACCTAAGTTTTCCCACCTAGTTTCTGAATGTTGGTTTACTTTTTGGGAAAAAATGACTAGACATTGAAATCTGTGTCCTTTAGTTGTCACCTGGGGTAATTTGATTGTTTATAGAAGTTGGCGAGGACCACCCAATTGTTATTTAGGCGCTGATAAATAAAAACATGGATTTAAAGGAAGGTGTACCTTCTTTTTCCCGTGTTTGAATATGCTCCTAATTAAATGCATGGGGCCCTTCTTTGGGCACAATAAGCTTCGTATCTGACCACCTGCTGTTTTTTATTTAAAAAAAAAAAAAAAAAAAAAAACCCTCCCCAGATTTTTTTTTTTTTTTTTTTGTGGTCCTGTGGGTTTCAGTTCCTGAACACAAATGCATACGAATGGGTGGTGAAGCATGTGATGCACTGTATTTGGAGAAGTTAAAATGCTTGTATAAGGCTTCATGGATAGAATGAACTGTGAACTGTTGGCTGCCGCTGATATGCACTAATTTATTCAACTCTTCACTCTATTTTTGATCTCTCTGTTTCAATCTACCGTGGCTTGTTCCAACGTAACCAACTGGGATTCTCAGTGATGTATTAATTTGTCAGTACAGACTACCAATAACTTATCTTGTATATAGGGCTATAAATAACACATTTGAGCCTTACTTCTAAAGTTACTAACCTTTCTTAGGATCAGGTCCTTCAGGTCCTTCTGGTACTTCTTCCTTTTGTTTTTGAAGATTATGTAGATAAAGCTCTTTTAACATTTTCGTTTAAACCTCACATATGTTCTAGTCACCCATCAGGAGCATAATCAACAGATAGGTTGTCTCTGCTGTGTCAATACTCACCATTCACTTTATTAGGAACATAAATGCTTCTCTACATTTATGCAACGGCAAGGTTGTTGGTGCCAGATGGGCTGGTTTGAATATTTCAGAAACTGCTGATCTCTGAGACTTTTTCGCACAAATTTACACAGAAATGGTGGAAGAAGAAAAAAAAATTAAGTAAGCTGCAGTTCAGTGGTTGGAAACACTTTGTTGATGAAAGGGGTCAGAGGAGAATGGTCTGACAGGAAGGCTACAATAACTAGAGAGTTAAGTATTGAAATATTGAAATATCCCAGGAGATCAGCAGTTTCTGAAATACTCAGACCAGTTCAACAACCATGCCATGGTCAGAGTCACAGAGATTACACTTAGTTGTGTTCTTATGTTCATAAAATCAAGCAAAATGTGTATCTGCGTAGAAAGCAGACTTGTTTCTGGTTTTTATAGGGTTTTGTACTGTGAATTTATTTATTCTTTTTTGTCAGGATAATGTATGTCTCCATGCATAACTAATATTTTATGCTTTGCTTTCAGACTTGGCAGTTGGCATTGAGCAGTCTCAATCCAAACCCTACAGACAGTTGCCCACTGTATCTGAATTATGCGAGTGTGGCAGCACTGCCCTCTCGCGTAAGCCGTCACAACAGTCCATCTTCTGCCCACTTTCTTACTCGGTTGGTTCGCACCTGTTTGCCTGCTGGCAACAACCGCTGCATCCTGGTTAGTTTCACTTCATCTCTGTGTTCATCTGTTAAAACAGACTAAATATATGCACAGTGCATTCTTCTTTTTTTTTTTTTTCCACATCAGACTGCACTCCGTTACCCCATAATGACAAAGCAAAAACCAGATTTCTGATAACTGTTTTTATTAATTTTTAAAAAGAAAAAACTGAAAAATCAGACACAAGTATTCAGACCCTTTGCTATGACACTTGAAATTTAGCTCAGGTGCATCCCATTTCTCTGGATCATCTTTGAGATGTTTCTACACTTTGATTGGAGTCTACCTGTGGCAAATTCAATTGATTGGACATGATTTAGAAAGGGACACACCTGTCTGTGTAAGGTCTAAGAGCTGAAACTGCATATCAGAGCAAAAACCAAGCCATGTGATCAAAGGAACTGCCTGCAGAGCTCAGAGACAGTATTGTGTCTAGGGGGAAGAAAATTTTTTTTGCTGCATTGAAGGTTCCCAAGAGCACAGTAGCCTCCATAATTCTTAAATGGAAGAAGTTTGGAACAACTAGGATTTTTCTAGAGCTGGCTGCCCAGCCAAACTGAGCAATCAGGAGAGAAGGGCCTTGGTAAGAGAGGTGACCAAGAACCTGATGGTCACTCTGGTTGAGCGCCAGAGTTCATGTGTGGAGATGGGAGAAACTTGCAGAAGGTCAATCACTCTGCAGCTCCACTGATCTGGGCTTTATGGCAGAGTGGCCAGACGGAAGCCTCTCCTCAGTGCAAGACACAAGAAAGCCCCCTTGGAATTTGCAAAAAAAAAAAAAAAAATCATGTTTTCATGCTTTGTGTCTTGCACTGAGGAGAGGCTTCCTTCTGGCACTCCATGATCCTACAAAGTGAGTGGTCTGCCACCAAATGTGTCATGTTCTAAGTTGTTTAACACATCTAAATGTAAATATCAGGCAATGAAAGGTGAAATTCTGATCTATCATCTCATAGTATAGTGAAAATAAAAAGAATTGGCCATGCCGTTCCAATACTTTTGGAGGGGGACTGTGTGTGTATGTACAGGTTATGGTTCACTGAGCGTCTGTGTTGCATATCAGAGATGCAAGATAGCTTCACTTTTTTTTTTCCCCTTGATCAGATGCTGTGTGAACAGTCTGATGTGTTTGCATCAGCGTGTGCCATTGCCCGTGCTTTCCCGCTCTTTACTCGCCGCTCTACCTCATGCACAATGGAGAAGAAGCGCGTCACCGTGGAGTTTGTCATTGTTGGCCAGGAAAATAGCCATTTGGATCCTTCCACAATCAAGGTAATTCTTAATAATTATTATCATGTTCAACAACATGCCTAGCTATTGAAATATGCTATATAAATTTTAACAATTGATCGTTTGATTGCAGTCTCTTAACAACGTGGCCGATGGCGTTCGTCTGGCAGCACGAATTGTGGACACTCCTTGCAATGAGATGAACACCGACCATTTTCTGGAGGCAAAATATCTTTCTCTAGTTATATAATTTTGGAGATATTTTACTAAAATAAACATTGGATCCATTCCTCTAGCTTGATTAAGGATGTCTTGTTTACATCCCGTATAGGAAATCAAAGCAGTGGGAAACGAACTGGGCATCACACCAACTATAATTCGAGGCAAGGAATTAAAACAAAGAGGCTTTGGAGGTAAAACGTGAAACACTATGTCTACTTCAGGAAGGACATGTTTATAATCTTATAAAAGAGAAGCATGCATTATCACAAGACAGAGTGGATGACTTTGTTTTTAAACCACTGAGTAACCTTTGTACCTTATTGTCTGGTTTAAACATTAGCTTGATCAATCTTACTTTAGTCAGCATTGCAGTAGTCATAAAGTGTTGAACATCTGAAAACATTTGAAATATTTAACAAGATGAAATGAGCCACTTATATGCTGACAAGAGAATATAAATAAATTTGTTTATTAATTCTTAATACCATCTTAAGATTTTTTTTGCTGTTTTGCTCATTATCTATAGTTCAATCATTTTTTATATTTTCATTTCAGGTATTTATGGTGTAGGTAAAGCAGCTGAACACCCACCTGCTCTGGCTGTGCTTAGTCACACCCCTTCAGGTGCCACTCAGACCATTGCGTGGATTGGCAAGGGCATTGTATACGACACGGGTGGCCTTAGTATTAAGAGCAAAGTAGGTATTACTTTGACTTTTTTTTTTTTTTGCTAAACACCAGGGTTGAGCTGTAATGGAATACAAGCAATTGCATTACATATTCAGAAATGTATCTGTATTCAGTGCACAATACATTTTGAAAAGGCAATAATTCAGAATAGTTGCTTTTTTAAATTTGTAGAAGAATCCTTTATAGCAGACATGCCCAGTCTTATGCAGAAAGGACCAGTGTGGGTGCAGGTTTTCATTTCAGCAAAGCAGAAGCCATACCTGATGGCCTGCTGAAAGCCAAGCTCAACTAATTAAACAGGTGGAATCAGGCATGGCTCCTAGTGGACAGCCAATTCTCCAATTACATTTGGTCCCTTAAAAAGGGGGTACCACATATAAAAAGTGCTGTGCTTTCTGTACCCTTCACCCGAATTGGATGTAAATACCCTCAAATAAAGCCAATGACCAAATATTAATGGACCTGACTATATATTGTAAAGTACCATCTTTCTTTGTATGTTTGTACTGTTTTACAATCCAAACGTCTATTTTACTTCCCCTTACAGAGCACAATGCCAGGCATGAAGAGAGATTGTGGTGGAGCAGCTGCTATTTTGGGAGCTTTTAAAGCCACTATCAAGCAGGTGAAGAATCTGAACAGTAGTTGCATGTGTAATTGGGTTTCTAGCAATCCCAGATAACTGTCAGGGGAGGTGAGAATCACAGGGATATTTGCAATAAATACCACTGTCATATAGCCATCTTTCCCTGGAACCAAACCAGAAAGGTGTTCAGAGATGACCACCATAAGTCGTGCTCCTGTGAGGGCTGATGTTTGAACCTTGTAGAACCTGGAGAATATGTACAGTGACACCTAGATAGTAGCAGTACAGAATTCCTAGAGCAGCATGCCTCAAAATAATGCCCATGAAGAGCACCCCATAGAGTCGTATAGTGATGTCCACCACTCGTTATGAGCATTTACACACAAAAAAAAAGGTCTAGCAATGCTAATAAGAGAAAGCCAACCAAGAGATAATGGACGCCATGGAGTTCCGTAGTGTTGTCTGAGAAAAAGGCTCTTGCAGTGTATAAAAAATGCCAGGGTTGAGGAGATTTTAGGGGGTTATCGCCAGCTTCAGAGGACATTAGTCACAAACTGCTAAGCGGACAGATCCACATGTCCTGATGTGTACGAGGCAAGAAAAAGGGAAAGAGGGCTCCTTAACATGGTATTTACTGTCTTGGTTGGAAGGTCTTGGCATGTGTGCACGTATGAAGAAGATTCAAGTGATTCTCACACCCCACCCATACTTTGAATACTGTATGCTTTTAAAAGTATGTAAAATAAGGATTAGAATTATTGTTCCAGTATTTTATTTATTTTTTTGCTGTTTATATCAGGGGTTTAAGGATAACCTGCATGCAGTGTTCTGCCTGGCTGAGAACTCTGTGGGGCCTACAGCCACCCGCCCAGATGATATCCACACACTGTACTCTGGAAAGTAAGCACTCCTCTCACATTACTACATGCAACCTTTACCAAAGCAGATGTTACCAAGATTCTTTTCTTTACCCCACTCTGTATACAGGTTCACTCACATAAAAGAAGTATCTATAGCACATTTAGATACACTATGTGGACACCTGGCCATCACACAGCTTGTTGGACATCCCATTCCAGAGTTGGTCCCCATTTGCTGCTATAACAGCCTCCACTCTTCTGTTAGGGCTTTCCAGTAGATTTTGGAATGTGTCTGTAGGTATTTGTGCCTGTTCAGTTATAGGAGCATTAGTGAGATAGGGCTCAGATGTCAGGCAAGAAGGCCTGGCGCACAGTCGGCATTCCCAGTCATCCCAAAAGTGTTTAACAGGGTTGAGGCCAGGGTTCTGTGCAAGCCACTTAAGTTCTTCTGCACCAACCTTGGCAAATCATGTCTTTAGGGATCTCACTTTGTGCACAGGAGCGTTGTGCTGGATCAGGTTTGGTCTCCTTAGTTCCAGTGAAGGAAAATCTTAATGCTACAGTATATAAAGACATTCTAGACAATTGTGTGCTTCCAAAGTTGTGGCAACAGTTTGGGGAAGGCTCACATATGGGTGTGATTGTCAGGTGTCCACATACTTTTGGCCATATAGTGTATTTATGGGTACCATAGGTACACTGAAAACCACAAAGTTAGCCAAAGCATTATGCTTTATTGCAGTGTATAATGTAAAAGTATAATGCAGTAAAGCATTGGGTCTAGGCATGATGATCGATTTAGTTTCTGTCCTAAGGCCATTGTGGAATTTGAACATTGTTTTCTGGCTCCAGGACAGTGGAAATAAATAATACTGATGCAGAGGGAAGATTGGTGCTGTCTGATGGTGTTGTATATGCAAGTAAGGATCTCTCTGCAGATATTATCCTGGATATGGCAACTCTGACTGGAGGTCAGGTGTGTATATATCAGTTATTACGCTTAAATAGCATTTTCTGCATGTAGGCTGACTGTACTGACTATTTTGAAATGGAACAGTCATGTCACAGATGGGTAAAAGAAGCTTGTTCAGTTATTTTAAAAATAAAGTAAGTCTTACTGCAGTAGTATTTAGTTCTGAATGACAGGCAAGCACATGATGATAACCATATCAAAGTTGCTTATGATAGCATAACTCCTGATTGCATAACTATTCATGGGTTTATGAGTAAACCTGGAAAATCACATGCTGTAGAAAAATGTTAGCAACAATAAAGCATACACTAAATAAGTCAGTTTATGGCTACAGTTTCTGCAGCACTATGTATTGTGTACCACTTAGAAAGCCTTTTGAAGCTGCTATAATTTAAAAACAGTACTCAGCTTTTTTCATCTAGTTTTAAAAGGCATGTTTATAAGAGGCTGGTTATAAGCCTCCTTTTTTTTAGTGTAATACTGCACCGTTCATGCTCTGTGCAGTTTTTCAGAGAAGCTCCTACTTCCTAGGCAAAACAGAACAATCACACAATTTACCAATTTTTCTTTTTGCTTTACTACAAGAGTTAAAATAATTTGCTGATATGCCATAAAAACAGTAAATATGACTGCTTATTATATGCTGCTACTAGGTAGAAAGAATAGAATAAATTCAGTTGCTGTGTGTCAAACAGAATTCTGAGGAGCCCCTTTAATGCCATTGTCTGGTATATATCGCTTTAGGGAATCTCCACTGGAAAATACCATGCTGCTATTATGACCAACAGTGAGCCGTGGGAGACGGCGTGTGTGAGAGCAGGCCGCAGCAGTGGTGATCTCACGCACCCTCTTGTCTACTGCCCTGAACTCCACTTCAGCGAATTCACCTCTGCAGTTGCTGACATGAAGAACTCTGTAGCAGTAAGATAAATGGGGGGGGTTTAAGATAAACTTAAGAGAGATAATGGAACCTATGTTAATGTCCATTGTTTTTAACTTGCTAGACATATAGTCAGATCCATAAATACTGACAAAGATATTGGTAATTTAGCAGTATGTTGAAGATGTTGAAATTAGATTAATATGATCTCAAAGTGTAGACCTTTTAATATGAGGTTATTTAAATCCATATCAGGTGAAAGCTGTAAGAATTACAATACTTTTTATATGTGGTTCTCCTTTTTTAAGGGATTGGACAAACTAACAATCATAAATTAAATTACCATTTTTAATACTTGGTTGCAGATCCTTTGCAATCAAAGACTGAAGTCTGGAAATAGAAATCACCAGACTCTTAGTTTCTGGCTCTACCAGGCCTTTACAGCAGCTGTCTTCCTGCTTGTTCTTGGTGCATTTTGCCTTCGGTTTTAGGTCAGTTGGATTCAAGTCTGTTGATGAACTTGGCCATTGCAGAACATTTCACTACTTTGCCTTAAAAAGTCTTGGGCTGCTTTTTTGAAGGTATGCTTCAGACCATCTGCACTGTGAAGTGCCCTCCAGTGGTTTTGAAGCTTTCGGCTGAAATGGTATAGCCCTATACACTTCAGAATTCTAATGTTCTTATTATTTATGTTTCCGGTCGAGAGTATGCTGCGTGCATTTTGGCTGCCATTTCTCACCTGAGCTTTTTTCTTTTCATTCTTTTTTTTATGCAACTTTGGGTGTGACAAAGGTGCTATATAATTGAAACATTATTATTATTATTATTATTATTATTATTATGAATCCTGCTCCTTTTGCAGTCACACAATCAATAAATACAAGGAACCAGTACAGAACTGTACAGGCTTTTTTTTTTTTTTTTTTTTTTTTTTTTTTTTTTTTTTTTTTTTTTTTTTTTTTTTTTTTTTTTTTTTTTTTTTTTTTTTTTTTTTTTTTTTTTTTTTTTTTTTTTTTTTTTTTTTTTTTTTTTTTTTTTTTTTTTTTTTTTTTTTTTTTTTTTTTTTTTTTTTTTTTTTTTTTTTTTTTTTTTTTTTTTTTTTTT
>CM040976.1:3274751-3353171 GCA_022985145.1 Pangasius djambal | reverse complement strand
GACTTCTTTTGATTGTTGACTTTGACACAGATACGCCTAACCCCCTGGTTGTTCTTGATCTGGCCAACTGTCATGAAGGTTTTTTTTTGTTTTGTTTTGTTTTTTTTTTTTGTTTTTTTTTCTTCTTCTTCTTCTTCTTCTTCTTCTTCTTCTTTCTTTTTTCCTCTTATCCACTACAGTTGTTTTCCATGTTCTCCAAGGCAGCTGTGGTACTATGACCACATATAAAAGGTTCTGTAATTCCTACACCATTCACCCAATTCAGATGCAAAAAGATATATATATATGACTTATCATTCAGAAGAAATCCCCAATTTACATGTATTAATAGGACATCTTCATGTATATATATATATTTTTTCCTAATATACAGTACATGTTAAGTGGTCGGTGAGATGAATTTTCTTCCCTGCAGGACCGTGAGAATGCCCAGAGCTCCTGTGCTGGCCTCTTTATTGGCTCGCACTTGGGTTTTGACTGGCCTGGTGTGTGGGTGCATGTGGATATTGCCTCACCTGTGCACACTGTGAGTAGAATGTTTTGAAGGATACATGAACTATTTAAAAAACATGTCTTATTTTATTTTACTTCATTTTCTCCTAGTTTGGTCTTTCCCATCCACTAGCTAGCTGTCCACACTCAGTCGAGAAGTACTAATCAAAGTACCAACTAAAGAATGTAAAGGCTATCATGTACTTCCTCAGACACGTGAAGCCAGCCACTGTATTTTTTTTCATGCTATGTCACAGCGTGGCTGAACTCCTCCTGTTCTCCTCAGCATACATGGCTCACAGGTGCCCACAATTGTTTGTCTCTCTCTGATTAACAGAAGAGAGTAACACTGTCCTTCCCACCCAGAGAGCACAGATAGTTTTGCAGTCTTGGACTCAAAGCACCATCTGTAGCATCATCTGGATTTGAAAGTACAATCTCCTAACAATAGGGCAAATGCTTTTCTGATGCACCACTTGGGAGTCCATCTAATTTTATTCTGTTAAATCAGGTAACTAATAAGGTGTGAGCCAAAGACTGTGCTTGACAGTATAGAGCAATGGTGGCTGATAAGATCAGAAGCTGCCAGTGCCCTGAACAAGGCCCTTAAACCTATCTGCTTCCTAACAAGCTGGGATCTGCAGAAAAGAATTTCATTGTACTGTAATGTATGTGACAGATAAAAGCATCTTTATCTTCTTCATGGCCATTATCTTCTGATGCTATCAGGCTATTCTGAAAGCTACTATATGAAGAGGGTTTACTTTCTTTTTCCCATGACTGTATGTACTTTCAGTCAAAGCAATCCTTTCAGATTTTATCCATCTTTTCCCAAAGATTGAGAAGTAAATAAAACATGACACACACTTATTGGTCACTTTTTAACAGAAACACCTGTATCCCTGCTCATTCATGCAGTTATCCATTCAGCCAATCATATGGCAGCAGCGCAATGCACCTTGTGTGTAAATAGCAGATCATCAGCAGTTTCTGAAATACCAGCCCATCTGGCACCAACAACCATGCCGTGGCCAAAGTCACTGCGCTCATATTTTCCCCCCTTCTGATGTTTGGTGTGAACATTAACTGAAGCTCTTGACCTGTATCTGCAAGATTACATGCTACATGATTGGCTGATTGGATAATTGCATTAAAGTACAGGTGTTCCTAGTAAAGTGGCTAGTGAGTGTACTGTATGTAACATTTGAGGTTTGAACTGTTAGAATACAGTGAAGCAGATTTTAAAAAGCTGTAGTAAGTAAGCAGTTGGTTTTGTAACTCTGCTGTGTAGGTGTCTAATAAACAGTTTATGTGCTGTATTACAGGGTGAACGTGCTACGGGTTTTGGAGTAGCTCTGCTTTTGGCTCTGTTTGGTCAGGCATCCGAAGACCCACTTCTCAATATGGTGTCTCCATTGGGCATCACTGCTCCAAATGCTTCCTCAGGAGACCGGATGGAGAGTGACAGCAAAAGGAGAAGATTGGTCTGAAGACCACCTCATACTGCTCTAGTTTCTATATTCTGAAACCAGTCCAAGAGCAGCAACATAACATTAAATGCATAAATACACACGCCCCTCATTTGTTTGACCATCAAGCACTGACTATCTCAAAATTACTGTTTTAATTCACTTTACTAGACATAAGAACACAAGCAGTAATGATGTATTGAATAAAATGAAGGTGTCAGAATAAATTGTCACAGAGACGCTTACATGTACATTATTTATCACAGTGCAAAGGCAACGTTTCTGCTGCGGTCGAGTGATGTCACTTCACCCGACCAGACACGTGAGGAGAGTGGGAATTTATAATTACATAATCTGTAATGGTTTTTCAGTTGGATTGACGTCACGCTGACATCAAGACGTCATTCTGCTACCCCAATCATATACGAGTCAAAATGAATATAACGGAGTCAAAAGTAAGTAAGTAGTAAACTATCAGTAAATTCATGCTAGTTAACGAACATGTCTAGTTTATATCGCTTTAACAAACCTACCTAGTGCTACAGCAGTCGCGATCTCACTGAGGAGATGCCTATAATGGACATTTAGTGATTTAATGATGCGTCGTGATTGGTTTGGAGTGCATGACGTCACTCTAAACCAATCATATACGAGTCGAAACGAATTTAAACAAATGTCTCTGAGGCCCATTAGTGGATGGCTGCAGTACTATTTGTTAACCCCGCCCATTCCCATATTAGTGAATGCGACCCAGGGCAATTTTGAAGGGAAATTCCAGCAAAAAAAAGAATTTAATATATCCTTTGTTATGTATGTAATATTGTGTTAGCAAAATTCGTGACTGATTGATTGACTGATTTAGAAAAAAAATGTTTTACGTTTTTCTGTTTTCACCCAAAGGGTACAATGCCCAGAATTCAATACGGCAACATGTGATTCAAGTGGTTTAGCAAAATTCATGATTGATTGATTGATGCAAATTTTATTATTATTTTTTTTTTTTTGTTGCATTTTTCTGTTTTCACCCGAAGGGTACAATACCCAGAATTCAATACGGCAACATGTGATTCAAGCAATAGGAGTACCTACTGTGACTGACATTTACATTTATGGCATTTGGCAGACTCCCTTACTCCCTTATCCACTTACAGAAGTGCTTTAAAGTCTCCATTAGTAAATACACCCTGATACTAGTCCATCAGGTCACAGACTAAGAATATAATCAGATTGAGCAATCAGACCCTCTGAGACACGTGACTCTGAGTCTCTGACGTCTCCTGTAACGACAGTGTAAACAGCAGGAAGTTAGTGATTTTAAAAAGCAAGCTAGAAAGCTTGCGCAAGGCGTTTTGTTGGGCATACTGTCGAATAAGACACGTTTCCAGATGGTTGTTTTTACAACAATATAGAAGGATAATTCTGGTCCAAGCTGCTCTGTCTCTGCAGCTCCCATTTCATCTCGTATAAGTTGTGAACTATCAGTAAACTACTGATGCTAAGAATTTAACAGGCTCAGCCTGCTAGTTACTGAACATGCCTAGTTTATACCGCCTTAACAAACCTATATATCTCTGTATCAATCATGGTAGCAACTTGGCTTTCAGTGTTCCCGATGTTATAAATGTAAAACAAAGCCATAAACAACAAAGTATACCAACATTCACTTATCTCTAGTATAAACGCTCAGAATTTTTATGAGATGTCTGTATATATCCGGTCGTTGCGGGCTAGACCATTTAGCTTAGCATCATTTAGCTACTGACAGGATGCCAAGCCTTAAGGATTTTTTATAGAATTATACCAGTTCATTTAGCCAAATAGCATGCCCTGCCCTTTACTGCTACTCCATAATAATAAACTGATAACATTTTAGCTAATGTCAGTCCTTTTCCTAAATAAAATTTTCGATAGATAGATATTTCGGTCAAATTTTAACCAAGTAGTTCATGTGCTAGGCAAATCGCATTATTTCACAAGCAGGTTAGAAATCTCTTTTTGAGATTTGAAAGCGGAGTTAATGGGTTTGCCACCGAAGAAGATACTAAGAAGGAAATAAAAAAAGACAATTCTGTCTGTATTTAGTATAAAACGGAGAGAAAAGAAGCTCCATGCCCGGAAAAAGGAGCCAAACTGAAGTAGGAGAACTAGTTGTCCGCTGGCAAATGCTTGTCTTCATGCATGTAGCTACTAGTAAGCTGGCTAGTAAGACTGTTAGCACAAAGATAAATAATCATGTAGCATTGCTGGCTAACATAATGGAAGCTACTTGTGTTGTCACTTATTTGGCTCAGTGTAATTCTGAAAGACCTTAATATCTATCTGTCTATCTATCTTCTTATAGATAGATAGATAGATAGATAGATAGATAGATAGTCAAACTAGGAACCTAGTAGTTTGGATAACCCTGCTATAAGATTATGGCATAGTGGCTCATAATTAAGCCCAGTTACATTAAAAAGTCTCCTGACGCTATAAACTGTGCTGTTGATAACGGAAAGGGTCTATTTGTTATCCAAGTTTATCAGTTAAAGGGAATGTGTACTGTATGCTGATCCTAAAATACTGCTTTAAAATTTTGCAGTTTATGTTGATGCCATACACAGTTCTACTGTATCTGTCTTTCTTCCTGATGAACTGCAATTTCCCCCCCAAAATTTTTTTTTTAAAGCATTTGCTTTTGGGTTTTGTTTGCAAATGTATTTAGGGGAAATTATGTTATACACATCAAGACATCTTCGTAATCAGTTATATATGGATTTAAATAAATTAATCATTTTATAAGTCGATATTTATTTGTCAATAAATATTATTAAATAATAATAAATAATTTTATGTGCATTTAGTTGTTGTTTTGAATTTTTGTTAAAGTAAGCCAACTTATTTATTTATTTATTTTTAGGTTTAATAGATACAGGGACCTACATGTGATTTGTCTAGAAATATATTCATATGTGTGTGTTAGTGTAGTTATATTACAAGCGATAGCAATATTTAGGGGACGGTAGGAGAGGAGTATAATTAAATAAAATGATGTCTGGCCTATGTAAATCAGCTGTATCGCTGATGCATGAAAATCTTACAAGAAATTTACATCATACTTACATCAGTCATAACTCCTGAACATCACAGAGAGATCAACCAGCTAAATGTGAAGATGTTTCTATGCATCTTCTGTACTGTTTGTCCAATCTAGCGAGCCTGGAGCCTATCTTGGGGACACCTTGGATAGGGTGCTAATCACACACATGACTTTGGACTGATGGAGGAAACCAGAGAACCCGCAGGAAACCCCCGAAGCACGTGAGCTCCACTCACACAGGGTAGAGATGAGGACCAAACCCCCACCTCTCAGACTGCGAGGCAAACGCGCTAACCACTAAACCACGCCTCACTAAACATGACCAACCGTATTACTATAAAAACCCTGAGGTTCAGGATCCGCTCATATGACCGGCATACGGACACCATGCTTTGGCTGTTGCTCTTTACTCTGTTTACACCGTCTGGCGTTTTTGCCGGACGCTATTTTAAAGACAATCAGCCATGTTTCAAACCTCTACCAGGAAGAAGTCAACTGGGAGTCAAGTAAGAACGTGTAACCGTTTAATTCACTTTTTCATAGTTAATTCAGGCGGGTATGTGGCGTTAGTTTTGTGCTAGAAGTATTTTTTTTAAAATGTCGCTCTGACTTTTTGTTTGTTAGTGGAAACGAAAGGGAAAGTTTGTTACAACGTTTTGTGTTAGCAAGATTAATTTCGATTTAACACAAAGGGACCGCTAACTGTTTACACGCTGACAGATTCGCCCCAGTAACACTGTATGATGAACTACACGATGAACTTTGAAAACCATAAATTCATTTATTCCTTTAACGCTTATTTGAGATAATATAATCTCCTCAGAGCTAACTAATGAGCCAATTAATGTCTTCATAATAAGTTATTGCAGTTTCTCTCTGAAAGGTAAAGAGAAGGAACACAAACCCCTCCTGAAGCATATTCACTTGAAACCTGAACAGAGATTAGGATGATAAAATGAAGTGAAGTGAAGTGACTTGTGGCCATGTATAGTGGATCTCATTTCAAAATAGTGTGCTTCATGGGTAAAGAAAAGATATGTTGTGTCATGCCTTTTCCCCTATCTAGCTGAAACCAAGTTTTTTTCCTGTTTGTTCAGCTACTACACTGTGCAACCTGGTTTACTTCCTTCATTTACTTCCTTAGCTGGTCTTTGAACGTTGGGAGATTTCTCTTTTGAGTCTGTTTTGAATGTATGCCAGATTGAGATGATGATATTTTCTCAGGACTGTTCAACGTTCTCATGAATATAAGAATCTGCCCAAAGTCTGGGACTGGAGAAATGTCAACGGCACCAACTTTGTCAGTACTACTCGCAATCAACACATCCCTCAGTACTGTGGATCCTGTTGGGCTCACGGTAGCACGAGCGCACTTGCAGGTACACTTGCATGATGGAGAAAAATTTTTTTTTTTTTTATTTCGATTTTGTTTTGTGCATAAGATTCAAGGTTCTTTGTTACAAGGAGCGCTGGCTAGTAAAATGGGCTTCGGTAACATTTTCGTCTTCTCACGACTTTGAAAAAGCTACAGGTGGGAATTTTTGTACAGTGATAAGTCATGCAGCACATGACTTGCACCCTCCCTGGCAGCACCACATACTCAACAAGGAAGTTACTTTAAAAAAAAAAAAACAGTTGTTCATGCTCTGCTATGATGATCATGTGACCATAAACTCTTTTGTGCAAGAGGGGAAAAATGGGTGGATTTTTGGGGAGAAGAGGTTCCTCAGTACAGTGCTAATCAAGGCTTCTATTCTCTTCATGCTGCTGATTCTATAAAAGATTGTCTTTGTGTTATTTAATACAGATCGCATTAACATAAAGCGGAAGGGAGCATGGCCTTCTGCATATCTCTCAGTCCAGCACGTTATTGATTGTGGGCAGGCTGGGTCCTGCCATGGGGGCGATCACTCAGGTGTGTGGGAGTATGCCAACCGCCATGGCATTCCTGATGAAACGTGCAACAACTACCAGGCCAAAGACCAAGGTAAGACTTTAAATGGAAACACACATAATTAAATATGATGTATGCATGCCGTATGGCAACATTCAAAATTAATTACAGTAAGCTGTTCATACGGTGCTCATATGATTGTCTGAGATTGGAGACCACGCATGACCGCTTTTATGGTATAAAGAATTTGTGACTCGGGCTATTTTAATAATGCAAATTATGGTGTGGTATAATCAGCTCCAGAATTATTAGCACCCTTATCAAATTTCTCGAAAAATATATTTTTAACAAAACCCACATGATCCAGTAACAGTGAATATGGATTTTCAGTCACATAGTTATTTTATTTTTTTTATTAAGGTCAACACACTTTTTTTCCCCATCTCATTTCATTTGTGTATTCTAAAATCTTTTCCATGTTGATGATTGACTAGGGGAATTTGGCTATATTGTCGTGTCATTTTTATACCTCAGTCAAACAGGAAGTAAAATAGAAATGGGAACATGTTTCATTATTAATTTGTATATAAATGTCTGTGGACACCTGACCATCACACCCATATGTGGGCTTTCCCCAAACTTTTGGGAGCACACAACTGTATAGGATGTCTTTGTGTGCTATAACATTACCGTTTTTCTTCAGCGGAACTAAGAGACCTAGACCAAACATGCTCCCGCATGACAATGCCCCTCTGCACAAAGCAAGGTCCATGAGGACATTGTTTGCAAAGGTTGAAGTAGAAGACGTCTGACATCAATAATGCTCATGTGGCTGAATGGGCAAGTCATAGCCATGTTCCAAAAAAATCAAGCACATAGCCATGCAATCTTCATGGAACTCCATATTAATGCCCATGGTTTTTGGAATGGGATGAATAGGTGTGATGGTCAGGTGTCCACATACTTCTGGCCATATAGTGTATTTTCAGTGTACGATTAAAGGGACACTCCAGCCAAAATCTACAATTCAACCATCTGTTGTAAACATGCCTGTTTGCATCTTACAGCGTTGACTCAGTGGGCTCTGTAGTGAGATTTCCCTTGAATACAGGGGAGACGCCCTCCTGAATACAGTGGGCTAAAGTAGTAATCACATAATTGCTCTTTAATAAACTACATAATGAGAAAGTTCACAAATTCCAGGATGGCTGCAGACCTCTCATCCTCAAAATGAACACTTAAAATTTACACACCAAACCTGCATTCACTTAACATGTTGTCTAGTTCCATTGAAAGCAAAGGAAAAAAAGAACTCTATTCTCTGTGACCTGCATGCTTTCAGATTGCAAGCCATTTAATGAGTGTGGCACATGCACTACATTTGGCCAGTGCTATGTTGTGAAGAATTACACTCTCTGGAAGGTTGGAGACTATGGGTCCATCAATGGCCTGGAGAAGATGAAAGCTGAGATTTATTCTGGAGGACCCATCAGGTACATGAAAGAAATATCACGAGAAAGATTTGGTATCCTTTGCCTTGTTTGTTTTCACTCATTATTACTCATTACTTTTCAATTTGCATACAGAAACAGTGTGGCTGCATTAGTCACACTCTGATCATATGATTATATGCACACTTGGTTCCTCTCTAAGGTTCAACATTTCAACACACAAATGTACAGAAGAATTAAATGGTATTTTCTATGAACAGCGGTGAAACTAGTGGCTCTGTTATGCAGTGAAAGGTATTTTCCTGGCAGGGATTGCAATCATTTGTCCCGTTAGAGGGTATTTACAAATCCATACAATACTAACTGGCCTGATGAATATGACGGTGATGTAAATCATATGTTTTGGATCTCAGCCCAGTGTGAACACCTATGGGATATTTTGGACCATCATGTTAAAGCACCATTATCAAAATGCCAACTCTGGGATTATCTTTGGAAGAATGGTGTTCATCCCACCAGTACAGTCCCAGAGACTTGTAGAATATATGCCAAGGTGCATTGAAGCTGTTCTTAAGAGCACCTTAAGAACTTTCATGTTGTATCATTTTTACCTGTCTATGCAAAATTAGAAATAAAATATGAAAGAAGCACTCTAATGTGCAAGTATATACAAGTAACAAATGCAGTTGGTTTGTACAGGTTATAACTCCTCCTGCCATATTCTGGCCAAAGGTTTTATATAAGAAAAAAGGGGGGGGGTATATTTGATAGTCCTCACCAGATATTCCAGCGTTGCTTGTAGTTAGGAGAGTTGCTGGGCAAAAGGATGTAGATCCATAGACTCAGTAGCCAGCTGGGTGCCTGGGTTGTTTGAGAATAGCTCGATGATCGCAGGAGAAGAATGTAGCTACAGGGGTTGAGGTTAATTGGGAAACTGAAGATAAATCCTAAGATAGCGTTAGTTAGATAAACTTGCTTCAAGCAATAGAACAAAAGGTTCCTTGACAAGGAGAATTTCACCAAACACAGCTAGAAACCTGTGCTGGAGGAAGTCGTTCTTCTTGCTCGTGCCATATGCTTCTTCTGCATATGTTGAGCAGAGACTACTAACCTAAGGGTACTCTGTACCGGATAAGAGAGAAACTACAACAACCTGTAACCAGGTTGGTTACAAGGTAGTGCAATTGGTAAAGGAGTGTGTAATGCTGAAGTACAGGTGGTGAAATGCAATAAACAGTATCCGGGTTGTGCTGGCTATGTATGATTAAAGTGAAGAGGCAAGCTGTGTTACAGTTTGTACAGATTTGGGAAGGGGTAAATCGGATGGTTTGTGTGTGTGTGTGTGTGTGTGTGTGGGCGTGGGCATTTTAGTTATTAAAATATGTTCTCTGATCTGGAAGTATCATCTGTCCAGCAAGTAGTCAGTTTCTGTTCTATGAACACATTTCAATAACTAAGCCTTGTGTGTTCCTGAATCTGGTTTTGATGATGTGGAGCCTCTTACCCAAAGGAAGTAGGATGAACACCCTGCCCAATAAATGTGAGTGGGGTCCTTCAAAATGGGTCCTCCATGTTTTGTTTGCGTACTAGTTTAAAGGTATTTGCTTAGGTTTTTATACTGTGTACAGGATGATTAAATCTTGGTTGCTGAACACCTTTAGATGGTCAAATATTTTCCAGTTTCATGCAGTTACCCTGCATAATATCTGGAATGGGGCGACATCTAATCTGTAAAATAGTTTTGTATTGGCTTATGCTTATGTAAGAATAAATAGCTTAAAAATAGCTTTAAAAAAAAATAGAATTATACAGAGCCCAAGTTATATTTTTGTATGATTTTTGTATTTTAATTAATTTGGGGCAAACTATAGTCGAAAATAGAATTGTAGTAATACTAGGCCAATTTTGTTTTGTTTTCTTTGTAGTTGTGGAATAATGGCTACTGAGAAACTGGACGCATACACTGGGGGTGTATACTCGGAGTATGTAGAGGATCCCTTTATTAACCACATTGTGTCTGTGGCTGGCTGGGGCGTTGACGAGAATGGAGTGGAGTACTGGATTGTCCGCAACTCCTGGGGTGAGCCATGGGTACGTGTGATGTGTTGAGTATATTTATTTTTTTCATATTTTCTTATTATATGTTCATATTGTAAAGTTGTAGCTTGTCTTGATAAAATAATCGTAAAATAGTCATATATTTACCCTAAAGTGTGATAGTCATATGGATTCTTGAATGCACCTTGAGAGTGGTGAGGGTCTGTAGGCTCTATCTATCAAACTATCTACTATAGTAAATAGGGATAATTTAAAAAAAAACAAAAACACACTCAGCACTGTATTAGGGACACCCGTACATCTACTCATTCATGCAATTATCTAATCAGCCAATCATGTTGCAGCAGTGCAATGCATAAAATAATGCAGATACAGGCCAGCAGCTTCAGGTAATGTTCACAACCACCATCAGAATGGGGGGAAAAATGTGATCAATGGGCAAGCATTAAACTTCATTGGATTGAGCTCTTCTTTGAAATCTGACTTCTGTGTTCAGGCAGAGAGATATGGAGCAACACTGTTTGAAATGTTTACTTTGTGATCTATTATTCCTGTGTACAGGGTGAGAAGGGCTGGCTAAGGATAGTGACTAGCGCTTATAAAGGTGGCAGTGGGAGCCAGTATAACCTGGCGGTTGAAGAAGACTGCATGTATGGGGACCCTATATTGCCAAAAGGGTACATGTAATGATCTGGAGAACACATCGAGAGCGACCAGATTCAACTTGGCCTTCAACGCTGCAGCTGTTAGCTAAATCAACTAAATCCTTCATTCAATTGATTTAGGCATTGAGAGTCTGTACCTACTGCCATTACTGCAAACAATTGTGGAAATCAGAGCCATACACCAATGAATCCCTACCACTATGCTACAGCTATGTAAACATGAATGATTTAAATTTTTTTATGTTTTATAGCCATTTGATTTATTGACCATAGAACACTGCATGTTCAACATGGTCCTGAAAAGTGATTTAAATATAAATGCACTAAACAGTTTATACAAGTCCCCCCCCCCTTACATGACACCCATTATGTTTTAACTTCCACCTTTTACTTCATCTTAAATAAATGTTTGAATTATTTTGAGTATTTGGGGTTTTGCTTCTTTGCTACTGCCAGCCTTTGCCTAATGATAATCTCTTCACTTCACAGCAACCAGAGGATGTCAGTTTCCTTTTTTTTTTTTTTTTACTGAAAGAAAAATATCATACAAAAAGAAAAAGGATAAAACAAAATGGTCACAATGGATTCTTGCCACAAAGCACATTTCGATAACAAAATGCTAACTTTTAAAATAACCTACATTTAAGTGTTTCACAAATGTCCTGGGTAAAACACCTGGTTTAACATCAGCTCTACTATCCACAAGTCTTCATTAGGATCTGAAAAGTAAATGGTGACCATACTAAAGTAATTGCTGTGCTGAGACTGAATGCATATAGCTCTTTTATTCTAAACTGCGTATGTTGAAGCAGGTGAGCTTTCACTGGCCTCTTGATTGGACATTACCATCCTGGTCTTCTTGGCTTAAAACAACTGCAAAGTTTCTGCAGGGTAGAAGTGCTGACTGGTCTCAGTTTATCATGATGAAATTGGATTTGCAGTGTGCTAAAAAGAAATGGAATTAAGTTAAAATCAGATTTAAAAGGAGCACTTTTTTTAAATGAATCATAAAGTATATTTTCAAACATAACATTTATACCATAAAATGTGTCATTGGATCAGACTGGAAAAGGTGTCAAATCTGATCAGACTGCTACATTCCTATGTCTTAGGGATTAACTGATATAAAAGGAGAGCAATTCCAGTACAGTTGACCCAATATTCAGCATGTTAACATGATTACTGGCCTTCAAGTCTTAAGGTTTGATTATACTCAATTCAATTCCATTGTATCTGATAATGAGTTGTGCCTGGCAAGATGCACAAGTACACAGGCTCACGTTGTGCAAGTTGTAAGAAGGCTTTACTATTTTAAAACCAAATGTAACATTTCTTTTAATATCCATATATCCGTATCAGAACCACATTCGGAAGGTTATTTAGATATTACACTATTCCTAGTTTTTGAACATGACTGTAGTTCACTCACCAATGAATTCAGTCACAGGATCATGCTCCCCTTCGGCGCGGATGGTTCCAGCTATACTGTCGTTCTCCAGGATTGGTAAAAAGAGCTGAACAAAGTCGGAGGTATATGGTGGAGTGATCACGTCCAGAACCTCAAGGGGGAAAAAAGAGGCAGGTAAAAATATTTGCTTTGATTTTAAATTTAATTTAAATTAAAACCACTTACACAGAGCCCTTGTTTTGATAATTCAGTGAGTTTTTACATCTTTAAATCTTAAATCAGTCAATGCTACACTTATTTAAAAACTCACTCAATTATTAAGCCTCACCTCAGTTACAAAATATCTGATGAGCGAGATGTCTGTATTGAGTTTCTCCAGGCATTTACGCATGTAGCTGACAACAGGCAGAACATAGCCTCGACTTAAAAGGTGAACCATGCGGTCAAGCAAAGTCTTCTTCAGCTCCAGCTAAGAACACACACACACACACACACACACACACACACACACACACACACACACACACACACACACACACACACACACACACATTGGAAATAAATCTTGTGTATCCTGGGTCCCATTCTTCAAATTAAATCAAAGTGTGTGCACACTTCTGTAATCAAAGGAAAAAACTGTTTATTAGCCAAACAGTGAAGCTGAATTAGCGGGACTTGTGTCTAAGATTGCTGCAAATATACACTCACCATCCACTTTATTAGGAACACCTGTACATCTGCTCATTTATGCAGTTATCTAATCAGCCAATCATGTGGCAGCAGCGCAATGCAAAAAAAAAATAATAATCATGCAGGGGGTCAAGAGGGTCAGGTAATGTTCATATCAAACATCAGAAGTGTGATCTTTGAGACTTTGATCATAGCAAGGATACTGGTACCACATGGGCTGGTTTGAGTATTTCAGAAACTGCTGATCTTCACACACAACAGTCTTTAGAGTTTAGACAGACTGGTGTGAAAAACAAAAAAACATTTGCTGCAACCCAATTTGCCTACTTGTAGTATGCACTAAAAGTATGTACTCTTTTTGTGAAGAAAAAGTACATATTTTTGAGTGTGTCGCAAAAGAGTATGCCAGTACTGTGACATACTAACACGTCATGTAACGGAAGATAACGTTATTGCCTTGTTTTGCACACTGTCATCGTAAACAAACTCCTTGCTGCACTTCAGCATTTTGTATATATTTTTCCTTAAAAAACCTTTGGTTAGTGATTAACTTTCAAGTTCTTACACGTGTTCTGCGTTCGGAGGTGCTTTTCTGCTCACCATGGCAGTTTGAACTGATCTCCACCTCTCTTATCAACAAGGCGTTTCATGTCACTCACTCAATGTTTTTTGTTTTTCGCACCATACTTTGTATACTTCTTTCACACATAACCATGCCATGGTTAAAGTCACAAAGACCACACATTTTCTCCATTCTGATTTTTGATGTGAACATTAACTGATGCTCTTGTGCTGCTGCCACAATGATATTGGGGCAAATTAACACATGCACACACAAAGGGAGTTAGGGAGCTGGATTAGTGATTTATATATTTTTTTTTTTAGTGTTTCAAGCTCATAACAACCTAAACAGCAGACAGTGGTAGTGGGCAATGGTTAAGGCTCTGGGTTACTGATCAGTCTGGCTGACACTGCGCTCTGGCCCCACCTTGGGAACAAGTTGGGATATGCAAAGAAAAGCATTTCACTGTGCTATATGTGCCAAATAAAGGCTTCTCATGTAACCTGTAACCCTTTCTTTCAAACCATTAAACAATTAACTTACGGTTCTATCATCTGTCCTTTTGCTAAGGCAGGACATTTTTCAGATGTTATTTAAAAAAAAGTAATTGTCATAGACCAAGAATCTCCTCCTTATTGCATTGCTCTGATCTAACCCAGCAATGGTAGAGCCCCTTTAGATGGTGGTAGATCTCAGTGAGAGTCTCTCTTGGGGTTGTCAATGTCTGCCTGAAGCGTTGATGGTAGGTGTCTGTGGAAATGTTGAATTTCTCCTACAGCACCTCCCTCAGGTCATCATAGACAATGGCCCTATTCTCATCCATAGCAATATACACCTCCAAGCTTTTCCTCCTCCTCCTCCTCCTCCAACATGCCCATTCCTCCTCCGGCCATCTCCAGGTCCTTGCCTGTGTCGACTCCGTTGTTGCCACTGGTGATCTGTGCTGCTGGATCGACTCCCTCCGTTGCTGTGCCACCAGGAAATCTCACATCAGAGTCGCCATCTCTGAGGTGGACGTGAGCAGTGTGTGCTGAGGGAAGCTGGCTTTGGGGTGGGCCCCGGCCTCTTCTTCCTCCTCATCCAGTGTGTCCCAAGCCATGTCCTCCTGTCCATTCTTTTTCTGGGGCCACAGACCCTTCCTATTCCGTTTCCCAACAGGCAGTGTTTTGCAGCTAGCTATCCCTCTTCTGACACCACTTGTGATGAGGCATGTTGGTGAAGGCTCTCTGCACAAGAATGATGGCTCAGCCGCAATAGCACGTCAGTGCAAGGATATTTATTTACAGTGTCCATGATGTACAAATAGTCCCACAAAGTGCACAAAATATTTGCAACAAATAGTGAAAAAAGAAGAATGGATTTTTACAATACATACACACAGCTATTGGCAGGTTTTCTTTCTACTCAAAGGTTCACAATAACAAACTCCAAATAGCACTAGGGAAAGGCTAAACAACTGTACGTGTGTGAGGAGATGAAGAGTATTGAACTCGAAGGGGGCAGGAGTATAAGGGCTGTCCTCTGTCACAGGCCCAAAACAGCACAAGTAAATGGTGCCATGTTGTCCACTCATATATACTGTCATTAATCTGACTGCAAAAAGATACAAACTTTTGATACTTTTGCAACTCTACAAAGAAGCAAACAGTTATATCAGACAACCGATAGAGCTATTCTGTTCTAGGTCTCACATGAACCAAATCAGACCATTTGGAATCACCATTGTGAGTAAATTTGGCATGCCTCATATCATGGATTTGCTAAGGGACATACAAAAAAAACGGAGCACAGGTAAGTCTCATATTAAAAGCGCTTTTGAACAAGGGTAATTTGCAGGCTGTGTGTGGGGTTCGGGTAAGTGTAAACATAAATGCACCTGTTCCATGACGTCAAGTTGGGAATGTTCTGTTTCAAAGAGTTTGACAAGGAGCTGCAGCACCTGCGGGTGTAGGAGTTGATGGCATGTACTGATCTGAGAAGAAAATAGACAGACACAAACACTTTTCTTACAGTCATTCTGGTTCAGTAATCTCGTTTTAACAAAAAGAGGTCAAGGCGCATGAAACTGAGCAAGATGCAAGACAAACCATAAATTTCAGAGTTTCATTTTTTTCCACAGCAGCAAAAGAACAGCAAATGATTGTACAAGAGCAAAGTATAAATTAAGCAACAACTGTACCTCATCCAATAAGGCCAAATGGATGGGGGTGTGATCTGTCTGCAGCTGAAAGTAACGAGGTTCTGACACAGTCCAGTCGACCCACTTTAACACCCCCATTGCTACTACTGGAAACCTGACACACACAAAAGACTTCAGGTTACAAAACAGTGACCTAACTAACTAAAAAGTGCATTTTTTTTTTTTACATGGAACAGCATGTTCATGTATATAATAAATGCAAATATAAAAACGTATATTCAGTGTATGTGCACACACCTGATGCACTGGTACAGAGTGCTGAGTTCTGCCACTAGCTCTGTAGCTCCTTTATTCTCATTACAGCACAGATTATGAACAGTCTCAATGGCTTTGGAGGTGGACTTCAGCTCATCCTTATTGATATTTACACGCTTGTTCTAAAACAAGAGACAGATACTGGGAAATGTGACAAAAAGATCAAAGGTTTAAGCAATTTTTGTGTTAAGATCTTACTTCTTAATTAAAATCAATCTTGTAACCATGTTCAATCATTTGGTGTCAACAGAGGTTTCTTTTGGTTAGTGAATACCTTAACATTAAATTATTTCAAGTATTTAAATATGACAACTCTGACAGAAATCAACATCTGTAGCATGATGCATGTATCCAGATTTTTAAACAAGTCCTATTCATACCTTCTTCCATGTCTCCACCACACTGGCTGCATAGGCCAGAATGTGAATATATTTGTGTTTGTGATCCTGGTTTATCTTGGCTCCAGGTTTAAACAAAGACTGCATGAACAGATCCAGGAAGGCTGGAACACGGATCTAAATACACAAAATAGTGTTATAGTTAGCCTCACTTACAAATCAACTTTGTAAACTAGCAACAACTACTGCTAATAGTCCGCATGATGGAAATATATAATATGAATGTGAGAGCTGAAGCTGAAAACTGGCATGAACAGACAGCAATGATGACACTGTAATCTTTAGGTAAAAATTTGACCAAAGTAAAAACATGAATATGGTTTAAAGTGAGCTCAAAATGATCTAGCTGGACCAAAGAAAGAGGACTCTGACCAGTTCCACGGGCGGAGGGTCCATACTGCTGAACATCTTGAAAAGAACTGTGATATCTGCAGGATTAAGTGCCCCTTTGGAGAGCATTGCACCAAGTGCCTGGCAGGCACGTGGGTACGCCGCCGCTGTCCCTAGTGCCAGCGTTATCTGACTTGCATCATGACCACTAGGAATACAGCAAAGCACACAAACAGATTTTTAAAATCAAAGTTAACAATCCACACACAAAATGATCTACCCAATTTTAAACTTTACATTCATTTTTAAATTTTAAATTCATTTAAATGTTACAGTAAATTTCTATTAGAGGCCAAGCAGCAAAGGTTTGTAGGTGCCCTAATGTAACTATGTTTTCCTCTTTTTCTTTACTTGTTTTTTGTATTATTATTATTATTATTATTATTATTATTATTAGATATGGGAGTCTATGGCTGCCCATAGAGAGAGAGAGAGAGAGAGAGCACACAAAGTCTCTGTGTTTCATTCAAAAAGTCTCTCATCTCATTCAATCCAGGTTAAAGAAATAAGCGTGATGACTGGGACGTTCATAGCTGCAGACATGAGACCACTCGTTTTGGAGAATGCAGGAGGTATAAGCTATAGAGAGTTGCATGACGTTCACAATGCAACGGTGGAATGAGAAATAAAGCACTCCCAAGCTTTAGACATGCCCCTGTGAGGGGCACAACAGCAGCAGGGTTGTGTTTTTGTAAAACCTGGCTTTTGAAACAACAGCAGCAGGGTTGTGTTTTTGTAAAACCTGGCTTTTGAAACAACAGCAGCAGGGTTGTGTTTTTGTAAAACCTGGCTTTTGAAACAACAAATCAGAAATGTGCAGGGGTGAGATTTAAAAGAATAAAAAGATGTCTGCCTTTTCCAATTCCTGAACTTTTTGGGCTAGTTTCAGGCCTTTTTGCACAATTTTTGGAGACATATTTCTGCAGCCCAGAGCCAGTTCCAGATTGGTGATACATCTCCAAATATGGCTAATTCCAAATGGGCTAGCATGTTAACATGTGATAGCATGGCTTGGTAGCAGATGATTCACATACTTGAATTTTTTGAGATGGGGTGGATATTTTAGTTGTAGTTGGGGTGGAAATTTTGTTGAGTCCTGCCAACAACGCACACCAATGAAAGCCCGGCCAGAGCGTGAATGTTTACATTTACATTTATGGCATGTGACAGATGCCCTTATCCAGAGTGTGCTCTGAAGTCTCTTATCAAAAACATGTCCTCATGCTAGTTCACTAGATCAGAGACTAAGAGTACCAACAGGGCAGCTACAGGAAGCCAGTGAAGGGAGCGTAGCAGTGGGGTAGTGTGGGCAGTCATACAGCTTATTTAATTAACCGTGTTTACATTAGTTATATTATGGTCCTTGGAGGACTAGTGGTTAGGCCACGGCGTTCTCATCGCCGCGGTCCGGATTCCTGGCCAGGGAACCAACCCCAGCCACTGCGGCTGCACATGACAGTGAACTCCCTGTGTTGGTCCCAAGCCCAAATAAAAATGGGGAGGGTTGCGTCAGGAAGGGCACCCGGCATAAAAACTGTGCCAAATCAAGTATGCAGACCAATGATAAGCTAAGGCGACCCCTAACGGGAGCAGCTGAAAGAACGACAACTTTAGTTACATTGTAGTGTACAGCTTTTGTTCACTATATGCTGCTAAGACTCTGAACAGAACACACAGTCAACGGTCACTTGTACTTTTACAAATGCTGAGTTTACTAAAAATAGATACCTAAGCATTGCCTGAATATGTGCCTTATTTCTGCTGTATTGAAAATGCTCTTGCTGTTTTCAAATCAGTTTTTAATCGTTTCCTGTTTTCTAAACATTTACCAGGAGATTGTCACCCGAGTTGGTGTTTAAAATAACCGTGCTTGTCATTAATTTCAGCGCTCTTATTTTCATCTGTTGTATTTTTCACTTTCCCCTTTTGCCACCTATTAATTTTTTTCTAAGCATGCTTTTTGTTTTGTTTTTTTTTTGTTTTGTTTCCATCATTTTTCTTCTCAAACAGAGGCCATCCATGTTGAATCTGCCTGAAGAAGTGGCACCAGCAGTTTTAGTTAGGTGTATACCAGGAGCCAGGGCACCAGACATACGCGTTCGTCAGTCAGATATTAATAAGAGTAATATTGTAGAAGTGTGTAAGGTAAGGTTACATGAGGTAATGTCACCATAATGTAGCCCGACTTAAAAGAAAATATGATTAGAGTGAAAAAAAAAAAAAAACTATATAGAAAGTCTCTTAATGCTGCTAGATCAGCATATCACTACACCCTAACTGAAGGTAACAAAAATAATCCTAGATTCTATTTAATACAGATTTAATACTAGATTCTATGGCCATCTTCCCTAACCCTTACCCTAACCCATTCCATATGTAGCCCATCTGGAGCTAGTCCCACCCATTTGGCAAAGTAGCAAAGTTAACTAGGAACAAAACCACCATATAAGGACAAAAACAACAGTATGAAGCAGTGATGACTATACGAATATTTTAAATGACATAACTGAAAATATTAGGCAATAAAATTCAGACAATTTGGTGACTAACAATATACAATTAGAATCTTGTACTCCTTTCTAACACTAAGCTAAATAATAATAATTCTGAACTAATTTTGCTAATTTCCTCTTCCAAATCATCAACTTGTGTGCTAGATCCCCCATCTACACATATCCTCCATCAGATACTACCAAAAGCAATCAAGCTTCCTCCCTTATCACTGGCTATGTACCTAAATCTTTTAAACTTGCAGTTACAGTCTCTTACAAAAGTATTGGAATGGCAAGGCCAATCCTTTTGTTTTTGCTATAAATTGAAGACATTTGGACAATTAGATTGGATGCAATGCCAGTCATTTGGCATTACTCACCATCCCCGATACATTCACTGAGGACCATCTCCATCTAAATTTGAGGTCACCCAGTGGCTAGTTATATAGCTAATCCCAGGCTCCATGAAAATGGCCTGGCTGCTGTCTACAGTAAGACACTTAACGTCAGCCTGTTTGAGCTCCATGAAGTAGCATCATTTGAATCCTTAGCCCTGAAACTGCCTGGTTCAACCCTGCTACTGTTTCTATTAATCTACCATCCACTGAAATCTATCCAAACTTTTTTGTCTGAACTCAGTGAATTACTTACTTTTGCCAGTTCTGTGTATCCAACTGTGATTGTGCTTGGGGATTTTAATATTCATGTGGACACTTATTCTGCACTGACATGTTGATTTTCCCCACTCACTCTCATGGTCGCACACTTGATTTAAACTGCTCTACTCATGTGCACATCACTTCAGTTTAAGGATCTTTAGTGTTTCCGATCAAAAACTCATTGAAGCTACAGCTGACTTTCCAGTTTCTCAGCCAAGAAATAAATCCTTTATCTCATTTATGGCATATGGCCCTTATCCAGAGTGACTTACAGAAGTGCTCTGAAGTCTCTTTCCATAATCTTCTTGATACTGGTTCACTAGGTCACAGTCCAAGAGTACTATGAGTCTAAAAAAATGTGGAGGTAATATGGAAAGAAAACCACAAAGAAAACACAAGAATTTCTTTTAAATAAAGTGCAAACTTATGTACTCCATGAAGAGGTAGGCCTTTAGTTGTCGTTTGAAGACTGCCAGCGACTCAGCTGTTTGGACATCTAGGAAAAGTTCATTCCCCACCTCGGTGCCAGAACAGAGAAGAGCTTTGATACATGCCTTCTTTGCTCCCTGAGAGATGGTGGGACCAGTCGAGCAGTGTTAGGGGATTGGAGGGAACGTGGTGCAGTGTGGGGTGTGAGAAGTTCTTTAAGGTAGTTGGGTGCTGGTCCATTTTTGGCTTTGTAGGCAAGCATCACTGTTTTAAATCTGATGCGGACAGCTACAGGAAGCCAGTGGAGGGAGCGCAGCAGTGGGGTGGTGTGGGCAAAATGAAGAAGGTTGAAAGTAAGTCGTGCAGCTGCATTTTTGACAGATGACACAGATGGAATGGAAAATCGCATAAAAGGAACATTTAAAGCTCGAAAGAGATTATGCCTTGTTTGAAGATTTGGCTCATGCAGCTTTTTTGGCACGAATGTGTTTTAAGTGAGGAGTGGAAAATAAGTCGATTTCATTTGCCCTGTACAGTTTTAGTTGATCTCTGTTCTAGGGCTTTTTAGCTCTCCATTTAAAGAGAAATTGGAGATGATACTCACATTTCCCAACCAACGACGAGTTGAATAATGATGCATCTTAATTTCATTCATATTGCTCATGCTGCAATGCATTACATTTCCAAAACCAGCAGCAGAAAAGACAGCAAAAATGACGAATTTTCTTGGCATTGCAGAGTTTCGAAATGTAACTGGGGAAATACAATGCAGACACATTCGTAAAATATATAGACACACGGTTAAATCGTATTTATTTATTTATTTACTTATTAGACAAACTACTCAAAAAAGTGCCAAATCATTTTTGTTTTGTTCTACTTCATGCGACAGTATCTTTATTTCATTGTCTGTGAAGTTCATCTTCTTAGACCTTCTGGAATGTTTCATGTCGTCTAAAACAAGAAGCACTGTGGTGATTTGAGGACATTTCTTTACGCAAATGAGTTCAAATACCAATTTTCTTGTGCGTATGGATGAGTCTTGTGCACAAATTTAGTACTTGTTTTATGCACACTTTGATTTTAAAAAATGATACTGCCATTCTAAAGCACGATCCACCAATCTTGAAATCTCCTCTTCATAGCCAAGCTGTTGGAAAGGGTTGTAGCCTCTCACGTGCAATCTTTCATATCCGTTAACAACCTTTATGAACCTTTCAATCTGGCATTCATTTAATGCACAGTACAGAGCCTGCCCACTTATGTGATCTTAAGGATCACGAATCTTTGATCCATCTCTCTCTTTTGAAACCCACATTAGGTCATTAGTCAAAAGCTCTTTTTCTTCCCCATCTCCAAAACACTGCAAATCTTCAACCCATGCTTAATAAGACAGATGCAGAAAGCCTGGTCCATGCCTTCAAATTCTCCTGTCTCGACTATCTTAACTCTTGTAGTGCGTCCACTACAATACATTTAAAACTCTGCAGCTAGAATTCTTTCTCATTCTAAAAAAATCTGCTCACTCAAGTCAGTCCTCTATCAATTACACTGACTACCTGTTTCATGGCACATCCAGTTTAAAATTCTTCTACTTACATATAAAGCCCTATATGCCTTAGCTCCGCCCTATTTAGCTGAGCTGCTTCACCCGTATTTCCCAGCAGACACTCTCAGGTCTGCTGGTACTGGACTTTTAGCCATCCCAGACATTAGACTGGTCACTGTTACCGGCAAACCTCTTAGTGTCATGGCCCCTAAACTCTAGAACGCTTTACTTCAATCTCTTCAACTACGTTCTTCACTTTACCACTGACGTAATAATAGACTGATGTTATAACTGTCATATGGCTGCTTAAATCTGAGTAGGCAGAGCTACATGTTTCTTGATTTTTTGATTGTTTGGGAGAACCCAAGGAATCAGTAGTAAATTCATTTTCTTTGCAAGACTTATTGTTCATGAGATATGGACCACAGCGTAAAATCTTGTGCTATTGCGCCACCATCAGGCCTACGTGTGTCCGTTCATGTGCCTGAGTATTGGGGGGCATATTGCACCCTCCCTACATATTTGGTGCTTCTATGCTCTTTGCTCTCCAAACCATTTTAGTGTTGGATCAAAAGAAGAAGAAAATAGAAGAAGAAGAAGAAGAAAAGTAATAAAAATCCAAATAAAAACTACAGCGTTCCAGCACTTCGTGCCTGGACCCCTAAATATATGGCAAGCGACGATCTGCAGGGTCCCATGTTCAACATACATGAAGATAACCATCAAGTTTCACGATGATAACTTAATGCTAGTTGTGTGAAATGCTTGCTGAAAGCTGACTGGCTGAAGGTGACCATGTTTTTGAAGTAAGTCAGTGATGATTAAAAATCCAGTTACACATCTTCAGAAACATGTACTGAACAGGTCTTTCAAGTTTGGTTTAAATCCATATAACCAATAATGAATTATGGCTATTTGAGTAAATCGGCTATATCGCATTTTGACTGATTGGCAGGTGGCGGCCATATTGTTAACAAATCTCAAGATGTTTTTAATAATTATTGAGTATTTTGACATCAATTTTGTCAACACAGGACAAAAATCCTAGGACTAGTTTGCAAAAGTAGGTTTTGCATATTATGCAAAAAATCTTAAATTGTAGCGGATGGGACTAAATGGTTTAAAAGGCTGTTTTTTATGGTTTCTTTCTGATTCCATTTCTGAAATTTTACAATACACCCTATTTTCCAAGAGATATGCTTGTCTTTGTGTGCTAATTTGAAATCGATTTCATCAGTTACTTGTGGGCCCCTAGTTGAGCCTACCATTCAAGTTTCGTGATGATAGCTAAATGGTTACCTTGTTAAATGCCTGATGAAATCTGATTGGCCATGTTTGTTAAGTAATTAGTTCATAACAAAAATCCTGTTACAGATTAGCTCATAGAAGCAGCAAACCAAAATTCAGCTTGATGGGACTTACAGTTCCTAAGAAACAGTTCTCATCTTAGCCCTGCCCCCTATGAATGACCACACTCCAACTTTTGCAAATGCACTCAATCTTTATATGCTGTTCATGTTTATTGCAAATCCATTCTTGAGTTAAAGCTGTTTGAGGAAATTAAGCTCTGCCTCATTATAATGAATTGACGTGTGGCGGTATGCTGATAATTACTGAGGTTCACGCACAAGCTACTGCTAAGTAGTTCGAAACCAAACTTGTCAAGACAGGCCTAAAAACCTTAGGACAAGTTCGTAAAAGTTGGTTTCACATATTATGCGAATGATCAAAAAAATCCATCATCATTAAGCCAAAGAAAAAAAGAATTTTGAGTGTAGGACATACGGTTCATGAGATATGGGCCCATCTCGCTTACTGGAGTAGGGGCATGGAGTACTGCCTGTTGACCAAGTTTCACGTCCGTACGACATACAGTTTGGTCTAGACAACATCTTTCAGTGAAGGAAGAGGAGGAGAAGAAGGAGAAGAAGGATCCTAATAACAATAGGGTTCCAGCACTACAGGCTTGGACCCATAAAAATCCCATAACGAACAGCAGGGTTCCACCACCTAATGGTTGGACACCTAATAATAATAATAATAATAATAATAATAGTTAGATATTAAATGAATTTGTTCATTACTCTTTTGGTATATCAGGACTAGTAACCTAATCTCCTATTATAATGTTACAGTTGTAGGGTCATGTGTGTGAACAGTTCCTCGAATCATCCTGTATTTAAAATATGCTTGAAGCCTATAATGTTATTAATTTTTTTCCCTTAAAAGTGGATTCCTTAAATAGTGATTAGGGCCCAATTGTTTATTAATATCTTACTGCACCTCTGAAGGGCAAACTTCTGCACTTCCTGCCCAATGCGACGCACAACCGATCCACCCTGCTCCTCCTGTGCCAGGATGGACATCATGGCCTGAGCGAAAAGGTATGTGTGCTCACCGTGACACACCATCTTCTGCTCAACACACACAACATACACGCAATTAACGCAGTAGCTTTGACAAAGAAGTAGAAAATGGTACAGAGACTCAACTACTCAACTACAAAGCCATCAGGCAACCCAGAAATTTAAACAAAAGAAATCTGAAGAAGGGTTCTGTCTTATTCTACATCCTATAGATCTCTGAGTGGGACTTCTTGAAGAAACACAGCAAGAGTCTATAGTGATTTTTAATAGCCAGAATCTGAAGTCTGGAGAATTTTTTTTTTTCCTAAAATGCAAAATTGGGTGTCAGAATTGAAAAAGTGTTAATAAACGCATTAGTTTTTACTACATACTACGGAAACTGATACCTTTCCAGAAGATGGTTGTGGTTACAGGCAATTAGGAGGGATAATTGATCCAAGAAGCTCCACCTTGCACTCATGTCAGCAGCTGACTATCATATCAGTGAAGGTGCTTGCTAACTATGAATTTAACAGGCTTAGCTTGCTAGTTACTTACTTAGCATGCCTAATTTATATTGCTTAAAACAAACCTATGTAGTGCACCTAAAGTCATAAGGAAACTTGCTATCTATTGCTAAATAGCTAGGTCACTTTCTTACTGAAGAGTTGCCTATAATGGACACGTTTAGCTATGTAAAACCTTTTTAAAAATGGCTTACAAAAGATATCTTCAATTTTGTAATCGTAAAACATTATGCCTTGAACTTAAATTTCTCTCTAGTATAAATCCTCAGAGTTTCTATGAAATAAGTATACAGTCCCCTCCAAAAGTTATGGAACGGCAAGTCCAGTTTTTCTTTCTTTTTTTTGGCTATACACTGAAGACATTTGTGTTTGAGATCGAAAGATGTGAGAATATGAGACGATAGATTAGACTTTCAGCTTTCATTTCCTGATATTTACATCTACATGCATTAAACAACTTAAAACTTAACATCTTTTGTTTGGACCCACTCATTTTTCAAGTGATCAAAAATATTGGAACATGTGACTGACAGGTGTTTCTTCTTGCCCACGTGTGCCCTGTTACATTGATTGTTTAAACAATTAGCAGCTCTGAATGTCTACTCTTGGCCTGAGCCCTGGGTTTCTCCTGTGAAGACTGCATTTGTTGTTAAAAAGGATAAAACAACATGAAAAAAATAGCTATCTATGGCAGAAAAGCAAGCCATTTTGAAGCTGAGAAAAGAGGGAAAATCAATCAGAGCAACAGCACAAGCATTGGGCATAGCCAATACAATTTGGAAATGTCCTAAAAGGTCAGGCAAGGAAAACAGCAGTTGATGACAGAAACATTGTAAGAGCTGTGAAGAAAAAACCCAGAAACAAGAGTCAGTGACATCACCAACAATCTCTGCAGGGCACGAGTAAAGGTATCACAATTCAGCGTTCAAAGAAGAATTTGACAGCAGAAATACAGAGCCCATACCACAAAATGCAAACCATTCATGACCCAAAACAAACAACAACTGAAAGAAGCTGCGGTACAAGCCTGAAAAAGCATCAGAAAAGAAAACGCAACAATTCCGTGATGTCAGTGTGCTGCAGGCTTGATGCAGTTACTGCAAGCGATATGCAAACAAATATTAAGTATTATTTACTTTAAGACTATCTGTTCCAATACTTTTGCTCACTTAAAAATTGGGTGCACTGAAAGTGATTCTCGTAACTGCCTTGATGTGAAATACAGACAGACAGGAACAAAATGTATTCTGTTGTCTAGTGTAGCCATGGTTTTAAAGAAGCGGTACTTTAACAGTACCATGTAATGCTTTTTCCGAGACTCACAGCAAACTCGGGTAGGTTTTTCTCTAGGTTTTGTTCTCCCCCATCAAGCAGTGTGGAGAGCGAGGTACGTAATACTCGGGAGAAAACTTCCAGCTGCTGACAGGCTGTAGACACGCTTGTGATCTCCCCTTGGTATCCTGCATCTGAGATCAGCTGACCATCAGCAAGGGCAATGAACATACAAAGCAGAAAGAACAGAATCACTTACCATAATGGTAACTTTGCTAAACCATAAAAAAAACTAAATAAATCTTAACCATATAGTTGAAAGAACGCCTACGTTTATAAATAATAGTTGTATTACTTCTGTATAATCCTTATATAGGGAAACTGATTCCACTCTATACAAATTCTCACAAAAAGAGTTCTGTGTTACCTTGACTGTGAAGTTGAGCATCAGGCAGTCTGGATGAGCTTCAGCTAGTTTGTAAAAGAGATCTCTCCATGTAGTGTGAGCGATCATCTGCTCTAGCCATGCCGGTGTCTGGAAAAGAAGATTTCACACATTGAAAATCTAAATCAAGAACACCGACGTATAAAAATAAAAACCACTGGTATTCAAATTAAATGCTAGAACTGCAGAAGCAGTCGGATACTCGGCAACATTTAATCCTGATGATATAACAATAAATCATAAAGCAAGACTTTACCTCTCCCTCTACTGTGAAAATAGAGTCAGCTTTTTGTGGGTCAAAGTGTTTGATGAGGAGGCTCTTCAGATGGTTCTCTACTCGTTCCTGCACCTGAGCTGGCTCCACACCTAGACCCATATGTAGGGGAAATGGTAGTGTTTATATAGGAAGCACTGGAAATTCAAGGTACACACCATGAATATAGGTGCTTCACTGTAAAGTTAACTCAATCGGTCTCAAAGTGATCAGACTCATTAAACCAGACTCAGAATATCCCTTTTTCAAAATTATTAAAACCTCAATTTTAATAGAGAACAATAATAATCGAAGACTTGGTTTCTGAAGGCTTAGTTCTGACTAGTCTGGCTTCTTGCAATATCAAAGTAATAACCACAACAAGACAAAAAGATGTTCAATAATATATTATTGAAATAGAAAAGAATAAACACTAATTAAATATTAAATATGAACATATTCTAAATAGGGACAGACAAACAAGAGTTGCATTTGTGTGAGAGAGGACGGGAGTGTGTGTGCGCGCGTGTGTGAGTATATGTGTGGGAAAGAGAGCGCATGCGCATCTATGTGTGTCTGTGTGCGCATTCGAGTTGAGCTTATTAAAAAAAAAAAAAATAATAACCACAGGAGATCTGTGGCCCTGCCTCCTGGTCTGTGAAACACAGAGAACGACAGGAAATAGAAATATGGTGAGGACTTTAAAAAGAGTTGCACGTGGTGGATGGTCAGCGAAAGACACTTTAAAAATATTTCCAATGACAAAATAAGTTCCAAAGCGTAATAATGTTAAGGAGAATAATGCCATGGAGTGTGGATCTTATTTTTCCTCGACATAAACGGAAATCACTGACTGAGAGACCATGTTAGTAAGCAAGAGTTAGATCACATTCAAAAGACAAGAGATCACAGAGAGAAGGAGGAGATTCACGGTGGTGTGCGTGATTCCCTTTGTTTAAAAGAATGCTGATTTTAACGTACATTTTACAGCTTCAAATTACTCAACACAGTAAAACCTTTAAAGAAATAGCAGTGAACACTATCTTTTCCTGCCCAGGTATTGTTTTTAGTATGTCGCAAGCATGAGAAGAATGTGGCTTGAGCCTTTGCAGCGTCTGTATGAATGAGTGACGATGTGGGATTGTCCTTGTGCAGTGTTTCAATCAATGCAAACACCACTTATTCTACGATTATGATACTTCCTATTAGTGCTAGCTTGTGTGTACTAATCATAATTCCCTTTTATGGTTGTCAGTAATCTTGGTGGAGTCTTACCCATCTGAATGAGCCACTCAGCCAGCAGGTTCACTGTCTGGGCCACAGCAGAATAATTCTCCGAAAGGAGCTGAATAACGTGCTCCGGAGAACCACCTGCCTGGAAATAGCTGGAGCGGCAAGAGACACAAGGACAAACTGCATGTGTGAGTTGTAAATGACAAAACGTAAATAATATCTTAGTGTAAATTCACATGCATGATTTTTCACTGCAGTCAAGCCAGCTGCTCTTCCTGAAACGTTTAATCTAGCCTCAACTAAATTTTAGGGGTGTGGGGTATTTATGAGTATACAGACTAAATGTTTTAATAATATTTTACATTTAAAAAATGGGCAATCAAGTTTAATGAGATACTATTATTACTTACTACTAAGTTTTACATTATTATTATTATTATTATTATTATTATTATTATTATTATTATTATTATTATATACTATAAATAATTTTTAAGTGCAGGTGGTTAATGTCACAGAGGAAGTCTCTGACACCATCTATATCTATCTATCTATCTATCTATCTTTCTATCTATCTATATATATATATATATATATATATATATATATATATATATATATACACACACTTACTGTAGTATTTGGTAGTACATGCAATTCAAAATCACATGATCTATCAATACAATAGAGCCAGTATGTTATTTTAATCCATTATAAAATGGATAATTCAAACTAGTAGATGATTAAACCCACTCACATCAGTTTGCCCTGAGCTACACTATGCTGAAAAAATGTATTAACTTTTACTGTATTTCTCCATTAAATTGAAAATATGTACAGAATTAAACCAAAACAAGTCTAATCTACTATAAAATGCTCATTTCATATTGATAGACTATAATAGCCAAAGATTTTGAGAAAATCTTGATTGTACTGGACAGGACAAATCTAATAGGTAATTACAATCAGCAACAGAATATCGCTGAATTGCATCTCAAATTCTAACAATTTAACAATCCAAAAAACAATTATTCAATACTTCAGTAGTATCATCTATTAAGCATTTCTCATTCGTTACTTAAGTATTAACGTTTTGCTTGCTATGAATTAAGTATTGCGTAATAGTCAATATTGTATGGTTGAATGTTATTAACATTTTATTTGTTTAAAAAACAAAAAAGCCATTATGCTCTAAAAGGGGATTCACCGTGGTTTAGTGGGAAGCACCTGACAGTGACTAGGGTCCTGGGTATGATCCTGAGCTTGGGTTATTTCTTCTGCGTGTTCCACATGCTCATTTGGGTTTCTTTTGGGTTATCCAGTTTTCTCCCACTGTCCAAAAACATACAGGTAGGTGGATGGGCTACGCTAAATTCACTCAACCTATTCCTATCTCATGGCATATTGTTTCTTACACCCCTAACACCACTTATATTGATAGGGATTTTTGCCCCATCACCCCCCACCCCTCTTTTAGCTTAGCCAGATAAACAAGATCTTTTGGTATGATGGTCTATCCATTAGAAATTAGCATTCTGTAGTAGATTAAACTCAAGTCGTATGCTATAAATATGCTAACATGTGGCGACCCTAACGGGAGCAGCCGAAAGAAGAACAACAACATAGAGTACCTGACTGTGAACTGATCCGAGTGGGTTTTATCATCTACCACTTTGAAATGTTCCTTTCATAATGCATTAAAATAGCCTACTGTTTCAATTACTTTCAAGTTCTACAGTAAAATTATTTCCATTTTCATTAGGAGCACAGAGGAGATCACTGTGAACTGATAGAAGTGGGTTTGTATCTACAAATTTGAAATGTTCATTTTATATCAGGTTAAAAAGTGCTTCCTGGCACAACTACATTGACAAATCATGTGACTTTGAATTGCAATTACTTAAAAATGATACAGTAAAATTATCCGATCTTTACTGTGAGCATAGAGAACGTCACTATGAACTGATATAAGTGGGTTTTATTGTCTACCAATTTGAGATGCCCCTTTTATAATGCATCAAAATAGCCTACTGGTTCAATCATATTGATCTTGTGACTCTGAATTGCAATTAATTTGAAATTCTACAGTAAAACTAATTCATTTCTATTTTAAGCACAGTAGATCACCGTGAACTGATGTGAGTGGGTTAGAGATTTGAAATGTAATAATAATAATAATAATAATAATAATAATAATAATAATTTGGTGTCAGAGTCTTCCTCTGTCAAAAGAACCATCCATACTTTTTTTTTTTAAATTATTTATGGTTTGATTAATAATATTTTTTCAAATTCTGTTTTTAGTAAATTTATTTTTATTTGGCTAAATGCTTTATATTCTCTCTCTCTCTTTCTCTGTTTGTGTGTGTGTGTGTGTGTGTGTGTATATATATATATATATATATATATATATATATATATATATATATATATATATATATATATATATATATAGATAGATAGATAGATAGATAGATAGACAGATAGATAGATAGATAGACAGATAGATAGATAGATAGTATATGCTATATATATTAAACAGGAATGATTTTGCCCATTTTTTTAATGTAAAAGATTATAAATACATTTAGTCTGTATACTTTTAAATACTGTGAATTGCTGTGTGTTTTGTTACTCATTGACTTAAAATGATCATTTAGGAGAAAGTTAAGCATCTTTGGTGCAGGAGCTCGCGGACACTCGCTTTGTGCTCTGGCGTAAAGTGTCTAAAAGCCGCGCACTAGATTAACTGCGGTTCCAAGAAGCGCGTCTGGTTTTTTTTTTTTTTTTTGGGCGGTACACAGTACTCACGTTTTCAGTGTGTTAAACACTGTGGGCTCCATGATGTAGTCCCTACTGGAGAACTTCTGCAAGCATTCCTCCTGTACTTTATCATCTGCCTCTGTATCCGCGTAGCCGTCTTCTTCCTACAGAAAGAACAGTGTGCTAAGAACTGAAGATGACGCTAAACAACACCTTAAATTATATAAAATTTACACACACAAAAAAAAAACCTTCGATTAGCTCGAATTAATGGTGTTAGCTTGCTGTTGTTGCTTCTGTTTCATTTTTCCTTAAAGCGTCCCCTATTTCACATATGATTTTACACTGAGAGCTAATTTGCAGCTGTTAAAATAACAAGAGTAAACAAATAAAAATCTAGCTTTAGCTTTATAATATGTAGATCTACTAACCACATTAGCTTCGTGCCCATCCCACTCTCCAACACCGCTATAGTATTCTTCATCCATAATTATGTGCAACTCGTACAGCAAAGCACCTAACTTGTTTTATAGGTGGTTGCCTTTACAATCATGCAAAACTCTAAACAGTTGGCGCACATGTATTACGTCATATGACGGCATTTTCGCGTGTCGTTAGCGCAGTACCGCCATCGTCTGGTCGCAAATATAAACCGAAACTCAAAAGACTGCTTAAAAACCTTAAATCACGCCGTTATTTCTTGATTCTTCTTACGCTGTGCTCATGACCAAATGGGAACTGAGAAGTTTCTGACTTCCCAGTGGGAAATATCCTTCAACTCCTAATTCCCACTCGGAGGTCGGAGCTTGTTTTTTTTTTTTTCACCACTAAATTTGCATTTCTGAATATGTATTTAGCAAGTAACAAGATCAGATTAATTATAAAATACTTCTCTTCATACCTTTCCACAAAATTTTGAAGAATATTCTGTTTTGAAGAATAATGACTTTTTTTTTGGAGAGAATATGTTTATTATTCCAGATGTAGTATCTATGTGGAGAGAAGTTATGCTTATATAGGAGAGACCAAGCAGTAACATTTGTTTGTGGAAATTTGATAATTTGATTGGGATCTTTTGGACATCGTAGTTAAAAAATAATAATAATACATTTGTTACAAAATTCAGAATAATATTCCAAGCAAAGAGTAATTATTTAGTGAAAACCAAAAAAAAACTTTTTATAAAAAAAATAATTTACAAAAAAAATTCACCTTCAAGGGAACAGCACCATCTCAGTCTCTCCAGGACCTTCATTACATGTGATGTGAGGGTCTATAATCATTTAGGGGAATGGAGTTGTCTTCTTCAGAACAGGAACCAGGCAGGATGTTCCACAACTCTGGCACCTTCTCCTGTTGAAGGTTCAGGTTGAAGAGGTGCTGGAGGATCCCACACAGCTGGTTGGTGCAAACATTCAGTACCCTGAGACTGATTCCATCAAGCCCTGCAACTTTTCCAAGTTTCAACTTCTCCAACTGTTTATTCCCCTGGCCAGTAGTAACAGATACGTGGGGGTGGGAGTTGTGATTCCCTTGATGATGGCTGTTGGGTGAAGGGGGGTAACTGGGAAATGTAGAGGTGTGAGTCTGCTGAAGTAGGCTGTGGGATGAGGGGAAGTGAACGTTTGTGAGATGAGCAGGGGAGAATTGGTGTAGACAACAGGGTGGGAAAAGATGTCTGATCTTGGGGGGAGTTGGGGAAGAGTGGTGGTGAGAGAGTGGAGATAGTGGGAGAGGGCATCGTGCCCTCAAGAACAAATTCAGCTCATTAGCGCTTTCTAGACTGCCCCTCACAGTTTGTTGTTTTGCTTTGAAGCCGGTGATCTGCTTCATGCCAGTCCACACCTCCTATGCGTTGTTCTACCTCCCCTCCAGCTTCCTTCTGTAGGCTTCTTTCTTCTCCCTCACTTTCACTTTCAACTCCTTCTGCACCCTCCTCATCTGTTCCTTGTTTTTCTGCCTGAAAGCCTGCTTCTTTTTGTGGCCATGAAAGTCCCGACCTAATAACGGGTCAAGTACGTTGTGGGGTGGCACCCAACACCTCTCCTTGGGTCCGTGACTGGGAGGGCTAATCAGATACTGCAGTTTACTCTCTCAGCATTGTGAACCCAGTATCTCTTTTATGGAGTAAGCTGGTTCACCTTCAATGTCCAGGGGTGGTGGGGTGGTGGGGGGAATACCATCTGTGAGGGGACCTGAAGTGACTGGTTTGAGGTGTGAAACATGGAAGGATGGGGCTAGGTGACTGTGGCTTGGTAGCTCCAGCTTGTAGGTGATGTTGTTTATTCTTCAGAGGACTTTGAATGGGTCAATGTATCAGTATGACAATTTTTGGCTTTCCTCCATGACCCGTAGGTCTCTGGTGGAAAGCCAAAACTAGAGAACAAATTTCTTGTTCACCTGTGCCGCATGCTCTAGATATTGGTGGAACCAGTTGTTCACAGCTGGTGTGTCTGTGCGGTTGGCGTATCCCAGGACGCATTGGAAAGGAGTGAGGTTTGTTGCAGAGCGCTTCAGGGAGTTTTGGGCATGCTCAGCCCATGGGAGGAATCATGCCCAGTCCTCTTGATTGTCAGCAAAGAAAGCCCGTAGGAAATGCCCAGAAGAGGTGTGTGCCCACATAAATAATTTGTCCCGTAGTGATGAGGGCATGAACTTCTTTTCCACTGGTTACTTAGTGGGGACTCTCACTCCCTGAACTCCCTCAATCTCTCTGTCAATGTCCCAAGTGAGTGTTCCAACAAAGTGTGATTTGGGAAGGATACATTCTTCAGTAGTTTCACAAGAGGGCACTGGGTACATATGGGAGATGAAGTCAGCTTTCGTGTTTTTTGATCCAGGGTGGTAGCATAGAGTGGTAGCATAGAGTGAATACCATCCTGGAAAAAATAGTGCCCAGCAAGCCTGACGGGAATTCAGTCATTTGGCCGTCCTGATATGCTCCAGGTTCTTGTGGTCAGTGTAGATGATGAAAGGGTGGAGACCTCCCTCCAGCCAGTGATGCCATTCTTCTGGGGCGAGTTTCACCACCAGGAGCTCCCGGTTGCCGATGTCATAGTTCCTCTCGGCAGGGGACAACTTCTTAGAGAAGAAGGCCACTGGATGGAGCTTGGGTTTCTCTCTTGTCCATCATTTTCCATGAGGACAACTGTGCATCTTAAAAACATGGCCACCATCTGCCAATCACATTTCAGCAGTCTTTAGACAAGGTGATCAAAATTTGATAAAAAGAAAATCGGTCACCAGGTGGCACTTAGATGTTTTACATGCATGTCAGTTGTTTTATATAATGTAGTTTTTCAGAGAAACAAGGATCTAAGGCTGTATCTTTGCAACTCTTTGATGTATTGTGATGAAAGTTTATATGTGCCATTGTAACCATACATGCTTATAGCTTGTCTGAATTTCATTTAAATGGCCATGAATCTCACCTCTTTGGATTCCTTAGGTCCTACAGAAACCAGTGATATATTTTTCCAAAGTAGGCCATTTTGTCTGGCCGCCATTTTGAGTCATGTCAAAACCCTACTTTTTCTGTGTCCTCCTAGACCATTTATCCAATCTTCACCAAATTTCACGTAGATCATCATCAGAGCATGCTGGCAAAAAAAACTTTTGTTATCTCAAACTGTTCCCATATAAAGCATTGTCAAAGTTGACATAAGCACCGATATGTTTTATGTAATATCTTGGCAACACTACTGCCTATTGCACTGAAACTTGATATGTAAAATCATGACCATGCTCTGATGCTTGCTTTGCTCCTTACTTTGCCTCTGTTGTGACTGGCCCCATAATTGCTGCTTGTAGCTATATGTTTCATTATAATATTCTGTTCTTCAGCTAATATACCACCTTAATCTGCTACATCTCGTTTTTCCAACAAACATTTGAACCAGCCCACAGTACTTGATGAGGAAAAAAATAAAACAAGTTATTAACCCACGTCGTGATACCAGTTAAATCCGTTTAAGTGTTTAAGTGAAGCTGGCTATCATACTAAAACCCTAAGTTTTTTCAGTTTGCTTCGTGGTATAGCCCGAAACAGGGAACTCAAAAACAGAATTATGTTAGTTTTATGAACAAAATGCCACCTTCATGTATGCCAACCAAAAAGAGCTAACACTTACCTTACTTATGAACATTTTAAAAAACTCTGCAGAAGATGAGTGCAGCAGAGACATGAACATAAGGGAAACCTGAATGCATTTGTGCCACAGTAAAGGGTTGAAGACAATAAATGCCTTCACTTCTGGAGAAAACTCCTGAGGCCTTCACACTGATTTAAACAGCTACATTCTCTCAAATACTTTTTTAACCAGCAGAGCATTGGAATATTTCTAATTTTCATGACCATGTGTTTGCAAAATTGGTCAAAAACATTATTTTTATTACTTATTTTTTTATCACTTGAAAAATGGGTGTATTCGAACAAAAGGTGCGTTCAAACAAATATCTTCAGTGGATAGAAAAAACAAAGAATTGGCCTTGCCAAGCCCAATACTTTTGGAGGGGTCTGTAATGCTTGTGGACTCTCCTTTTTAGCTCACCCCATAATTTTTCACTAAGGTTTATCTTGGAGACCTAGTTGTATCTTGGCAGAGGCAGCCATATTTTCATTTAAAATCTCCTGGTACCTCATGGAGTCTATGATGCCATTTTTAAGGTTGTAATAAGATTTCAAAGATCTTTGGAGGAAAATGAAGGCCCACATTTTCACAGATCCTTCACCATACTTAACAATGGGGATTACATTATTTTCTGTATAACCATCCTTTTACATCTTGAGTGTGTGTTGCCAAAACCTTGTCTCATCTGAGACATAGAGCCTGTATCCAGGTTAAAGGGTCTAGTAAACTTCAGATGCTCAAGTTTTTTTTGGTTAACTGAAATAAAAGACTTTCTTCTGGCACAACATCTAAGTTTGTTGGTGTGGAGTTGGTGTCTACATTTGGAGACTTGGTGACCCCAAAATGCTGCCATCTGCAAATCTCCAGCCATGATCCTTGGAGAAATATTTGCCTCTCTAGCCAGTCTTCTCACTGTGTTTGTGAGCAAAATGCATGTGTCCCTTTCCAGGCTGCTTCATTACAGCTCTGGTTGTTTTAACTTCCTTAAATATTGCAGTAATTAAAAAACGTATATAAAACATATGGGATTTAAAAGAAGAGCAGTTTGTTTAATTGTGGTAACAGACAATGTTTCTATAATGTCTCAATACAGTTATATGACAGGACAAATAGGGATGCAACATGGAAAGAAATAGAGGATGAATTACAGCTTCCAGGTGTGTAGCTAGCTAATTAGCACACAAATGCTCTGTTTATAGAGTTTATTTACTATTATGACAACGTGTAACTATTTTTATGCTTTCCAGTTGAAGAGCTACAAACCTGTGCTGCATTGCTGCACATGCAGTATGGCAGAACTTAGTAACTACCTTCATTGTTTAATCTGACATGAACATTATTCCACTGTCTGTTACAGATCATCTCTTACAGAGTGACAAATAATAATCGTAAAAGACCGCTGGAACTGCACAGTGTAAATCTGGCTTTATATTTATACTCCTGTCAAATGGGTAGTCAGGAATGACAATTGTATCCAACTTTTAAGCACTGGAGCAATACAGGAGAAAGTAGTTATAATTGATTAAACTGCCCCTAAGGTTTAATGGCAGATTATCACAAATTTATTCCTCTGAGTAGTCCCATATCTTACATGACAAATTAAACAGATTTATAGCTTAACTTAAAAATACTTTTGATTGAAGAATTCATGAAAACCTCCAACCACAATACATTTTTCCATATAAATGTTTATTTATTCCACCAACAACCGCTCTTAGGCTTCCATTAGAAGCGATGTTCAAATAGATGTGTTTCTGTCCTTCTCAGTACAGAGCAACATGAACATGAAGATGAAGGTGTCTGTGCTAACTGCACGTACATGACAAACAGAAAAAGATTAGGCTGAAAAACATATCAGTATTCCTTTATTATCAATACATAACCAAAGTGTGCCTTATGTCTTACTGATGATGAACTACATGAAAAGACTAAACAGAAGTCGAAATGGGTTGTCTTTTAAGTAGGTCAAAAAATTCATGAGCAAAAAGTAAACAGCAGGAATCAACAAACTCGTGCTGATTATTTCACTTTGTCATGCAAAGTGCTAAAATTTCAGATTTATTCACCCATAATTGAAATGTAATGCCAATATACATTTCAGATTACACATAAATGAAGCAATTATGAATGACTCACCCAAAAACAAAAATCGCAGTGGTCAGGATGTATTAAGCTTCTGAAGCCAGTCAGTCTGAGCAAATTAGTGAGTAATCACCAAATTACACATAATTGTGTAAAAACACTAGTCTGTAGAACTGAGAAACAGCTGGATTCAGTCAGTAAAACATTAGAGCGCAAGACCATTCTCTGAGGATGTGAAAACAGTCTAAATGGTTGTTTAAATCCATGGGGAAAGTCAATCTTGTCCTATCGATCAGGCCTCTGAAGACAGAAGACTTTGGCTTTGTGGTCCCCACCTGCTGTCACAGCCATGGAAGCATCTCTGGAAGACAGATGGAGGAATGTAAAAGTATTGTGGTTAGATGCTGGCAACATATCTTTAACTGTATATTTACCACCTTTAACATTTACTCTCTTCTGAGAGAAAAATAATCTCTATCAATCCTTGTATTTATTTGCTTTGTCATTAACTAAGACATGCATTTGTTCCCTCAATATCATGAACTCTTCACTCCTAGGCAGTATATGCTGTTTTCTAGGGGATTCCATATATATTAAGCATGCCATTCATTCCTATCCAAGTTAAACCAAGTAATTTACTGCAGAGCAGGTGCAGTAGGAGCATAACAGTGCAATTATCTGTATTTGTATCTATACCTGTCATTAAGATAAAACAGTCTGTGAATCTGTTTTTGTATTTGGATTTAAGCTGGAAGCGGGTGTGGTCTGTACTGGAAAGTATTCTGTTTATTAAATATTATCCATATCACTATGCCGGGGGTTCCCAAACCTTTTCTGGGCAAACAACCCCATATGGACATTATGAATTTTTTCTGCAACCCCAAGCTTTAAATACTCTACTTTTTTTTTTTTTTTTTTTTTAAACTCCAGATTTATAATATAGGATTAATGTAACATTTGAACATTTTTTTTTTTACGTTGGTTGCTTCTCTGCTAACATGTGCCTCACACCAATCTTGGTCATCACATCTCGGAGGCCTTGAAGCTCTTTTCCACAAAACCGTACTACCAGTAACCTCATCCACCTTTGAGTCCCAAACAGTGGTGGTAGCTAGGCTCTGAAACTGCCAGTCTGCTGTCTAGAAAGCTGACTTCATCTTGGTTTTAGCTACCCTCCACTCTCTCCACTTTCTGGCACTGACTGAGACCTGGATCACTCCAGAGAACTCAGCTACACTGGCTGCTCTGTCCTTTGCCTATGCTTATACTCAGACTCCATGAGAAATTGCCTAGGGGTGGTGATACAGGTTTACTTTTGTCTCAGAGATTGCTTCACCCCTCTTGCTTTGCCTTACCTCAATATCTCATACCTCACTATGTATTCCATATTGTTACCTCTCCAGTAAATCATCATCATCATCTATCACCCTCCTGGTCCCCTGGTCCTGCTCTCCCTGGATACTTCAACTTCCCCTCTGATAAGCTCCAGTTCTCTTGACCTCTCTCTCTTTTGCACCATTTCCCCTGACATTCAATAGCTGCCCTCTGACATACAAGGACAGATGTGTTCTGGACCTGGTCTCCAGCCAGCCCGCACTAGCAGTAGACATTAAAGTTATTCCCCTCCACTTTTCAGATGTCTGGCTTGTATATTTCACCCTCTCCCTGCCCTTCCTGTCACCAACTGTTCATACCTCTTCCACACTTGCTGCAACTAAATCTCTTGTTCCTCCGTGGCTTCCAGCATTTTAACAACCCTTCCACACCATGACCCCTTTTCCTCTCTATCTCTTGAATCAGCCACCAACAATTTCCTTTCATCACTATCATCCATAGACCATCTTGCAAACATAGAAATTTTTCTCACCTTTTCCCTTGGCTGTCAAATGTGCTACACTGAAAGTGTAGAGAAATAAGAGCAGCTAAGAGAAAGTAGAGGAAATCACAGTTTGATGCTGGTCCCTCTCATATTGCTCTTTTCTGTCGAAGTTTTCATCTTAGGTGACAGCTGCTAAGACATCCTTCTACAAGGGGAAGCTGGAAGCCTCTGTACATGATCCTTGCAAGCTCCATAACAATTTTTCTTCATTCTGTAACCCTCTGTCTCCACTTACACCCCTCCTCACTAACGGCTGACGTCGTTGCCACCTTCCTTGATGAGACTGTTAGCACAATCTTGCAGTCCTTCCCTCCTACCTTTAATTCCTATACTTCATGATCACTCTTCCCTTCCTCTATACTTTTCACATTTTTTCCCCCTATTTCACAGAAGACAATCTGAAAGATTAACTTGCCCAACCATTCCAGCACTTGCCTGCCCCCCATCCACAACCATCTCACAGGACTTCCCCCCCTTCATCATTATAAATTCCATTATAAATTCCATTATAAATGACTCCATAACATCTGGTCATGCACTAACTTCCTTGAAGACAACAAGGATTATCCCCATCTCTAGAACCTCACTCTAGGTTCCTCAGACATCAACAACTACCAACTCATATCTTATCTCTTTTTTTCTCTCTACACTGAAATTCTTGCTGAGTGAATTGTACTGTATACAACCAGTTGCCTCTATATCTCACCCAGAACAACCTCCAAGATCCTACCCAATCTGGCTTCAAAGTGGCATACTCCACAGAAACTGCTCTTGGGGTTCTTAATGAGAAACTTCATGCCACTAGACTGTCATCAGCCCTCATTCTCCTTGACCAGCTTTTGACACAGTCAGTTAAGACTCTCCTGTCTGTTCTCATGAGTCTTGAAATTTGTGGCACAACATGGCAGTGGTTTGCTTCTCACCTGGAGGGAGTCATATCAGGTGACATGGAGGGGATCCACATCTGCCCCATACAGACCCTCCACTGAGGTCCCACAAGGCTCAGTGCTTGGTCCTCTTCTGTTCTCCCTCTGTACTCTCGCAGTAAGATCATATCCTCACATGGGTTTCATATCATTGCTATGCCGATGATACCCAACTCATTCTCTCCTTTACTTCCTCAGACACTGAAATTTCTGCTTTTATCGCAACATTTCTGGCAGACATCTCGTCATGAATGTCAGCTCAACAGCTGAAACAAAATTAAAGCAATACTGAGCTGCTGTATATCCCTGGGAATGCATCTCCATGTCAAGATCTTGTGATGTCCCAGGACAATTCCATGATCCCACCATCAGACACTGCACAAAACTTTGGGGTAGTTCTGGATGACCAACTCTCTTTCTTGCCTCACATTACTAACCTGACTTTTAGGTATAGGTTTCTCCTTTATAACATCAAGAGGAACTAGACTTTTCTGACCACAGAGAACAGGTGCTTGTTCAGTCCTTTGTCATCTCAAAACTGGACTACTGCAACTCACTCTTGGCAGGTGTACCTCTGCACTCCATCCAACCCTTGCAACTGATCCAGAATGCAGCTGCAAGACTTATCTCCCCAAGTTTTCCCACACAATCCCATTGCTGCATTCTATCCACTGGCTTCAGAGAGCTGCCTGCATCAACTTTAAAACACCCATGCTTGCCTACAAAGCCAAACACTGACCATCAACAGCCCTACATTAAGGCACTTATCACACTCTGCTCTACACCATGCTCCCTTTGAGACTCTAGCATGGCTCAATTGGAATCACCATCCTTCAGGATACAAGGAAGACATGCTTGATGCTCTTATACTATCCTGGCACTCAGGAGGTGGAATGAACTTCCCCTGGCTGTCTGAACAGTTGAGCCACTGGTAGTCTTCAAACAAAGACTAAAGACCTACCTCTTCACCCAGCAATTGCATTAATACTTTTATTTATTTACTTATTTGAAATCTGGTATGCTTTCTTCCATGTTGTATTAACCTTCTTCTACAAGGTTTGCTTTTAGCTAAACAGTATTCTCTGTCCTTGATCTAATTAACTAGCATGAGGATATTTCTGACTGAATTTATAAGGCATTTTGTAGGTCTCTCTGGATAAGGACATCTGCTAAATGAATATTTAGATGTCATTTAGTTGAGTATTCAGACCCTTGGCTAGAACCTGACTGGAGTCAACCTGTAGCAAATTCAACTGATTGGACATGATTTAGGCACACACTTGTATGTACAATTCATAGTGCATGGCAAAACAAAACCAAGCCAGGAAGTCCAAGGAACTCTTCGCAGACCTCTGCGATCAAACTTTGTCAAGACTTAGATCTGGGCAATGGTATAAAACCATTTCTAAAGCTTTGAATTTTCCCAGGAGCACGGCAGGCTCTCATAAGGAGAGCAAAAGGAAAAAGATTCTCTGGCCTTTTGCGCTGAACTCCAAGCACTATGACAGGCCAAAACCAGATACTGTTCATCATCAATCCCTACAGTGATGTATGGTGGCAGCAGAATCTAAGGGTTACTTATCAGCAAGGGATGGTGAGACTGGTCAGTTTTGTAGGAAGCATGATTGGAACCAAACACAGAGAGGTCCTTGAAGAAAACTTGCTCCGTAGTGCACACATCATCAAATATTTAAGGGGGGTGGGGGCGGGGGGAGCTCAGAAACACCAACTTCAGGGGCACTTTATATTGAGATGGCACCAATCAGATATCCAGAACAGCCCAGTATCAAAATGCTGGATCAGATATTGTAGGGAATCTGATTCTGTAACTAGGGCCCTATGAGATCAGTTTTTTTTTTTTTCCAAATTCCATTTCTGTTTTAATCAAAACCTGAATGAGGTATATACACTCATGTCTACAAATATTTGTTATTATGTTAGGTTTTTGTTATTTTAGTTACTACTACTATTTTAGATAATGTCTACCACAGTATATAGGAATCTGTTGATGTCTGTGTGTTCCAGACTTCAGGATTTGCAACCAATTATTAAAAATTACAATTTAATTTAGGATTATGTTAGGTTGTCCAATTACTTTTGGTCCCTATTAGTCCCATATTAGGCATGCTGTAATTCCTACACTGTGCACCTGATTTAGACGTAAATAATCTCAAATTAAAGCTGCACTTTCAGGTCATATTCATTGTGTAATTAAATTAAACTCCAACATACTGTGAGATACTGTCAGCTAAAATAACAATAACCTAGTCACTGTCCGAATATTTGTGGACCCAACTGTTTATGTGCAATTTTATTTATACATCATAAATGTTTGACACTCCCACCACAACAGCTAGAAACTGGCATAGTCACCGGTTGAGCGTGAAGTCCAGGATCTCTGCTGTGTGACCACGATATTCAGCCACCATGTTTCCTGAGCGAGCATCCCACAGAGTCACAACTCCACCCAGATTACAGGTAGCCACCACGGCTGAGGTCTGCTCCCACTGAAGATGGACGATCCCTACCTAAGAACAAGAGAGAGTCAGTCGTACAAGTTGGATTATATTTATTCCTTGTCAGCAAATAAATAAACGTTCATTATACACCAATCAACCATAACATTAAAACCACCAGCCTAATATTGTGTAGGTCCCCCCTGTGCCAGCAAAACAGCTCTGACCCATAATACATACTGGTGCCATCTCTTGCCCCAGGTAAGCGACGCACATGCTGTCACAACGTGATACATCAGACCAGGCCACCTTCTTACATTGCTCCATGGTCCAGTTCTGATGCTCACATGCCCACATCAAAGTAACATCTACATGAAAGCCAGGACCCAAGGGTCACACTGCCTCCCCTGGCTTGCCTTCTTCCCATAATGCATCCTGGTGCCACCTCTTCCCCAGGTAAGTGATGCACATGCACCCAGCTGTCCACATGATGTTACCAAAAAAAATAATAAATAAAAAAGCCTTGGGTGCCCATGACCCTGTTGCCAATTCACCTTCCTTGGATCTCTTTTGGTCAATACTAACAAATGCATACCGGGAACACCCCACAAGACCTGCTGCTTTGGAGATGCTCTGACCCAGTTGTCTAGCTGTCACAATTTGGCCCTTGTCAAAGTCGCTCAGATCCTTACACTTGCCCATTTTTCCTGCTTCACTTTGACTGTTCACTTGCTGCCTAACATATCCCACCCCTTGACACGTGCCATTGTAACGAGATAATCAATGATATTCACTTCACCTGTCAGTGGTTTTAATGTTATGGCTGATTGGTGTATGCAGAATCACATGTATATGTATACAGTGCAGTGAGTGGTAAAACCATACAAATTAATTAGCACTTACATCATGTTTACACCTGTGTCTGAGGCTCTGTGTGGTCAAGTCGTATATGGCCAGAGTGCCATCCAGATATGCCACAGCAATCAGGGGCAGCCTGACAGAGTAACAGGTTACCACATTACCGTGAAAGCAGATATTAAAAGTGCTCGACTTAGAAATAAATAAATAAATAAATAAATAATAAACATTTAGAAACCGATACTTCCAAAGAAGCATGACTTACACATTACAAAATCCTACAGACTCCACTGAGATGGAATCCTGCTCCTCCATCGTGTTTTTCTCCTCACTGTTCCCAACTGAGAATGAACCCAGTACCTAAACCAAAAGCATTACGTTCACTAAGAAATTTTTCCTCATATATTCAGTTCAGTACTATATGTCCAAAACCACTGTTAGTGGACTAGCTTAGTGATCATGTGCTAGTGACCCAAAAGTTGAGAGTTCAAATCCCAGCACCCCCCAGAGAGGCACTGTTGGGACATTAAATAAGTTCCTTAATCCTCAACTGTACCTAGATTGTATTCTGCCTTACTTGTACACAGTATATAAAGTCATTTGTCAAACAAATGTCAATATACAGTCGATTACACTTAAATCACTTAATATCCTCAAATGACAGTGCATTATGGGTATTTTGTATCTTCCAGGGTACACTGTATAATGTACATCACAACAAGGGATAGATTTCTTAATCTATGTCCAGACTTCTGTAAAGCTGCTTTGCGATAATCTCCCATAGTTAAACGTGCCATATAAATAAAATTGAACTGAACTGGATTTCATTACAGTCTGATTCTTCGTGGTATTGGACAAAAAAAGAACTCCTAAAATAATGCACCACATTGTAAAAAGGGTGCGATTTCAGACACAAAATATGTACACTCCCAAGTGCAATCGTTTCACAAAGAGATAAAATTCTACGTGAACTCCTGACTTGTATAGATGTCCTCACCTTGCCTGTTGATGTGTTAATGAGTTTAGCCTGTCCATCAGTTGATCCTGTGAGAACCAGGGTTCCATCCTTGTTGCACTCCATGGATGTCAGTGGCCCCTGGTGGCCATCATAACCTGAGAAATCAATACACTAATGAGTAAAAGACTTGAGAGCTTAAAGGGGGAGTTCAAATTTTCCACATTTGACCCTTTCTCTGCACTTTATAGGAAGATTTCTAGTCCTCAGACAGTTTTTCCCTAGACCTCAGGCAGTTTTTATATCAACTACTTAAATAATTTGTTAAAACGAATTAAAATAAAGTGCATGTGGAAATGGAGCATTTCTACAGCCTACAACACCACACCTCAAGTTGCTATTACCGAGTGAGATAACCAGCTACTGTAACCAAAACAAAATTGGCTTCGAGTGCGTTCCCACTCATGCAAAACTAACTCAAAACCTGGAGTGGTTTGTCCAGCACCCCGAAAGTACAAACCATGAAGAAGAGAATAGATTGAATCAGGACGAGAATACGCTGACCATTGAGAAGATTTTTTAAAATATGTGTCTTTAAAAAATTATGTTTCGAAGAAAGTGATACTGACATCTTAATTAGCATACCTGGAATCATAAATTCATCACATTATAATTTATTTTGCAAACCAATCATTGGTGGAGAGGGAAAAAAAAAAAAAAAAAAACTACATGTATTTATATAAAAACTGTCCGAAAAAATATGTAGAACTGACCAAATGTGAAATGAACTTCCCTTTAAATTAAAACAAACCTTTTGACATTTACCTTTAATGACATGGATTGCATTGCCTTGCTTAAGGTCCCACAGACGCAGGGTCCCATCCTCATAACCCACCATTGCTCTTTTTCCTTTGTGTGGGTAAAAAGATAGAAATACATAAAGAACATAGTAAGACTCCTTTTTTTTTTTTTTTTTTTTTTTTTTACACTCGCAAATATGTTCATTAGGAAACTTTGTAATTATATATACACAAGGCAGTAGTGGCTCAGTGTTTAATGGCTCTGGGTTACTGAACAGAAGGTCGGGGTTCAGGTCACAGCCCCACCAAGCTGCCACTGTTGGGTCCTTGAACAAGGCCCTTAAACCTCTCTGCTCCAGGGAGTCATATCATGGCTGAACCTGCACCCTGACTAGGTTTGTGACATCACCATAAACGTATCTTACGATACTATACCAGCTGCAGTATCATGATACCAAGTAGTATCACGATACCATGCAATATTGTGTTAATTCTTAATTAAAATCTACAAAATGAACCAAATTTACAGAAATACATAGATATAAATGAAAACAGACAAATTTTCCTCTGAATACTTTATTAATGAGAATGAATAATTGGCTATTGGAAAAACTCAAGGACATTCATTCAATTAGCAAGCAACTAATTCAATGTGCCACATATTTCATCCACTGTTCCCTAAAGCAATGAAATCATGCAAATCGAAACTGTCCTCAGAGTACTAAGAATGAACACAACATTAGGAATAAATATTTCAATTTGAAAATGAAGTCCGAAAAATCATAAAATTGGGAATGTTAGCTCCCTTACTATCAGACCTGGCTAATTTTATTAATTAGACATAGCGGTTAGCGAAATGTTAGCTTGTGCATACTATCAAACACGGCTAATTTTATTACTTACACACAGCAGTTACGGTAACGTTAGCTCGCTTACTATTAAACGGGAAATCTTTATTGAATAAGGTAAAGAATTATGCATTAATTATGAAGTCGACCACGGGTTCACCTCAGACTGGAAGATGCCCACGATGGGCATGTGAACATAAAGAGAAATGGGGTAGGCAAGTGGGAGTCTGGGCTAGGCTAGCGAAACTAACTAGGATTCCATTCTTTATCCTGCTACTTGCAAAAGTCCGATCCCTTTGACTTACAGTAACTGTTCATTGCATGTATTTTGTAGTCATGGTCTATGCACCTATTGTCTGTCTTTTGTCCACTGTTTTTGCATTACTATCTTTGTGTATTTTCTTACACCAGAGATGAAGCCTGATAGCGTTTCGTTTTACTGTGCAACTTTTGTATTAGTATAATGACAAAGTTGAACTGAATTGAATAATTATTGCCTGATTTCTCAGTGTTCTATTTTAAAATGCTAATTAATTGTGAATTCTAGCATTAAGAACAGAGTCTCACCATCAGGAAGGATTTTTCCACTTGTTGCCTGGCAGTTGGGTCCCTGGAAAGTCTTACATTCTCCACTTGGTATCTTCCACATCCACATATTGCCATCAGCAGTACCTGCAAGCAATACTGGCGCACAGGGGTGCCACTGCAGCCACTAACAAAGACACAATGAAGACCAGTGAAGTTAGACAAAGCGGCTTCGGCTGTATATAAGTACATAGGATTCAGTATATATGCTAATGTGAATAGCTGGTAGGTTTGCTGGTTGGTCTGAGACTAATCAAATCCCTGGTTGCAGAAATATGGGTCAGAAAATTAAGCTCCCATTTCAAGAGATTAAAGCTGGTCTGCTCCAAAAGGGCAAATCCCTGTTTATTGGTGGCTCTTCTCACCCTCTAGGAAATCCTCCTTTGCTCATTGTACCTTTTGATTACAGTCCCATTATATTATATAGAATTAGACTGTAGAAATTTTGCTCATATATTCAGTTCAATATGACATGTCCATACAAAACCACTCTGCTGACTATAATAGTGGTAGCTCAGTGATTGTGTGTTAGTGACCAGAAAAAAAGTTCAAATCCCATCACAAATCCCAGGCTTCACCAAATAAAATGCATACTCAATTGGAATCACATCAAGTGCTTGACTTGGCCATTGCAGAACACTCCACTTCTTTGCCTTAAAAAAGTCTTGGGGTGCTTTCAAAGTCACTGTTATGGGTCAGTGTCAGTCTGCACTGTAAAATATCATCCAACAAGTGTTGAAGCATTTGACTGAATCTGAGCAAATAATATAGCCCTATGCACTTTAGAATACATCCTGCTCACTTCATCAATAAATACAAGGGGCCTAGTTCCATCAGCAGCCATACGTGCCCATGCCATAAGATACTTCGGATCATGAGCAGTTCCTTCCCAAGGACCCAAGATTTCCCAGCAGAACATTGCCCAGGGCATCTCAATGCCTCTGCTGGCTTGCCTTCTTACTATAGTACATTCTGGTGCCATCTCTTGCTGCAGGTATGTGACGCACACGCACCTGGCCATCCACATGGTGAAAAGAAAACATGATTCATCTCTTACATTGATCCATGGTCCAGTTCTGATGTTCACGTGTCCATTGTAGGCAGTTTTGGTGGTGGACATGGTTCAGCATAGGCACTCTGACTATTACGGTTACACAGCCCCATATGCAGCAAGCTGCCATGCACTGTGTGGTCCGACACCTTTCTATCATAGCCAGCGTTAACTTTTTCAGCAGGTCTTCTGTGGGATTGGACTAGACAGACTAGCCTTCACTCCCCACACGCATCAGAAAGCCTTGTGCACCCATGACCCTGTTGCCAGTTCACCAGTTGTCCTTCCTTGGACCACTTTTGGTAGGTATTAACCACTATAATGGTTATGCCATTATAACGAGATAATCAGTGTTATTCACTTCACCTGTCAGTGGTTTTAATGCTATGCCTCATCTGTTTATATAAAGATTATGCCAAATGAGAGGGAGAATACCTTTAGGGTTCATGGTTTGGAATCAGTTATATTAAACTTATTAATTGGAATCAGATAATTCAGTTACATATACTACACATATCACATTACTTATACATAGCTTTGAGTCAGATATTTAATTAATATGAGCAATACACACATTTAACCATCAACTGTACCTTTCTCAATCTTTTGTCTTAGGACTGGCTGTGGAAAAAAATCTGCATAACTGACTGGAACCTCACTGGCTGCAATTTACATACCTCTAGATCTCCTACTTCAAAAGACCAGATCTCCTCTTTGGCTTCAACCTTCCACACTTTAATCAGACCACTCATGTCCCCAGACGCCACCAGCTTTGAGTCATGACTGAATGTTGCACATGTAACTGAGTCCTTATGGCCTAACAAAAACACATGAACAAAAACTGTGGATTAAAAAAAAAACTGTGGATAAAAAAACTTCCAGAGTATTGGCAAAGTACATGTGTGGGCAAATCACACCTGTACACTCAAACAACACCTCTCCATCGATGACGTTCCATACATAAGCTTTGTCGTCCTCACCACCTGTGATGGCCAGGTTGTTTGTTACTGGGTCCAAACTGACACAGAAAACGGAACCTGAACAAGGGGATTTATAAAGTGAATAATTATAACATCACCAACATAGCCAAGTGCCTGTTAATACTAATTTTATATATTAGCAATGTAACCAAATAGATAAGGCATCCTTAATATAGAAATCAGATATGAACAATAGGCTAAGTATTGTTTTTTTTTTTTTTATTCTGAGCAATATGCAACAATTATTCAATATGCAGCCATTAAATGCGTAACCTGGCAACCCTGTCTGTGGAACTTAAAAAAGACAAAAAGTTCATTAAAGCGATACGGATGGGAGATGCACATGCATACATGTATACATACATAGTCCCCTCTGAAAGTATTTGAACAGCAAGGCCAATTCTTTTGCTATACACTGAAGACATTTGGGTTTGAGATCAAATGATGAATATGAGATGATAGATCATAATTTACCTCTAGATGTGTTAAACAACTTAGAATAGGGCACCATTTTGTTTGAACCCACACATTTTTCAAGTAATCAAAAATATTGGAACATATGACTGACAGGTGTTTCTTGTTGCCCAGATGTGCCCTGTTAGATTGATTGTATTAATACAATTAATAGCTCTGAAAGTGTACTTTGTTTTGAGCCCTAGGTTTTGCCTGTGAAGACTGCAGACTACAAACCAACGTAAAGACCAGAGAGCTGTCTATAGGAGAAAAGCAAACCATTTCTAAGAAGAGAAATGAGGGAAAAATTTATCAGAGCCACTGCACAAGGATTGGGCATAGCCAACACAACAATTTGGACCTCCTGAAAAAGAAAGAAACCACTGTTGTACTAACAACCATACATCAAACAGGTCAGCCAAGGAAAACAACAGCAATTGTTGACAGAATTCTTGTGAAGCTGTGAAGAAAAACCCAAGAATAACAGTCAGTGGCATCACCAACAACCTCCACAGGACAAGGGTGAAGGTATCACAATCCACCATTCAAAGAAGATTTCGAGAGCAGAAATATGGGGGTCATACCACAAGATGCAAACCACTCATCAGCAGTAAGAATCAGAAGGCCAGATTGGAATTTGCAAAAAGAAATACAGAAATGAGCCACAAAAGTTCTGTAATGAGGATTAACCTCTACCAAAGTGATGGAAAGGCCAAAGTGTGGAGAAAGAGAATCTGCTCATGATCCAAAACATACAAGCTCATCAATCAAGCATGGTGGAGGTAGTGTCATGGCTTGGGCTTGCATGGCTGCTTCTGGAATGGGCTGATGATTGCAGCAGAATGAATTCAGAAATCTACAGAAACATTCTGTCTGCCAATTTATAGAGAAATGCATCCAATCTAATTGGGAGGAACTTCAACATGCAGCAAGACAATAACCCAAAATGCACTGCAAAGCAGGGGGGAAAAGTAAAGGTTTTAGACTGGCCAAGTCAATCACCAAACCTTAGCCCAGTTGAGCATGCATTTCACTTCCTGTAGAGAGAGAGAGAGCGAAGGGAGAAAAACAAACAACAACTGAAAGAAGCTGCAGTATAAAGTAGACAAAAGAAGACTGCAACAGTTTGGTATTGCGGTCGCCGGCTTGATGCAGTTAGCCAGAAACCCACTGACATCACCAAACTGTTGCATCTTTCTCATGAATTTTTGATCAACTGAAAAATGAAAGGATTCAAAAGGTGCCATGTTTTAAGCTGTTTAACATATACAGATGTAAATATCAGGAAATGAAACCTGAAATTCTGATCTAATGTCTGATATTTATGTACACAGTATATACAGTACTGTGCAAAAGTCTTAGGCATCCTATTTTTTTTTTGTACAAACTTTGTTATAGATTTTTATTTTATGGCTTCTACATTATTGATTCAGCACAAAAACATTTTAGATTTCCAAACATTAGTTTTCCAGCACAAAATTAAATGTTACAGAAGAATGTTTGTATGTCGGTAAACAAAGCAGCAGATTACATAAGAGACATAATACATAATACAGCAAAAAACAGAATGAAGGCTGCTGGGTTTTGCTGCAAAAATAAGAAGCGATTCGACAGTCAAAGTCTCCAGAAGAACTGTGGCTGCTTCTGCAAGATGCTCAGTAACACTTACAGCTCATTTCCTTATAAAACTGCACAGATTTTACCTGAGACTACTGCAAATGATTGTCACACCAAATATTGACTTTGTTTCATTTACTACTGTTTACTGCTCTTTATAGTATATTTCTTTTAATGTAGAAACATTTAATTTCACTATTTTTGATGGCATCTTTGCTCTACAGCATTTCTTTGCATGTGCCTAAGACTTTTGCACAGTACTGTATATACCAAATCACATCAAAAATTGCATGTTACATACATAATACATAACTATGCATTACATACAGGTTTGTCGTGTAGACAACAACCCAAGTACATACATGACATCAACCAGTAAACCGAAAAGAGGTAGATTCGATAATGTCACCGGTGTGTGTGATGAACGTGATCTCGCTGTCATCCTGGTCTGCCTCCATCTCATCCTCTGTCTCCCAGCCTTCATCATCTGCAGTTCCTTCAGCTTCTGCAAAATCCACATCTTCCAACTCCTCTGCAAGATCATCTAAACAAACAAACAAACACACAAACAATAGTCACAAAACCACTCTAATTTAGCTTTCTTCAAAATAATGTTACAAGGGCAAAGGTTAACTTTAACACAGCAACGCATTACATCAAGTTCTACACATCTAATCAGCCACCTGGCTCCTAACACACTCCCTAATTTAAGAGTGAACTGACCCGACAGCATCTGGCTAGTTAATACATAAAAGTAGTGAAAGTACACCAACCTGTGGTTGTGTGTTCTGTGTCATTCAGGTCAATAACTTCGATGATTTCCTCGTCTCCATGAAGCTGCACAGTAGCTTCTTCAGAGTTCTCCATGGCCTGTGCGAAGCTGTCCAACTAAACTTAGCTAGCGTGGTGACTTGCCTCTGCCTTTGCTATTACACTGTAGTACAAGCAAGCGGTTGATAAAAAGCGTCTCTTTAGGCTGAAAACTCCAACGGCGTATCCTCATTTAACCAAAAGTAAGTAATAATGTGTCACAGCAAAATGTCAAATGTAATTTGGAGTCAAAAATCGGTACCCAAATTCACGTGTTAGCTGAATTAGCTGGAACCAGCTGTGACGTTTACAAGGCTGACCCTTCCCAAACGACTTCCACTTACATAAATAGTGCACTAGATAGGACACAGACCCCATTACTTTGTACATTTTGCAGTGCACTTAAACAAGGAAGTCGTTTGGGATACGGTTTTACACAGGCACCTACTGCTGCGTTCGACTCGAAGTAGCAACTTGTAATTCCCCACATCCAACCAGTAAAAGTTAAAGAAAACGCCCCCATTACTTGAAATTTCAACTCGTCAGCTTGGAGTAGTCTTGTCAATTACCAGTTCCTTCCCACCATTCATTTCCGGAGTGACGTCAAAGCAACATGGCTGCGCACACTGTGAACGTGGTGGCTTGTAAATGGTAATTTGCAAGTTATAATAACGTCATTTCCCACCTCGGCACATTCGACGTGGTAAGTAGGGAAAAACATGGATGCCTTCACGAAAGCGTGTATTTTGTTTGCTCTGTCAGAGCACATGAAGCACATAAAAAGCAATTTACCCGCACTTTTACAGTTACAGGTCAGAGTGGCTATTGGAACTGTTCTACTACAACGAACTTTAAATATTCATGCAGCATTTTGGACTGAAATTGTAGTACATCAACAACAGCCCAGCTAACAAAAATAGGTTGCTGGGACGTCCCCTGAACCAACACTGCCAATGTTCTGTGGATATTTTTATGTTTTGGAGGGCTGCCAAAAAGTTCAGGAGATCCTCACTGAAGCCTGTAGCACGATGACGTATTGGACAAGATGCACTATATTCTTGTCCTGTATATGCCTTTCATGTTCCATCTGGATGCAGACAAGCATTCATGAGTTGCACACCTGTGTTCTACCTGTTTCAGTACAGAATCTGCTGAGTAATTTGACACCATAGTTTGGAAGATTTGGCAAAAATCCTAGGAATAGTTTGCAAAAGATAGGTTTGCATATTAATCAGATTACAGAAAATGTGATTGGGTGGGGTTAAATGTTCCAAAAAGCTTATTTTTGATGCATAAATGTGTGAATCAAGAGCATTCCCTAGGATAATCCCTGTCCACCTTATTTCACATGAGATATGCTTGGTTATAAGTGGGGGGGATTAGCGCCTCTCAATGGCCAGGTTGAGTGACATTGCAAATTTTTTTCTGGGCTGCTAGAGGGACCTACGAATCAAGTTTCATAACGATTGGTCATTTTTAACATTTTAACCACTTGACAGGTGCCAGTGTAACGAGATAATCCATGTTATTCACTTTACCTGTCAGTGGTTTTAATGTTATGGCTGATAGGTGTATATTTGGCCTGTGGGACATTTAACAGTCATGATGTTATTTATTTTTGGGTTTTGTGTCAATTAGCAAGTGTCATGGTGGTATTTATTTATTTATTTATTTATATGTGTGGGTCAGTTAGAGGTCCTGTGTGTATTAATGTTTTTGGGTTTGGGGCATTAAGCATTGAGGGGTATATTTATTCTGAGGTTTGGGTATATTTAGCAGTCATGGGGGATTTCTGTGTTTGGGGCAGTTAGCAGTCAGGGAGCAATTGTAATGTCTCAGGTGTGGGAGGCATTCATGGAAGCATTGAGGGTCAGTGTGAGTCCAGTTGCCAGGTGAAGAGACAGGATCTCGGCTGGTATCTGCATAGTTACTGTACAGACCACCAGAATGATTGGTGTAGGTATCTCCCCTGGGCAGAATACGTTCAGAACTCTCTGGTCTACTCATCATCTAGACTCACTTCCTTACAGTGCTACCTGGGGTACCAACCCCCTTTGTTTGCATGAACCCTGGCATGGGGAGACATACCAGCAGTAAAGGAGTGATTTCTGTGGAGTGAAGAAGTTTGGGAGTCCAAGCTGATCGCCACCTCAGGGTAGCTGGGAGAGGGAGTCTACAGGCTGGGAGAGGGAGTCTGGCTATCCACAAAAGACCTTAACCTTGGCCTACCCTCCAGGAAGTTGTCCCCACATTTCATAGGTTCTTTCAAGATCATTCTCAGGAATAACCCAGTAACATATAGACTTCAATTACCTCCGCAGTTCAGAATCTCCCGGTCATTTCATGTCTCTCTCCATAGGCCTGGTGTTCCAGGACCCTGCAAGATGCTGCCCCTTGCGACATGCCACCTCCAGCCGTCACTGTGTATGGACAGCCAGCCTATGCAGTGGTGGCCCACCTTGATTTCTGTAAGAGAGGGGGACAGCTCCAGTATTTGGTTGACTGGGAGGGCTATGGTCCAGAGGAGCGTGCTTGGGTCCCTGCCGAGGATGTGTTGGATACACTTACAAGGCAGAATTCCATCGATGATGACCCAGTCTTCCTGGGCCCAGAACTTGTGGCCATTCAACTAGGGGGGGTCCTGTTGCTTCAGGGGCAGCTCATAGACTATAGAATAAGTACAGTGTGATAGCCTCTTGCCTTTATTTTCCTTTTTGTCCACATTGCTATTAATGTTGTCCCGTCCCACCAAAATCTATGGTCATGAGCCACTGCTTCTTTAACTAATCGTAAGACCATATGAAACAACCTCAGTAAGCAAAGCTTCACAATTATCACACCAAACTTGTATGGTTTAAATTATAAAAGAAATTTGTTTTTACATTTCTTGTAACTACTGTTGTATATTTAAAATTCTATCACTGACATCAAATTCACAGGCAGTTCTCCAACAGAAACTAATACATGAAGAAAACATAACATTTTGAAATGTGTATCTTCTTATGTCATACACACACAAAACTTGGGCACTAAGTAGTACTCCTTTCTACTACAAAGACAGCAAACACACACACATGCACAAAACATTTGCGCCATCAGTCATATGGTGGCACTATAGCTCAGCATATATTTCAAAAACCATCATCCATACAGATAAAATTTGTCTTTTTTCTCTTTTTTTCTCTTATTCCTTGGCTAAAGCTGCTTAATCCATGTACACGTACATTCTTAAATTATTTCTTAACTGTTTGTACACACTTTGTCCTTCACAGAATAGCTTCACAGAACTGCTCATATTCCAGGACCTTAATATTATTAAGGCCCAGTAAGTGGCAGTATTCAAGTTTTTCTATATTAAACAAGCATATCTATTTTAAAATAAGGTGCACCACGAACCTTTGTTATCCTGACTCTATGGCTGAAACCAAAAAATAGCATTTTTGGAACATTTAGACCCACCCACTACAATTGAAGATAATGTGTATAATGTGCCAAACCTACTTTTGCAAACTAGTCCTTGGGATTCTGACCTATCTTCACAAAATTGGTGTCACAGTATTCAGGACACTATTGCTCAATAAGTATTACACACATTTTAATACTTTTGTTAATCCTGTGTTTTTCTGGTCTGTGCTGGTGCTGGTAACCTCAAACCGTGAATAGAAGATATTCAAGTCGTTGGCTGGGGAGGCACTGCCATTGTTTATGGTGGGGGGAGCTTGGGTTTGTAGTTTGTATGCTCTGGGACAGACACCTGGAATCTGCCTGCTCAAACTGGGCCTCAATCTTGTCCCTGCATTTCCTTTTGGCTTCTCTCATTGTTTTGCTCAAGTTGTAGGGAACCGCTTTATATTTGTCCATCTTGCCATCTGCAGTCCTGTGTTGTAGGCATCTGTGCGCAGAGCTTTCCGCATGGATAAATATACTCAGGGCTTCTGATTGGAAAAAACCTTTACAGAGCTTTAGGGAATAGTCTCTCCTATCAGAAACTCTGTATAACCGAGCACCGCTGCTGTAAACTCGCTGATGTCATCAGAGCTGTGTGGGAACATCTGTCAGTCTGCGTCCTCCAGTGTATCTTGTAGTGTGGCTTATGATTAGTTAGCCCAGTGCCGCACCTCCCGCATCAGCGTACCTTCCCTCTGCAGCCTTTGTTAATATTTTGGAAACAGTAAAATGGCGGCATCATCTGACTTACCAAGTGGCGGCGTTTTTATTGCATTATAGCAGGGCCTGTGTTGTGTATAACTGTGATCCAGTGTCCTTTCTGCCCATGTACTGCAGGTTATGTGCTGATAAAAATCTGGCATGACTTTTTTTTCCAAGTTAGCCTTGTTAAAGTCATAATCACCAGCACTGTGTCTGGATTCAATGTTTGTAGCAGTCCAATGTCTCTGTGTAGTGTCAATAAAGCAGTGTCTGTGTGTGTCTGAGTTTGAATATAAACAGTTATGATGATGGTGGAGGTGAATCCTCAGGGTAAATAAAAGGGACGGCTAGGTATTCCAGGTCTGGTGTGCATAATTCCATAAGACGATGGGTGCCCCCTGCACTGCACCATTTGTTGTTGATCATAACGCATACTCCAGCACCCTGGATTTTCCCTGTGTTCTCTGTCCTGTCCATGTGGTGAAGGGAGAACCCAGGCACCTGTACAGTGTGGCCCAGAATGGTTGGCGTGAGCCATGTCTTGGTGAGACAAAGAGCTTTGCAGTCCCTGAAGTCTCACTGGAACTGTATCCTGGCTGTAAGTTCATCCAGTTTGTTGTCAATGGACTGGACATTAGCTAACGATATGCTGGGCGTTTGTGTGGAGTATGCCCTAGCACGTACCCAGTTCCTCATGCCAGCTCTTCTTCGTTCTTGTCGATGCTGCTTGAGGAGAGTAAGTCCATTGTTTACTTAGCTCAGAGTGACCTTTAGAGGCCAATTTCAAACATTTCATACTTACCTTTTGTGAGTAATGCACACACAACTTTATAAGTACGTTCATCTATGGAATCTTTATTGTTCTATGTAACTTGTCAAGAACTGGCCACTGGAGGCAATATTTGATGAAGGTGCTTGGACCCCGATAATTGCTGCTTGCAGCTATATTTTTTCTGGATTTGTAATACACATCTGCAGCACATGAAACTAACATAAGAGAACCTTGGACTTTCACCAAACTGCTGCATTCTTTTCTGAGGCTTTTCCAGGCTTGTACCGCAGTTTCCTTCAGTTTTTCTGTTTGTTTGTTTTGGGCAAGTGCCCAATTGGGCTAAGGTCTGGTGATTGACTTGGACAGTCAAAAAACCATCCACTTTTTCCCCCTAATGAAGTCCTTTGTTGTGTTGGCAGTGTGTTTTGGGTCATTGTCTTGCTCCATGATGAAGTTCTTCTGGATGCATTTCTCAATCAAGATTAGTGAGCTCATTCCAGAAGCAGCCATGCAAGCCCAAATCATGACACTGCCTCCACTGTGCTTGACCAACAGCTCGTATGTTTTGCATCATGAGCAGATCCTTTCTTTCTCCACATTTTAGCCTTTCCATCACTTTGGTAGAGGTTAATCTTGCTTCCAGATCTTTTGTGGCTCATCTCTGTATTTCTTTGCAAATTCCAATCTGGCCTTCTAATTCTTACTGCTGATGCATGGTTTGCATCTTGTGGTATGGCAACTATATTTCTGCTCTCAAAGTCTTCTTTGAATGGTGGATTGTGGTACCTGCACCCCTGCCCTGTGGTGGTTGTTGGGGATATCATTGACTGCTGTTTTTGAGTTTTTCTTCACAGCACTCACAATGTTTCTGTCATCAACTGCTGTTGTTTTCCTTGACTGGCCTCTTCAGTGTCTGGGTCAACATCAGGACAATCCATAATCGATTTTCCCTCTTTTTTCAGCTTCAAAATGTCTTGCTTATCTACTCGCTGGTCTTCCTTATCTACTAGTTGGTTTATCCTTTTTAACATCAAATGCAGTTTTCACAGGTGAAATTCAGGGCTCAAACCAAGAGTAGACATTCACAGCTATTAATTGTTTAAACAATCGATTGAACAGGGCACACCTGGGCAAAAACACCTGTCAATCAGGTATATAATAAAAATATGTATAAAAAATTTGATTGCTTGAAAAATGTTTGACTACAATTTTATTATTCACCATGTATATATCCATGAGCCACTCAAATGGTGAAAGAAAAGCCCTGTTAGATTGTAAGAGTAATAATGCATGTGCTCTGTCTCATAAAATTCTCACAAAATTTTCTGATGATCGTTTTATCTGCCACACATTGCACTTCTCCTGGAGTAATGTGCCACTAACTTTAATGACAGTTATTATCTGAATAGTATCTCCTCACATTATGTTGTTCTAATCTCAATACTTGCCATCTTGTTGGCTGCAAGTGCAATTTTAGTGAATGACTCAACTAGGTATAACTTTTCCAGCTATAGGACGTCACCTACATCACATGTGGATAAAAATTATACAAAATAAGGTCAACTTAGAGACCCATTCTGTGGTGTTTCACAAAATGTATTTCATAGCTTATGTCTTACAAGTTTTATCAAATACTACTACTGCAGCCATTCTTGGGCTGTTACAAAGGCACCTTAAATATGTAAGAGAATCAATAATACAAAATAGAATGGCTCTTGATCTACACTATATGGCCAAATGTTTGTCACAAATTTGGAAGCACACAATTGTATAGGATGTCTTTCTATGCTGTAGCATTACAATTTCCCTTCACTGCAACTAAAGGGCCCAAACCTGTTCCAAAGGTCCATTAAGACATGGTTTGCGAAGGTGGAGTGGAAGAACTTGAGTGGCCTGCACAAAACCCTGACCTCAACCACACTGAACACATTTGGGGTGTGCTAGAATGCCGACTGTGCTCAGGCCTCCTATAGAATATGTTAACCACAAAATGTGTACTCATATTCGATAATGTTTAATCCTAAATGTTATAGACGTATGGAACCGGTATAGTGCAAAATGTATCATTGTACCCAGTATCTCACTAAAAGGCTTGCTGACTAGAACTGTGTGCATGGAACAGGTATGCATCAGTGTATGCTCAGAAGCCGAGGCCTAAAAAGGACCTATATGACCTTACATATGCATCGGAATCCTGCTGAAGTGGGAAACAGGAACAAGCTGTAAATTTAAGTGAGTAAGGCTTCCTTAAACAATAAGATAAGCATATGGGGTAGCCTTGTGTCTTGTTAAAAACAGGATACACATGCAAACAGGATGTGGAAGAGGTTTCAGGTAAATGTATATAAGAATGCCCTTCTGAAGAAGTGGGCAGCTTTTGTCTGCAGACAACTGCTTGGCTTAATTCTGGAAAGAATAAAGTATAATGGTGTCAACACCCAGGCCCTCCAGAGTGATCTTTGATCTGCACTAATGGCCACATATGGCCTGACTAATGGCCTGACCTCACTAATGCTCTTAGATAGAGATCTAGACCAATTCTTCCTGTAGATGCCGTTTAAGTTTATAAATTTCACTAATAAACTGTATACTTATTAGAGACAAAGGTCTACATAATGTCAATGCTAGAAACTAGTACTAAGTGTTTCTTTTCAGGCTGAGACTTTGAGCAAGATAATGTACTGTTAATCACAGATTTATGGTTATTTTTTTTTCACTTAAATCGTTGTAATCTATGGACTTCAAGCAGATTTTTAGGATCCATGACTAACCAAACAGAACACCATACTGACTGTGGTTTCCATGGGTTGCATGGGATTGAGCACATAGTGTAAATGCCTGAGTATGCTTACATTGTATATAGCATGTTAAAGTACCGTGCAGCTTGAAATAAGTGTGTGGAACAGTGTTTACATTACATTACAACTACAGTTTTATGTTCTGTTATGAATCCTTTTGTTTTTATTCACTTTTTGATGTCATCATTTGATGTCATGGATGTTATTTAGCTATTTCCTTCACACCGAGCTTGATTTTATGATCACAAGTGCGAATAATACCGTGGAATAATAATTTCATTTATGATCATAAACTCAACTATACAAAGTACAAGCACTTGGCCTTTGTCTGTTTTGTCTTTGGGTTGCACCCAAGGTACTTTCCTCTGTCCTTAGATATAGAGCAAACGTTCCTGCTTTGATTAACCACAAGTCATGTATCACTGGCACAGCAGTCTTCTAACTCCCACACACATATCCTGAGAAAAACATGTCCTGCTGCTGGGCAGAGAAGATATGGTATGTTAGGTGTAACCAATGGACACAGTTCTTTGCTTGAATGTAACCAAAAGAGTGGGACAATATATCACCTGTCCTATATATGAGTTGGTTATACAATCTGTTCTTGGAGATCACCTGAGGTATTTCTAAGTGAGGTCAGTCTCCCTGGCCATGAGGATTGCAATAAAGGAAACATTTGAGGAAGAAAGAGTCTTACTCTCTCTCTCTCTGTCTTAAGGTGCATTTTCACCACACCTTGTGATGCAAGAGTCCATGAATTGCCTCTCTTCCTCATCAGCAAGTTGCACATCTTATACTGACCCTGGGATCTTGTGTCTTCAGTGGTTTATTAGTTATTCTTTCAAGCCACAACTTCTGCATTACTTGCAAGTCCAGTAGAGGAACCAAACTTAGCTCCTCCTAATGATTGAGTTCAAGTGTTTCAGTCACAACCATTGCTACCAGGTGCATGAAACATCTGCCCTGCTAGATATGCCCCAGTGAACTGTAAGTGCTATTTTTTTTTTAAAATGGAAGAATCTACACCACAAAGCGGTAGACCACACAAACTCATAGAGTGGGGCCACAGAGTACTTAAGATATATAAAAATAGCGTGTTAAAAAAACCCACCTATCCCCTGTTGCATCACTCACTACAGAGTTCCAATCTGCCTTTGGAAGCGACATCAGCACAAGAACTGTGCATTGGGAGCTTCATGAAATGGGTTTCCATGGCTGAACAGCTGCACATAAGCCTAAGATTACTATTTGCATTTCCTGAAGGAAATACACAGTGCTTACATAGTTGAAAATAGAAAAAATAATAATAATGGGCGAAGATTATTAGATTGCTCTGTTGCTAGGGTGCTGCTATAGTATTCTAGCTGGTTGCTAATGTGTTGCTAGGTGGTTGCTGTCGTGTTCCAGGTGGTTGCTAGGGTGGTACCAGGATCATACTATGGTAGGGGTTCCCAAACCTTATAGGTGCACGACCCTGAATGGACATTATGAATTTCCTGCAACCCCAAGCCTTTGTCACCCTACATTTTTTTAAATTCCGGATTTATAATATAGGACTACTGGAACATTTGAATATTTTATTATGTTAGTAACATATGGATGGGTAACATAAGTGACTTTTAACCAAAGGAATATTCCGTGTACTTACCAGGCTAGTGGGACACGTTGTGCTTTTATAGGAAAATAATCTACGGTGGGGTGGTGTGATGCAGCCCAATGAGAAGCAGAAGGCCCTGGTTTATACTTGACACATGATTTTGTGTGCAGCTGCATTGTTCACACACTTGCCTGCCTATCCTATGTACATCCAGAAAATTTAAAAGCGATATTCACGAGATGGCACGTCAGAGCCAAAACATCCATGTCAGTCAGGTTTCCAAGTTGAACTGTAAAATGTGTAGTAGTTTTAAGCCCAGCAATGATAAACACACTGACAAGCACTGTCCCTTAAAACTTTCCACCATTGCTGTGGCTGTTGTCATGACCTGTGTCTCAAATCGAAAACTCTGGCCTTACATTCAAATGTGTTTACTAATCTAGAAAATCCAGAAACTGTTACACAAAACAGACCCTTTCATAGGTTTGAAATTGACAAGAGAGGTTTTTTTTTCTTCTTCAAATTCAAACACTAAGTGTAATCGAAAACCCAGTTAGTGTCAGTACTCACTAACAGTCTAGAATAGTACACAGCTATGTATGTGATTTGAGACACAACACTTTAGAGGAGGTAGATGGACAGGGAAATTTGTCCATTTTTATCGTGGAACTACACAACAAATCTTTTAAGGATAGTGAAAAGACTAAAATAACACCTATTAATTTAAATGCCGCTTGTCTGAATGGCATGTTACAAAATATTAGCACACAAAATCTGTCTTCAGTATTTCTAATATTAATTTGTAAAATAAATGAATGAAACCTAAGAGGAGACCACATTTGTAAATCAAGCGACCCCTAGTTCTGGATCTCCTGACCTATACTTAGTAACAGTGGAGATTATTATTCTTTTTTCTAACACTTTGCATTGTAACATTCCATCTTAAGGACTAGATAATTCAAAATGTTAAGTTTACAGAAAAAGAGCAAGTGTATTTTTACTATCAAATGAGATAAAATCAGTGAATAAGAACCTATTCATCTAAGGAATATAAGGCCAAACAGATCAGGAGCCTATTTTTGCCTCATGATGGTAAGATGAAGGACAGTACTACCTTCCTGGAGGCCTGAACAAATGCGTTGTTTGTCACATGAAAATCTTCAAAACAATAAAAAATTTACAGTCTGCTTACTGGAAATGTCCCATTAAATTGATACTTTGTTCCCAGAAAAAGTCAGCCTGACTGCTGGGTGTTTAGCTGGGAATGTCGTATTTTTGGGGGATTACAACATTATTGAAGTGGGAAAGTTCCAATGTGAGTATTCTATCTTTTTTTTTTATTCATTTGAGCTCTGTGCAGCTTGTATGATTAATGTAATTTTGGATGTGCATACTTTTGCTGCTTTAAATACTTTCAAAGTACATATAATTTCTGATACAAGCTGCAAGAGTTCTCCTAAAACCTGTATTTTTCAATAATTTCCCAGGTCCCTTCTGGTAATTGTACTTGTGCAGTTGTAAATGATGGCCCACACTTGATTTACTAACAAAGAGCTACTTTGTATTTTTTTTTTCAACCCAAATTTTGGCTGGGTTCTTGATTACCCAGAGATTCAAGGCTGCTACCCTGACCGTAGCAGCATGAATCATTTTTCTTTGGATCCCCATACTGCCTACTGGGATCCAGTTCATGAAGATGAGATTATAATGTGCTTTTAAAAAAATAACAGACAGATTGTATAATTTATTACAATTTATAATTTATTATAACATTACAACAGATTATTTAACACATTTTTCACAGTCTGGTTCAAATTCTTGGTGATGTACACATAGACATAAATGCATACAAGCATAATAAAGAATACAAATAAAACAAAAAGCCCAAATAACTTTTAAATATGCAAAAGAATTCTCATTTTTTTATAATGACTATTCAGGCCAATCCTGGAATGCTTCAACATGAGTAAATGCATGGATGCTGTCATCAAAATTGTTCTGCTTAATCCCTGAAGAACTGCATAGTAAGTGTCGCAAAGCTGTGATGAATTAATAATCTTAATTCTTTTTGCTAACAGTCTGTGAAAATATTTAGTGTCATGTTAAACGTCTGAGATATTAGGTGATTTTTAATAGTACCCATGTGGTTTTAATGGTACCTCACAAAATAACCTCACAAATGTTATAATATGCTTATGAAAATACTGTATGTGCAGAATAGTATTTTCTTTAGCTTTCACTTCTAGTTCGCTTTCATATCTAATTCGCACCAAATTGTTTGTACGAGCGTTCACGTGAGTGAGTGGTCAGGGAATTTAGTGGTGTGTGCTTTCTCACTGACGTTCTCATGGAGGGCTGTTTTTCCTCTACAAATTGTATAGATATACATTTTTTATATGCATCAAACACTTTATTAGGAACACTATATTACTACTGGATAGGGCCTCCCTTTGCTCTCAAAACAGCCTCAATTCTCCATGGCATGGATTCCACAAGATGTTGGAAACATTCCTTTTAGGTTCTAGTCAATGTTGACATGATTGCATCACGCAATTCCTGCAGATTTTTCAGGTTCACTTTCATGAGGCAAATCTCCCGTTCTACCGCATCCCAAAGGGTTCTATTGGATTCAGATCCAGTGACTGGGAAGGCCTCTGAAGAACACTGAACTCATTTTCTTGAAACCAGTTTGAGATGACTTTTTCTTTGTGACATGGTGCATTATAATGCTAGAAGTAGCCATTAGGAGATGGGTAAATTGTGGCTATGAAGGGATGCACATGGTCAGCAACAATACTCAAATAGGCTGTGGCATTCACGTGATGATTAATTGGTATTAAAGGGCCCAAAGTGTGCCAAGAAAACATTCCCCACACCAGTACACCACCTCTACCTGACTGGACTGTTGACACAAGGCAGGTAAGGCCCATGGATTCATGTTGTTGCCGCCAAATTCTAACCCTACCATCAGTGTGAGTCAGCATAAATTGTGATTCATCAAACCTGGCTACATTTTTCCAGTCTTCAACTATCCAGTTGTGGTGAGCCTGTGCCTACTGCAGCCTCAGCTTTCTGTTCTTGGCTGACAGAAGTGGAACCTGACGTAGTCTTCTGCTGTTGTAGCCCATCTGCCTCAAGGTTTGACGTGTTATGCATTCTGAGATGCTTTTCTGCTTACTACAATTGTACAGAGTGGTTATGTGAGTTACTGTAGCCTTTCTGTCAGCTCAAACCAGTCTGGCCATTTCCTGTTGACCTCTCTTATCAACAAGGCGTTTCCATCCGCAGAACTGCCACAAGTGGATGTTTTTTCTTTATTGCACCATTCTGAGTAAACTCTAGAGACAGTGCATGATAATTCCAGTTAAAGATCAGTTATTAAAGAGCAGTTATAGAAATACTCAAACCGGCCCATCTGGCACCAACAATCATGCTACAGTCAAAATCACTGAGATCACATTTTTCTCCATTCTGATGATTGACGTGAACATTACCTGAAGCTGCTTGCCCATATATGCATGATTTTATGCATTGCACTGCTGCCATACGATTGGCTGATTAGATAATTGCATGAATGTATAGGTGTAAAGGTGTTCCTAATAAAGCGCTTGGTGAGTACAGAATACTATCTTTAACAATGTGTCAATATTACCAACAGTGTTACTCACACTTACAGCGTTTTTCCACCAGACAGTTTGGCATGGGTCGGCATGGCAAATTATCTGTATTCCTCTACTTTGTGGCTATTTTCACTACCAAGGAGCACATTGCATGCTTGTGAGCTGCTTTTAGCAGTTTAGTTCATTCATTTGCAGCAACTGCTTTATCCTGGTCAAATGGCTTAATTTCCCAATAGTTTATTTTTTACAAACTATAGCCAACTTCATTAGAAAATACTGCAGGCAGGCAAAATATTAAGTGCAAGAGTGGAGGGGACTGGTCAAATTTTTCAGAAGGAGCAGGATTGGTCAGAATTACAGATATGTTTTGTTGTGTTGTTGCATTGTATTGTATTCTTTGGTTACTTTGCTGTCCTGTACTGTGTGACGCTGCACAAAAAGGAATTCCTTGTACACCCTGTACTTGGTGATTTAAAACACTCAGATTATGATTCTGAATTCCTTCTGGTGCAGGCAGGAGTGAGATTTAAAAAAAAAAAATCTCCTGTGTAGTTTCACTAAAGATTACAATATTGGCCTACTTGGATGTGTTTGGAAGTGTGGGAGCCATTAAATGAACGTTTGGTCCTCTTTATTTTCACTTAATATCAAAGTATTACTTGGGCACGGCTGTGTCTCATGTCTGCCGGCAGCACCACATGCATATAAACATCAGATGCCTGGTATTATTTCAAAAATCTTTTATTTTAATTTTGAGGTGTATGTTGATAGAAAAGACACATGAAATTGGGTGGGATAAGGCTAGTCCTGTGTTGCCAAGCCATATGTGCCGAGCCACACGAATCATATCAGTATCAATCATATCAATATCAATCATATCAATGTCACATCAAAATTTTAGAGCTATTTTTACAGCTATTCATAAAATACTAATACCTATAATTTAAGATCAGTAACAATTTCTGTCATTTCTATATGTACCTGTGGAGCTATTTTAGACCTGATTTAAATCCCCTCCAAAAAAAAAACAAAATACAAAAAAACCCAACAAAAATATAGTGAACACTCAGTCCACCAAAATGTGCGTGTTCACAGACGAGGTGGTGAGGATTTGAAAATTCCTGTTTTCCGAAGATACTGTACTATGAGTGGTACAGACACAAGTGTGATGCTGATCCGAAATGGAGCAAAGAGTTTGTGAACCGCGTAAGCTAGCACAAATGTGCTAGTGCCAGCAGCCATCTTCGACTGAACAACAGATTCAGTAAAGCCCAGCTTGGAAAGGACAGCTGTCATATTGATCCCGCTGAGGAGAACAAACATTAAAGCACATTTAATATAAGAGAATAAAATCACAAAACAATATCAACATTCACACATACTAGAATACTGAACATATCTTTTTGTTTATTTGAGAAATAGCCTATAAAAACTTTTTTACACTTTAACTGGATGGGGCTACTTATGGCATGTTTACCACTGACAATGGTGTGAAACTGTACATACAGCCATGTAATACTCATATAAAAATGAGTATTGTTTTATGAATTAGATGTTCTGAATAGATAAGTTACTTTCAGCATAGCACAATCAAAGAATGCCAGTGATACGCTGAAATAATCATAACCCCAAACGGTTTCTTCATATAATGGGCCTCAATTATCAATCTTTAGGTAAAGTTGTGTGTAAATGTTTGCGTAAAACCAAATCTAACCGAAAATTTCCAAATCGGATTTACAAAAATTTCATTTACATGTTGATCACCTGTAACATGTAAAACATGTTCCCAACATAGCCCATTTGCATGAACCTCCAAAAAAAAAAAAAAAAAAACTCCATACATGTTCAAGTGCACAGAGAGCTGGGAGCACTGGGAGTACAAGTTATTTTGACTCACTTCTAATGCCAATAAAAATATTTAATAATATATTGTATTAATAATAAGTGAGCACTAAATCTTCCGTCAGCTGAGGCATTTATTTATGGCTTATGGCCATATGCAGACAGGCCAGCCCGTCCTCCGTTTATACGGCACCATTTCTGTTGTCGTAATTGAATGATTAGTTTTATTTATCTTAATTTATGGGTTTGTGTTGGCTCGCTTTTTTATTTTTCATATTCTTTAATTAATGGTAATAAAATAAACCAACTAGTTTTCACAAAATTTTCTTGATGGCACTCTTAGTCCCTGACCTAGTGAACTAGCAGGAAGTTTTCTGATAAGACACTCAGAAGCAGTTCTATAAGTCACTCTGGATAAGGGTGCTTGCAAAAAGCTATATACGTAATAACAGTTAAAAAAAAAAATAAATAAATCAAACTTGACAGTATACTCCATATATATAAAACTGCAGTTTTTCTGAATTTACAGGATTTTCATGAATACCAAATTTCCTCTGTAAACGTTCATACAAATGATTTACGCATAAATTCATCCGTATCCAGTTTGATAAATAAGGCCCCATGTTAGCAAATCAAGCACACACAGGGTGCCTCATTTCTAATTTTAGGTTTGCCCTCTATGCAACCTTAATGTGCCCTTTGGCAAATCCCACAGCGAAACACACTCAGTAGCAGTCTCTTACCCAAACCTCCTGTGATTGTAAACAAGGACCAAACTATTTTTCGTCGTTAAGTAACATTAGGGTTAGAACTTATGTGAAATAAATCCTGTAAAATAATCAATTGAATTGCTGTCAAGTCTTACGTCATTAAATGTACCATGTCCGGTCTGACCCTGAGAAGTGTGCTTGTTAAAGGTTTTGGAAATATTGATCCGTTCTCCGGCTACCCCCTTTTTTTTCCATCCCTTTTCCTTATCAGTCACATGAATGGGATTTTTTAAACTGCTCTAATTTGTTAAATTCACAACCTATAATAACCAAAATGAAGGTGCACCAGGAATTACCATGCCAAATTACAGACAAATTGCATGCACCCTTTGCGTTCTGGCCGTCCTTCTTTCTTCCCGTTATTCATTTCGATGGGGGAAAGCCGTCACCTTCACTCTAGCTTTCATTGTACAGTTTAATCTACACATTTATGGCATCAAACTGATCATCAGGCACTTCTGACACTAACCATGTAATCAGCTAAGTGATTTGGTGAGTATCTTCTGAGTCTGATGCCACCAACCCACACTATTTCTCTAGTCTTTTTTCCTCTCTCACCCCTTCCTCCCCTCCTCCTCCTCCTCCTCCCTTCCTCCCTTCCTCAGTGCTCTTAAAGGGAGTGTTCACATCAAACATCAGAATGGGGAAAAAGTGTGATCTGTGGCATGGTTGTTGCCACACCATTCTGTGTAAACTCTAGAGACTGTTGTGTGTGAAAATCCCAGGAGATCAGCAGTTTCTAAAATATTCAAACCAGCTCATCTGGCACTAACATCCATGCCACAGTTAAAGTCACAGAAATCACACTTTTTCCCTATTCTGATGTTTGATGCGAACATTCCCTGACGCTCTTGACCTGTATCTGCTTGATTTTTTGCATTGCGCTGCTGACACGAGACTGGCTGATTAGATAACTGCATGAATTTGCAGGTGTTCCTAATAAAGTGGATGATGAGTGTATCTATATATCATTGCAAAAATCATATGCAATAATAACATTTGTAATTAATAATAAAACTGGGTAAGAAATCTGTAGCCCTGTGAGTGTACAGGAGCAACACAGGTTGCTGTGTGAACATTAAGGGAGACATACTCAAATTAATTTTTCCAACACCTCTTGTGCTTTTGTCACTTTTAGCTATTGTGTGCACAAACAAAATTCAGTGGTCTTACACTTTACACCTTGTTATTTCCGCTTAACACCTAGACCTAGCAACAACCATTTCTTCCCCATCGGCCAACCTTGTAGATTTGCTTCACAAACACACCTGCAGTTTCTGCAGGAGCGGCACTATCTAGTTCATCATACATCTACACCCTCTTCGGATGGCATGCTGATGTATCCAGCCTTGAAGGTGACCACTGCCTGCGATTTCTCCTTCAACAAAAGAGAAATAACTACACCAAATCCTCAGCATCCCTCATTTTAACTAACTAATGCTATATGTGCCATGTTGTCATAGTAGACTTTGTTTAAATATTTAGACTTTTTTTTTTTCCACGTAATATTAAGCACTGACATTTTTTGCCATTACAGCAAGGGTTCTCAAACTAGGGGTCACGACTCCATGTGAGCTTGATTTACTAACAGGGTCTTGAGAGAAACTCACAATCTCCTCTTTTGTTTTATTAATTTATTTTGTAAATTATTATTAGAAAAATTGAAGATGGGTTTTGTGTGCTAATACTTTGAAATGTTACTGGGAATCACATTCAGACAAGCCACATTTAAATTAGTAGGGTACATGTTATTCTGGTCTTTTTCAGTACCTTGACATGCTGCATTAGTGTATTTCTGCAATAAAAATGGACAAACATCCCTGTCCATATACAATCCCCTCTGAAAGTACTGGAGTGGCAAGGCCAATTCTTTTGTTTTTTTCTATTCTCTGAAGACATTTGGGTTTGAGATCAAAAGACAAATATGAGACAATAGATCAGAATTTCAGCTTTCATTTCCTGATAGTTATATCTAGATATGTTTAACAACTTATAACATGGCACCTTTGGAGCAAAAGTATTGGAACAGATAGTGTTAAAGTAAATAATTTGGTTGCGTATCGAGATGATTGTGTCCGGTTCAAACGCAGTTTTAATCTTTGTTCTCATTTAAAGAAAATGTGCCAAATTATCCAGTTAAAAAGATGTCTGGAGTAAATTTAAATATGCAATTATTTTCATTTTCGTACTATATTTTATTGTTAAAATATTTTATGAACAATGCCTAACCTCCAACCACAATTTTTTTTAAAAAATCTACCCTCAAGGCCCATTTAAAAGTAACTTAGTTCTGCTGGAAAACTACACAACTGGCAACACCTTGTTCAAATACATTCAATCAGCATGCTGTACTCTGGTCTGTGTTGCAATACACCCCGACCAAAACCTTGTTAGATTTAGGTTTGGGTTAGCATACTGGAGGACGAAATGTATAAATAAATAAATATAGAACTAAAGAAATACTCACATGAATAAAGAAATAAAAGCATAAAAGAAACCAATACGAATTTATTTTTACATTTCTGCCCAACATTTATTAGTTTTTTTTGTCTTGCATTTAAGCCATTTAACAAAAATACAGAAGCAGAGCTGCCTTACCTAGACACAGCAATGTAGAAAATTCCAAGAGAAATCAGAGATATTCCAATGTGAAATGAAACACCAACAGCCCCGTATTCCTTAAAAACCTTCTTCAGCTCTTTTGTTTTATTCTGCTTTTTCTCAGGGTCTGGCTTTTCAGCTCCTCCCTGTGGGCTTGTAGAAAGCAGTACCTAATAAGAGGCAGAGAATAACAATGTGAGAAATAAATATCACAGTAATGTAAGCTTATTCAGCACCATACTTTTAACCTTATTTTTTTTAATTTTATTTAGAACATACACAGACAGGTGACATGAAAGGAAAAACTTATATAAATGAATGAAGAAACACAAGTGCAGATGTTTCCAGACAGCTGTACCGTATGATACTATTAAGCAATTGACATTCTACCATGCTCCATTACATGTATAAAAATGCAGAGTGGGCCCAGTTGACCTGAGTTTGGATCAATATTGAAAGAGCGCAAGATAATTATTTGGGCTCTGACGGCAAACTCTTCAGTCACAAAGACTGCTCAACTGTTTGTGACTGAAGGGTTGTTGCCTTGCTTCACTTAAGCTCCATTTGCAAACATCTCCATGTATAGTTGTAAATACTCACAATAGGTTCAGAAAGTATTCGGACCCCTTATACCTTTTTCAGATTTCGGATATCTTGTCATGTAGCAGTTTACACAGTTACTAAGCAAAGTATAAAAGCTTCAGGATAAGACTGTGAATGTTCCTAAGTGACTCAGCCTGGACTTGAACTTGAGTGAACATTGCTAAAGAGACCTAAAATATGGCATCGAATCCCATTCATCATAATGTTATGATGTTATTGCATTAGAAATAATAATAATTTTTTTCATGTTAATAATTTATTTCAAAACATAACATTTTTCATGTTTAATCCATTGTGTTTCATGGTATTCTTCATCCTCCTCCTGTTAGCTTGTTATGCTATGATTCGCTTTTGCTATTCGCTGTTGCTGTATCGGTGTTTCTAGTCAACTGGCCAGTGGTTATGGTATGTAGGACAGTACAGGAATATTAAGCTTGCTTTAAATAAACACATTTAGGGCTGTTCAAAGGGGGAAATTTTGGGATTATTTCCGGTTTTGTAATATATTCTGAATTTATGGTTAATGGACACATGATTTATTCATTTTAAGATCAATGTGAGACAGTCTGTGTGCTGTGATGACCCAGATGACTGATAACATCACCTAGCCCAAACAATTTCCAGTAATTTTCCAGCCCCTGTAGACAAGGCGAGCTCCCAAGGTTGGAGTGGAAGAACTCGAGTGGCCTCAACCCCACTGAACTCCTTTGGGATGAACCTGAATGCCAAATGTGCCTTCTTGGCCAACATCAGTGATTGACCTCACTAATGCTGAATGGGCAAATCCCCTTTATTGGCATACAGTTGGATTCATTTACATTTACATTTATGGCATTTGGCAGATGCTCTTATCCAGAGCGACTTACATTTATCTCATTTATACAACTGAGCAGTTGAGGGCCTTGCTCAAGAGCCCAGCAGTGGCAGCGTGGTGGTGCTGGGGATTGAACTCATGACCTACTGATAGTGGCAGGGGTGCCTTTGGGCCTGCTAGAACTAAAAAATTTTCAGAGATGGGTCACCAACCTATGGCTGGTCCCCAACCATGCCCATCACCAATATGTCCTCACCTTAACAAAAGGGGCATGAGCCCTGCATCACTGGAGACACAAGACCTTCCTTCCCCATGAAAGGGGTACCCTTAGGGGTGGTTCCCCACCAGACAGAGACTATCACCTTTCCTATCAGCTTAGGGCAGTGTTTAAACACCATGATACCTTCTTGTGCACAGATGCTGAGATCTTATAACATGGTGACTGTATGATGTCGTATTTTACTATAAAACACCATCAAAAAAAGACTTGTTATTCTTTTGCACATCAGACATTTTTTAATATTTTGGAACTGAATAATAGCTTGTTACTACAGTCAAAGCTACAGGTAACCTACCCTCCAAAGCCGGTGATTCTACCAACTTATCAGTTAGCTACAAATTTTTTATGTGAATTTGTATGTCAGTCACAGTTCAGTCTATCACACTGAGCTTCGTTTCTCACACTGCTTGCCATCTGAGGATCCAAAGGCCTGTGATATATGCCGCTAGCATTGTCGAGTGGATATTGTCATACCATTTTCACACTGCAGAGCTTGCAGTTGTAAATACCATGCATCCACAGATAGGAGGCGCATCTTTATTAAAGTACTTTTATAGCAACCAGGATGACTAGAGCCATAGAGACTATGCAAGCCATCAAAAGGACTTCACCAGCCTTTGTTTGCGCTCTCTGTATCCAACAGGCAATCGGGAAAACCGGCCGTAAAAGAAAGAAGCGCTCTCTCTTAGGCTGATTGCCATACGTGATCTAGCTGCAAAGAGAAGGCCTACTTTTCTCTCATCTGAGATCATAATGAGAGAAATGCTCACCTCTCCCAATGGCGTAAAATCAACCAGTGCTACCGAGTAGCATCATGAATGTTTTTGTCTTTCTTTTTTTCCCTGTGCAAGTTTACTTTCACTTTTAAGGATATGTAAAATGGCTGCTTTTACTTTCATTGGATAGCTGGACTTATGAAGCTGAAGCCAGATGAACTCCGTCAATCCACGGACTGTAAATATGCAAAATGCACCTGAAGACTACAAATTCCTCACCACCCATCACTGCACATGGACAACTACACATGGAAAAAGGCTACATCTGCGCTCATTCACAAAGACGCTTCGAAGGCTCAAGCCAGAGTGAGATTGCATGCAAAGATAAGAGACATGAGTTTACTGAGTTTACCCTTTGTCTCTTATCTTTGCATGCAAGCTCACTCTGTTCTTACTAACACAGTCACTCAGTCAATGATTTCCGTTTATGTCGAGGAAAAATAAGATCCAAACTCCCTGGCATTATTCCCATTAATGTTACTGCACTTTGGAACTTATTTTGTCATTGGAAATATTTTCATAGTTTCTAATGCTTGCCACCCACCACGTGCAAGTCTTTTAAATTCCCTGCCATATTTCTATTCTCTATTGTTCTGCTTGTTTCACATACCAGGTGGCACAGCCGCACAGCCACACATCTTAGATGCTTTGTGGTAATTCATTTTTATAAGCTCAGCTAATTTTTATAAGCAGAGGACGCTTTCTCTTTCCCTCATGCACACGCGCACACACCCACACACATTCCTTTCCTGTTTCTCTCTCTCTCTCTCTCACACACACACACACACACACACACACACACACACACACACACACACACACACCTCTTCTTTGTCTGTCCCTATTTAGAAATAGGTTCATAGTTAATAATTATTTGGTGTTTATTCTTTTCTATTTCAATAAATGCTACACCGATCAGCCATAACATTAAAACCACTGACAGGTGAATTGAATAACATTATCTTGTTATAATGGCACCTGTCAAGGGTTGGGATATATTAGGCAGCAAGTGAACAGTCAGTTTTCGAAGTTGATGTGTTGAAAGCAGGAAAAAAGGGCAAACGTAAGGATCTGAGCAACTTTGACAAGGGCCAAATTGTGATGGTTAGACGACTGGGTCAGAGCATCTCCTAAACAGCAGGTGTTCCCAGTATGCAGTGGTTAGTACCTACCAAAAGAGGTCCAAGGAAGGACAACTGGTGAACCGACGACAGGGTCATGGGCACCCAAGGCTCACTGTGCGCATGGGGAGTGAAGGCCTGTCTGGTCCGATCCCACAGAAGAGGTACTGTAGCACAAATTGCTGAAAAAGTTAATGCTGGCTATGATAGAAAGGTGTCAGAACACACAGTGCATCGTAGTTTGTTGCGTAATGGGGCTGCGTAGATGCAGACCAGTCAGAGTTCCCATGCTGACCCCTGTCCACCACCAAAAGTGCCTACATGTGCACATGAGCATCAGAAGTGTACCATGGAGTAATGAAAGAAGGTGGCCTGGTCTGATGAATCAGGTATTCTTTTACAGATGGTTGGGTGCAATCTTACCTGAGGAAGAGATGGCACCAGCATGCACTATGGGAAGAAAGCAAGTCGGCAGAGGCAGTGTGATGCTCTTGGTAATGTTCTGCTGCGAAACCTTGGGTCCTGGCATTCATGTGGATGTTACTTTGACATATATCACCTACCTAAACATTGTTGCCAATGTTTAGGTAGGTGATAAAGTACAACCCTTCACAGCAACAGTATTCCCTAATGGCAGTGACCTCTTTCACCAGGACAATGCGCTGTGCCACACTGGAAAAATTGTTCAGGAATGGTTTGAGGAACATGACAGAGTTCAAAGTGTTGATGTGGCCTCCAAATTCCCCAGATCTCAATCCGATTGAGCATCTGTGGGATGTGCTGGACAAAGAAGTCCGATTCATGGAGGCACCACCTTGCAAATTACAGGACTTAAAGGATCTGCTGCTAATGTGCCAGATACCACAGCACACCTTCAGAGGTCTTGTGGACTCCATGCTTTGACGGGTCAGAGCTGGTTTGTCGGTACAAGGGGGACCTACACAATATTACACAGGTGGTTTTAATGTTATGGTTGATTGGTGTATATTATTGAACATCTTATTGTCTTGTTTTGGTTATTACATTGATACTGCCAGAAGCCAAACTATTCAGAACTAACCCTTCAGACACCAAGTCACTGATTATTACTGTTCTTAACTAAAATTGAGGTTTTACTAATTTTGACTTATTTAAAGGTTGGTAATTTTAATTACTTAAAACGGGGATGTTCTATGAGACTGATTAACTAACGACACTGATTTAAGGAGACTGATCATTTTATGAGACTAATTAAGATTAATCTTGATTAATTTAGATTAATTATATTTACAGAGCAGAAACTACACTCACTGGGCACTTTATTAGGAACACTATACTAATACTGGGTAGGGCCTCACTTTGCTCTCAAAACAGAGATTCAAACCAGTCTGGCCACTCTTTTGACCTCTCTCATCAACAAAGCTTTTCTCCAGAACTACTGCTTACTGGATGTTTTTTCTTTATTACACAATTCTGAGTAAAGAGTCTGTTGGGCATGAAAAATCCCAGGAGATCATCAGTTATAGAAATACTCAAACCAGCCCCTCTGTCACCAACAATCATGCCATGGTAGAATCACTGAGAGAGGCTGATTAGGCAACTGCATAAATGTGCAAATGTACAGGTGTTCCTAACAAATTGGACAGTGAGTGTATATCTGTAGCACCAGATCATGTAAGTACTGCTGTTAACCTGTCTTTCCAGCACTGTTGGCTGGATGAATAAAACTTTTTTGTACCAAATAAAGACAGAAATACTGGTAAATGTTAGGGAAGCAAAAAAGAAAGAAGAGGCCTGGAAATCAGATTCTAAAGTTAAAAGTTATGGTGTAATTCTTGACTCTTAATAATGTTTTAAACCACTCATTAAAAACATTACTAAAACTGCATTCTATCATGTAAGGAATATAGCAAAGGGTGAGATCCTATCTCTGATTACAAGATGCCATGAAACTGATGCATGCTTTTAGTACCTTAAGGGTGTATCATCTACATACATCTCTGATTGCTTGATAAACTATCCAGTTCCAGTGTTATCCTTCTCCATGTTCCATATATGAAACATACAAAGAATGGTGAAACAGCCATTACGTTTTCTGCACCAATGATTTAGAACACATTACCATTAAACAATCATCAGGCTGATCTTTCATTGATTTTAAATAAATAAATAGAATTTTCACTTTTACTTTTAACAAGCTTTTATTATTTGGCTTGCTTTTACTCACACATTACCTTTAAGTTATTTATTTATTTATTTATTGCTCTTTTAATCCATTTTAGACAGTATTGTATATTTTGTATACCTTATAATTATTATTTTCTTCTTTTCCACTGCCTTTATTTCAATGTTTTTTTTGTTGTTGTTGCTACCTTCCTATTTTATTTTTGACTAACTTACGTTTCTTTACGTTTATTTTTTTGCTTCACACTATAAAGCACTTTGGGCTGTATGATGACAATTAATAATAATAATAATAATAATATTTTTGTTGTATAACATTTACAAATGAGGAAAATGAGATTGAATGAATGTTGTCTTCTTTTTAAAATCACCGATTTAATGCATGTTTGCTAGCTGGGGTAGTTCTGTTAGACTAATTAAACTCGTGTACGCATTCCCAGTGATGTAACCTATATCAGCAGGAACACAGAGCGGGCGTTGTCATTATCTCCCAGGCCAAAAAAGCATACTGAACGTTTTAACCAGCTAAGAATGCATGCCAATGTACTAACAAAATCGAAATAAAACCGACAAAGAAGTCAAACGTAACCATCTGCGTTACTTAATGACCAGTATCCAACTAATAATTTCTGTTTGGTGACAAACAATTAAACTTTTGAACCTCTGTCGCTATATCCTCTAACTTCATAAGTAAGTTCAACTGTTGTCTTTATTGTTCTACGTAACTTCGCAAGAATTGGAGGCACTATTTGCAAAAACTGCTTGGATCCCATAGATTGGCACTTGCAGCTATACTTTGGTTTGAATATTTTGCCACGGGGTTAGATTCATGGAGTCAATTTTCATAGCTATACAGATGTAACACCAGATGATGCAAGTACTGTTGATCATTTGTTAACCTGTCTGGTAAATCATAAGATATGAAACAGGTTTGGAAATCTAGTTCAACAGGCAAAAGTTAAGTCTTGGTGTAATTCTTGACTCTGACTAAACTTTTAAACCAGACATTAAAAACGTTACTAAAACTGCATTCTGTCCTGCAAGGAATATAGCACAGGGTGAGACCCTATCTCTGGTTACAAGATGCAAAGAAATTGATCCATGCTTTTGTTTGTTCTTGCCTTTTCCTCCAACAACAAAGAAACTACAAACAGAACAAAATGCAGCAACGAGGATCTTAACATTTAGTAGAAAATGAGATCATATTAGACCAATTTTAGCTTCACACCACTGGCTGGCTCTTTCCTGTAGCTCTGACTATAAAATTTTATTCTTAGTTTTTAAGTACCTTAAATGTGTGTCACCTACATTCATCTCTGATTGCTTGATAAACTATGTTCCAGTGTTATCGTTCAACATATTCCATATATGAAACATAAAAAGAATGGTGAAACAGCCATAACTTTTTCTGCACCAAAGATGTTGATCACATTACCATTAAACAATTGTCAGACTGATCTTTCATTGACTTTAAACAAACAAACAAACAATCAAACAAACATTTTCTCACTTTTACTTTTAACAAGCTTTTATTATTTAGCTTACTTTTACTCACACATTACTTTTACATTAGTTATCTTAACTATTGTACTTTTATTTATCTATTTTTTATTGTGTCTACTGCACAGTGTTATATATTCTCTCATATTATTATTATTTGTAAATTTCATTATTATATGTCTTGCCATCTTATTGGTATGTGTGTTCTGGAAGCTTCATACCAAGTCATATTCCGTGTGCGTGTGCGTGCGTGCGTGTGTGTGTGTGTGTGTGTGAGCACACTTGGCAATAAAAGCTCATTCTGATTCTGATTCTTTTAATCTATTTTAGACACTTGATTATATAATTTGTATACCTTAATAATTATTTTCTTCCTTGTCACTGCTTTTTTAATGCATTTTTATTTTTTTTTCCTATTTTCCTATTTTATTTCTGACTAACTTCTGTTTATTTATTTATTTGCTTCAGACTGTAAACCACTTTGCGCTGCATGATGATGATTAATACTAAAACAACAACAACAACAAAATTATTATTATTAATTTTGTTGTTGTTTTGTATAACATTTATAAATAAGGAAAGTGAGGTTGAATAAATGTCTTCTTTTATTTTATATTTGCTAGCTGGGGTAGATCTGTTAGATTAATTAAACTCCAGCATGCATTCCCAGTCATGGGTCACAGGTTACACATGACTGGGAGTTTAATTATCAGCACAGATACAGAGCGGGCGTTGTCATTATCTCCCAGGCCAACAAAGCATACTGAACGGCTAAAAATGCATGCCAATGTACTAACAAAAAAAAAGAAGAAATAAACCCGACAAAGAAATCATGCAATCATCTGCGTTACTTAATGACAAGTGGCCAACTAGTAACTTCTGTTTGGTGACAGTTTACCTTTTGAACCTCTGGGGCTGGTTCCCTCTTCGTCCAGTTGGCTTGGTTCTGTTTCTTAGCGTCGGATAAAGCACTTGACAGAAGTTGGATACACGTTTCGGTACCAAGACAAAAAAGGCTGTTTGGGGAATTGAGTCGGGCATTCGTATAACGATCCTCGCTCCTCCACGAAAAAGGCAAAATGAAGCCAAGTACTGAAACCGATTTGCAGGCCATCCAAGGATGAGACACACATTTATATTTGTTCACAGATCTGTCCTGTAGCATTCCACCAGGCAGATGCAAAACACTGACACTATCTGCGCCTCTGTCACGCACTTGAGAGGAGGAAATAATGCTCGGGTTATGCAATGCCCATATGGCGTCCCGCGGTGTGTTTGCTGCAACCTGCACCGAACTCGCGAAGTTGTAATAACTCAATGATGAAGCAACAACAGATCTTGCTCCTCGACATAGAAACATTGTCTCTTCCTACTCTTATGGCGACTGACCCGTGCTTTCTAAAGGCGACTTATCTCAGGCGAAGATAACCAAAACTACCAGTTATGCTTGACCGGGAAAAAATAAAAATGAATAAACAATCCACAGTACCCTCAAGGTCATCCCAAAGGGTAGGGATACGCCTCTGCCAAAAATAGTACCGTAGAGTAAAGCATTTATAAAGAGCTAACGCAAACCAAGGAGACAGCAACGAGACAGAGCGAACAC
>CM040976.1:3258404-3274651 GCA_022985145.1 Pangasius djambal | reverse complement strand
CTACACATGCTACTTCTGAGATGCCAGTGATCCTGACCCCTTCTGCTCCTCCTCGCTGTCTGACCCATCCTGATGCCCCTTCTGCTCCTCCTCGCTGCTTGACCCATCCTGGTGCCCTGCTTCTGGTTGGAGTTCTCATCGGTTGAGTTCGCTTGCTGCTGCTGGGGGTGGCCCCATATGGACGGCCTGAAGAACCGTTTGGTTTGCTGGGGATGGTGCCACCTGGGGGCTGTGGAGATGGTTTGGGGATCACATATGGGGAGCTGTACTGTAATGGCTTCGGATTGCGATTGCTGTAGTGGCTTTGGGGCTGCGGTTGCCACGAGCAGCTTTGTACTCAGGCCTCCATCAGTGGACAGTGGATAGATTTTAACCAACCGGACTTCTTGCGGAAACTGTGATGAATTTATTGGTTGCACAATTGCACTACTTGTCCTTATAGCACACAATAATAGAAGGGATTTATTTATAATCACACTATCCGTTGCACCCAGATGAGGATGGGTTCTCTTTTGAGCCTGGTTCCTCTCAAGGTTTCTTCCTCATATCATCTCAGGGAGTTTTTCCTTGCCACCGTTGCCACTGGCTTGCTCATTAGGGATAAATTCACAGTGATAAATTCAAATATTTACAATATATTTTTTGTGAATCCATTTATTTCTGTAAAGCTGCTTTGTGACAATGTCCACTGTTAAAAGTGCTATACAAATAAAACTGAATTGAATTGAATTGAATTGAAGATAGATAAATGAAGGACTAAATAATTAATGACCAAATAACATAGTTTAATTGACTTTTTTGTAAGGAAACACATTTACTGCAATACTAGTCATAGCTTATAATTCACATCTTAATTTTACAGTAGTCTTTACTATTCAGCAAATGTTATTCACCTTTATAACAGGGGCTCCATGCTTGTGGCACTGAATTTCTACTATTTTGTTCAGATGCCCCTTGTTCTTCTTTTCTTCCTCTTCTTTTTCTTCTTCACCCAAAACCAATATGTGAATCCATAACTCTTACATGTAGAATCACCAAATTTTCTGGAAAGATGCAGTGAAGACACATCAATCAGAGTTATGGTAGTTGTGTAGTACAGCATTATGGACAAAATTTTGATTCTCTTCATTCTTTAGAAAGCTCCAGGCCCATAGTTTCTCCATACTTAGATTCTGAGCTAATTTGCATGATTGTATAATTGCACTGTATGTGAAACCTTAATAATATGCCTGATCCTGGCAAAACTCTGCACCTCTATTAGCTGTAGGTAATAGCAGTGTTGTATCAGTATTATGTTAACCACCAATTAATTAAGGATTTGGCACTGGAAAACATAATTTATTTCCATTTATTTGGTGCCACTGTGAATCTCATTAACCTACTGGCGGATTGTAGAATTAACCTCTTTAAAGCCTCAGGGAACATAAAGAGGAAGCTAATTTGTATGACTGCGAGGCCCTGCGGCTGTATAGTAGTAGTTATTAGAGTAAGAGAAATGTGTTTATGCGTTGCCCGTGTTGTTCAGTACATTATTGTTGTCTACTATCCAACACCAGTTATCCCTATCCTACCAGTTCTGTAGCTAACCATCAAGACTGCGTTTGTGCTGTAAGTGTGTGTTTGCCAATAAAAGAGTAAGTTTATTTTTTTAACAATGCTTCCTGGTCAAACTTCTTCTTTGCTGATGCCACAATATGAAGTTACAAGGGTGAGAAAAGTAAGTCTTGACCAGACAAGAAGTCTTTTTTTTTTTTAGTACTGGATCAACTTTAATTTAGATTTAAAATTGATTATAGACATTGCACTCCAGGAGGATAGAAAGAAATAATCAGAATACTCACAGAAACATTAAGTACAGTATCATGATTAGGGTGAAAATTACAAAATGATAAAACGTTCAAGCTCAAACTAAACTGAAATTAAACTAAACTGAAACTAAAACACCACAATATAATAACAGTCTGTATTATATATTGTAGCAAGTCTGAGAAGTGTGTTATGTGTGATTTAAGCCATGTATGTTCTGTTCATGTGGTATGTGTTCTTTTGTGAATAGGCGCTTTAACGGGTGGGTGTTCTTCTGAAGAACGAGTCTGCACACTTGTGTGTGGGTGGGGTTTTTGTTTTTGGGGAAAAAAGTTGAGAAGTGGGTTTTTTTTTTCAGTTTTTTGGAATCGGAGCCCAAGATTGGTTTTCACGAGCACTCATGTTAATAAAAAGAAAAGGCAAAACCGGCATGTGAGTTTTTTCACTTATCTGGATCGCTACACTGGTGTCAGAAGTGAACTAATCCAGTTGGTCTACGGGATTGCTGACATTATCATCCCGGCAACACGATGTGGAAGCAGACTCAAGAAGAGATTAAATCCGAGCCAGACACGAGCCGCGCTGTTGACGGATGTGAATGAATATGGTGGCGTCCGCGCTGCCGTGGTGACTGTTAAAACCCCCAAATTCTCAGGTAAAGCTGATTGGGAAGCTTTTCATGCACAGTTTGAACTGTTGGCTCGTGCTGGGAACTGGTCAGAGGACCGCAAAGCTCTTGAATTGGCTATGTGCCTTACAGATGATGCTCTGAACTGTTTGTTACTGAAGATAGACATGATAAGGCACTTGTCGGGGCATTGAGATGACGTTTTGGTCAATTTGAACAGCCAGGGCTCCTGCGTTCTGAACTGAGTAGTAGACGCAGGCAGCCAGGAGAGCAGCTGAGAGCCCTGGCAAATGACGTTGAAAATTTGTCTCGGCGAGCCTATGCCCACATGCCACCATCTGTTCAAGGGGAGCTTGTGAGAGAGGATAATTCATCCAGGCCCTTACTCCTGTGGAGCTTTGAAGGCAGACACAGCTTACCCACCCTCAAACATTGCAGGATGCCTTGGAGATGGCATTGGAGAGGGAGATTGTATGTGGAACTTACTTGAAGGACGAGAGACAACGAGATACTGTGCCAGTTAGGTCTACTGATGTGGGGGAGGAGCAAACTGAAAGACCAGCCTGGGTTTCGGAGATTACTGAATTGATTCGTGCTGTGGCACTGCAACCTGACCAGCGACTTCATGCTCGACCAAGGGTTTGTTGGGGTTGCGGGCAGGTTGGACATTTAGTTTGCCAGTGTCCTAAGCTAGCCGGGAACCAGGGAAATGGGATGGGGTCCGCATGATTGGGGATGTGCGGACCCGCAACACTCATCCCCACCATGAGGCATTGTCTGCAAAAGTCTCAAGAGATGGACTAAGTGAAGACGATCATGGACTGTTGGGGGAGGGAGATTGGGGGCCAAATGAGTCTGTGGTCGTGGTGGGACGAAGATGTGATTTTTGTCATGTACCTATTTTGGTGGAGGGGGTTCCATGTTTAGCATTGCCGTGTATATTCCTCCGGATGCTAATGCTAACTCAGCTCTCGGGAAATTGCATAGCAGCATTAGTTTACAAAAGAGCATATCCTGACGCAGTGTACAAAGTAGCTGGCGACTTTGACCATGCAGATTTAAGAACAGTGCTTCCTAAATTTTACCAGCATGTAAAGCATGCTACCAGAGAAGCTAATATACTGGACAAGATCTACACCAACATAAAGCTGAGCTACAGGGCTAGACCATTACCACACCTGGGCTAGTCTGACCACATGTCCACGTTCTTAATCCCGACAGACACCCCCCTCAGGAAAACTGCTAATACCACAAACAGGTTAGTTAAAACCTGGCCAGATGATGCCTCTCAGCAACTGTAGGACTGCTTTGAAAGAACCAGCTGGGAAATATTTATCCCAATCAAAAACCCTGGATGACCAGGGAGGTCCAGCAGCTGCTTAAAGAGAGAAACACCGCCTTCAAGTCGGGTGATAGGGCCCTGTAAAGCACAGCTCGGGCCAACCTAAAAAGAAGCATCAGACGAGCCAAGGCAAACTATGGAAAGAAGATCAATCACCACCTGGTCAGCAAAAACAGTAGGCAGGTATAGCAGGCAGTCCAACACCTCACCAACTTCAGACCCGACCTCAGAGCTGCGAACGGTGACGCATCATTGGCAGAGGAACTGAACATATTCTTTGCACGCTTTGAGGTAGCACTAAAAGACACAGCAACTCCAAATTCACCCTCTCGGTAGAAGAATGGGAGGTGAGGTGCACGCTAAGGGCCATAAACCCAAGGAAGGCTGCAGGCCCTGATGGCATATCCGGACGTTTGCTGAAGGACTGTGCAGACCAGCTGGCTGGGATCTTCACTAGTATCTTCAATAGGTCACTTTCCCAATCTGCTGTCCCATCCTGTCTGAAATCTTCCATTATAGTCCCTTTGCCCAAAAAACCATCTGCTACCGGACACAAGGACTATCGGCCAGTAGCACTCACCCCGGTGGTGATGAAATGTTTCGAAAAACTGGTACGGAAAGACATACTTGCATTCCTACCTCCCACCTTTGACTCACATCAGTTTGCCTACAAGGCAAATAGATCTACGGAGGATGCCATAGCCACTACCCTTCACACTGTGTTAACCCACTTGGAGCAGCAGGGTAACAGTGGATTGTGTGGAGAGGGTCTCAGACTTCCGCTTCCTGGGAGTTTTCATTGAGGAAGACCTGACCTGGGGTGTGAATACCACAAATCTGGTGAAGAAGGCACATCAAAGACTCTACTTCTTGAGGGTCCTCAGGAGGAACAACATCGCCCAGAGTCTGCTGGTGTATTTCTACCGGTCCACCATCGAGAGTATTCTCACATACTGCCTCTGTGTGTGGTTTCCCAGCTGCACTACAGCACACAAAAAACAACTAAAGAGAGTTTTCAGGTCTGCCGAGAAAATCATCGGGTGCCCTCTCCCCACCCTAGAGGATCTATACAGTTCCCGCTGCCTCAAAAAAGCGCAAAACATAATCAAAGACACATCCCACCCCAGTCACTCTCTGTTCAATCTGTTACCGTCAGGCAGACGGTACAGATCCCTTAAAACAAGGACAAACCGATACAGAAATAGCTTCTACCCGGTAGCTATGCAATCTGTAAATGCCAAATGACAGTGTATGTTCATGCCAAGCTGTAAAATGTTTTGCATTTGAAATTTGGAATTGAACTGTGCAATTTTCTGATATTTCAACTCTGCAATATCTCTTTGTTGGTGCAATATTTTAAACTGTGCGGGTATTATTGAGCCGTCTGAGAGTGCGTGGGCCGCACCGGTGGTCATGGTACCTAAGAAGGGGGGTCAGTGGAGATTTTGTGTTGACTATAGGTGCCTTAATGAGGTCACTAGGAAGGACTCATATCCCATCCCTCGAGCGGATGAGTCACTGGACCTCGTAGCTGGGTCATCATGGTTCACTTCCCTGGACCTGCGCACTGGCTATTGGCAGGTGCCACTTGCTCCCGATGCTAGACCAAAGACTGCTTTTTGTACAAGTAGGGTGTTATGGCAGTTCCGGGTGCTCTGCTTCGGTCTCTGTAATGAGCCGGCTACCTTTGCCAGGTTAATGGACAGGGCGTTATCAGGTATTCCACGGTCAGAGTGTCTGATGTACCTGGATGACATCCTGGTCCATGGTAGCTCTTTTCAGGCCTCTCTAGAGGCTCTCAGGCATGTGCGGGGTTGAGTGAGCGAGTCTGGCTTGAAGCTGCAGGGTCAGGGCACGCAAACGCAGACGCTCTTTCCCGCCGGTATAGATGTGGATCCAAGCTCAGCAGCGACCTCCGTGGGAGGAAGTGGCCATTGTCTCGCGGTCCATAAAAAACTTATGGGCCAAATTTAAGGACCTGCGCTTGCGAGATGGGGTGTTGCAGAGGGAGTGGAAGGACTCTGCCACTAAGGAGGGGAGGTGGCAGGTGGTGGTGCCCAGGTCACTGCAGGAGGGGGTTATCAGGGCTGCCCATGGGACACTGGGTTCTGGACACTTTGGGGTTTCGAAAACACTCAAACGTGTTAGATAGAGTTTTTATTGGGGGCTCGTGAGAAGAGATGTGGAGGATTTTTGTCGGCGATGTGATGATTGCACTGCTCGCAAGGGGCCACCTGGCTGGTCCCTCGCTCCCCTTCAACAGTTCACCATAGGGGGCCCAATGGAGAGGGTGGGGGTGGACATATTAGGTCCTTTTCCACGTTCAGAGAGGGGTAACAGGTTTGTGCTGACGGCTATGGATTATTTCACTAAATGGCCAGAAGCTTACACACTGCCGGACCTAGAAACCGAGGCAGTGGTAGATACACTGGTAGATGGCATGTTCTGCAGGTTCGGGGTTGCAGAATCCATACACAGTGACCAAGGCTGGAACTTCGAGTCACGTGTCTTCTCAGTAATGTGTGACAAATTGGGGATCCACAAAATAAAACCACCCCTTTGCACCCCCAAAGCGATGGCCTCGTAGAGAGGTTTAATAGGACCCTCGCAGAACAGCTGGCCATTGTGACTGCTAAGCATCAACGAGATTGGGACAGGCACTTGCCATTTATTCTAATGGCATGTCGATCTGCTGTGCAAGACTCAACCTCTTGTACCCCCGCCTTTTTGATATTGGGGGGAGAGATCAGAACACCAGGAGAAATGGCTTTCGGGAGGCCACCTGATGCACCTGCTGTGCCCCCAGGCCCTGAGTATTCTAGGAAGCTTCAGGACACATTGGAAGTCACTCATAATTTTGCAAGGAAGCAGTTGTTGAAAGCGGGGGCCCGGCAGAAGCGAAATTATGACTTGAAAACAAAAGGGCGACATTTCTCAGCGGGAGAGACGGTGTGGGTGTACAGCCCTCAGAGAAAGAAGGGCAGGTGTCCTAAGCTCGACTCCCAGTGGATCGGGCCATGCAATGTACTAGAAAGAATTGGAGAAGTTGTTTACCGGGTTCAGTTGCCTCCAAGGGGTAGGAAGGTGGCCGTGCACCGGGATAGTTTGGCACCTTACAGAGGAGGTGCCGCTGCAGCCCTGACATTGGCCTCCTCTATGGTTATACCTGCCCCAGAGGGCGAGGCAGTATTCCAGCCGAGCACTGCCAGTCCTCTGGGGGTATCCCCTGCAGCCACACCAGTTCTTGAGCTGCAACCTTTGTATTCGGATAGTCCTGTTACAGTAACACAGGGGCGGCCTCGGAGAGTCAGGAGGCTGCCGGGATGGTTCCGGGACTTTGTTCGTTCCCTCAAGGTCGAGGAACTTTGTGAAGGGGGGGGGCAGTGTAGCAAGTCTGAGATATGTGTTATGTTCTGTCAGGTGTGATTTAAGCCACGTGTGTTCTGTTCATGTGGTATGTGTTCTTTTGTGAATAGGTGCTGTAACGGGTGGGTGTTCTTCTGAAGAATGAGTCTGCGCACTCATGTGTGGGTGGGGTTTTTGTTTTTGGGGAAAAAGGTTGAGAAGTGTTTTTTTTTTTCAGTTTTTTGGAATCGGAGTCCAAGATTGGTTTTCACAAGCGCTCATGTTAATAAAAAGAAAAGGCAAAACCGGCAAGTGAGTTTTTTCACTTATCTGGATTGCTACAATATTTACAGCATTTGCCCTTATCTACAGCAGATGCCCTTATCTACAGTAACTTATAGAAGTGCGCTGTAGATATACAGCTTTAGCTACAGATACAGAAAGTGTCGTTTTACACCATTAATGTTCCCAGACAGACAGCAGGGAAGTTGGTGTGCAGGAAGCTGATCTCAGAACTTCAGAACATGTGGAGGTGTTTTCCCAAAGCAGCACCAGAAATTTTTACAATTCAGAAGTCCTGCTCTCTCATTAACATTTTTAATCCTTCATAGTGAATACTGTTGTGTTCAGTTTAAACTGAATATTTCTTCCTCTGTTACAAACCTTGTGCTTTAGAGGGCAGTAGTCACTAACATGGAGTAATAAATACCCTCAGTAAAGTTAATACTGGAGCACTGAGAGGCAAAATAACTCACATGCAGAATGTTAATATTAAACACTTATACACATTCATATAATTGTTTATACGTTGTAACTGACCAGAGATTTAGTTTTGTGACAGTAATTTGAAGCTTCCGTATTGCGCTTGGGTAATTCAGACATAGTTCACACATAGCTCTTTCCGACACAGCTAGAAGGGGAAGTGGGTGCGGCATCACTTTCTGGTTAAGATACAGATGAAGACACAGCACATTCACAGAGCGCGACAGAGACAGTAACAGTGTGTAAAAGAACAGGAGCTTTAATATCTTTCTGAAGTGGAGATCTGTGAGTGAACTCAGGATGAAGATCCTCCTCATCTTCACCCTCTGCCTGATCTCAGGTAAAGAAATGCACTTCAAAATAATCCTCACTAATAGCAGCAGTGTTACATGAAGGAAGGTTTTGCTCAGATGGATTTTTGGTGTTTTGTTAGATGGAGGAGCATCCAAGGAAGTAACATTATATTCAGGAGGAGGAGTCCTTATCAATTGCAAATATGATGCAAAATTCACACAAAATAAAAAATATTTCTGTAAAGGTTCATGGGCACGCTGTAATGACCAAATAAAGACAGAAGCTAAAAATGAGTGGAAAAATTCAGGAAGATTCTCACTGTTTGACGACACTGAATCAGCAGAGTTCTGGGTGATGATCAGAGAGCTCACTTTACAGGACACTGGGACGTACCAGTTTGCAGTTGATAAAAGTGGGATAGACATTTACACACCAGTGGAACTGAAGGTAAAGGAAGGTGAGTCTCCCACCGCTGCCTTCTGTTTATCTTCCCAAAGCTGTACTGTCATTAGCAGACGTACAAAATACAAAATAACAAGTAATCATACTTTATTACTATACTTAAGTATCATTTTATGTGTTTTTTTTTACTCTTTGTTTTCTTTCAGATCTTTCAAATAGTGAGATCATGGTTTAATCTTTATTTTCCTTTGGTATGGCTGTGAAACCAATCAATTTAACTTTAAATCCTGACTATAATTAAAATATTTAATTAAATACAAACTGTCATGTATATATAGATATATTGTGTACTGTGGCAGCATCTGTAGTTGTCAAGTGAGCAGAGAGTTGTCCAGTTCAGTTGGAAAAAAATAAAGCACGCGCTTCTGAGCAGCAGCATTCCAAGTCCTCTCGACTATGTCAGGATATTAAATGATGTCCGAAGTAACGGCACAAAACATTTATAGATAAGATGACACAGCTGCAACCACCACCACCCTTAAACCTGCAAGGAAATCTCTGGGAAAATAACTTGGATTCAAAGAACCTTTCTGCATTGCTAGTGGGATAGCCGAGAAATCTGAGTATGTATCTGAGGATCGGACACCAAAGTCATTCCTGTTGTGCATGCTCTGAGGAGGATCCCCGTAGCTCTCAGAGACATTAAGGAACTGCAAAGAATGGAAGAGTTGGGCATCACTGCAAAGCAAACTGAGTGGGTCAACAGCATGGTGACTGTAGTCACACCAAAGAAAATTCATATATGCATGGACCTCAGAGATCTAAATCAAGCGGTAAAAAGGGAGCACTATCCAATGCTTACAGTCGAGGAGGTGGTTTCAAGGATGCCAAACGCGAAGTACTTTTCAGTACTAGATGCCAATCAAGGTTTCTGGTAAAGCAAGCTGGATCAAGAGAGTTCAAAATAATGCACAATGAACAGATCGATTGGACAATATTGCTTTTTTTTTGCTTGCCCTTTGGGTTTTCATCAGCATCCGAGGTGTTTAAGTGGTCAATGCACAAATGATAGACGGCCGGGAAGGTGTTGTTAACATCAGTGATGACCTGTTGGTGTGGGGAAACTCAGTTGAAGAGCATGATCAAAGATTGATACAGCTGTTGAAAAGAGAGCAAGAGAAAACAATCTGAAATCGAACAGAAACAAGTGCAAAATCATAATGAAGGAAATCAAATACATAGGCCATACCCACCAGAGGGCAAGCAGGGGCTGCAAAGATTTCTTGGGATAATGTAATATTTGGCAAAATGTATTCCCAACCTGTCTAACATCAGTGCACCACTGAGATTGTTGATTGAGAAAGACACAGCATGGCACTGGGAAGATGCTCAGAAGAGAAGTTTTGAGAAATTGAGATTCTACAATGTCAACAAGCTAGTGACACTGTCTGTGGATGCAAGCTCAGAAGGTATTGGTGCAGTAATTTTACAAGAGAGAAGGCCTGTAGAATATGGCTCAAGAGCCCTGAATGACTGTCAGCGCAGATATGCTCAAAGTAAATGGTTGTGGGAAACTTTACTAGTATGTATACGGAAAATAAATCACAATTGAAAGTGAACACAAACTGTTAGAGAGCATTTTCAGAAAGCCACTACATCAAGCACCAATGAGGCCCCAGAGAATATGTCTACATCTATAGAGGTACAATCTCAAGGTCACATACACACCTGGGAGCGAACTATAGATTGCTGATACACTGAGCCGTGCTTACCTCAGAGAAAAGGAAGATGACCTGTTGGGAGAAGACCTAGAATTACATTGGGTAACTGGAAGCTTTCAAATGATCCACAGTAGATGAAACAGAAATACAAGCATTAAAGATCTCAATAATAAATGTGTGACCAAGAGAGAGATCCAAACTACCGAGATCAATACAACCCTACTGGATGTTCAGAGAAGAAATCAGCTATGTTGATGATCTGTTGTTCAAAGCTCAAAAACTCAAAAAGAATTGCTCAGCAAAATGTATGAGTCACACCTGGGAATGGTGAAGTGTAACGCAAGAGGCAGAGCCATTCTGTACTGGCCAAGTATGTCTGCACAAATTGAAAAGACTATCCAAATGTGCTGCCTGCAATGAAAATAAGAATGGCAACCCTTGAGAGCCACTAATGCCACACACATTACCAGAACGGCCATGGGAGAACATTGGCACAGGCATCTTTTACCATAACAGGTCAGTGTTTCTATTGTGTGTAGATTACTTTTCAAAGTATCCAGAAATTAGAAAGCTCAGTGACACTACAAGCCGAGGAGTGATCAAAGAGATTAAGTCTTTTTTTTCAAGGAACTGCAGATATAGTAGTATCTAACAATGGACCTCAATATGCCAGTGCTGAGTTCACTACTTTTGCAGGGCACTGAGACTTCAAACACATGACCTCCAGTCCAAGTCACGCACAATCCAATGGTCAAGCAGAAAGAGGTGTGCAAACTGTAAATCTGCTAAAGAAACCACAAAGTAACAACAGTGATCTGTGTACATTGTATATCTGTATGATCACACTCCCTGAGAACCACAACGCACCAACTGAAGGAATAGACTTGTCTCCTGCACAGCTGCTGATGGGGCGACATCTCAGGACAAAGCTGCCAACATCATCTGCGCTACTTACCTTTGAAGCCATAGCTGAAGAAAAGCTTAAAGAAAGACAAAGAAAGCAAAAAATCTATTATGACAGATAGACAAGACTCTTCAGAATCAGAATGCAAAAAGGAGAATCTTGGTAAGCAGCTGTTGTCCAGAAAAAAACATGAGCATCCATTTGTGGTTTACACATAAGATGGCAGACTGTTCAGGAGAAACCACAGGCATCTGAGAAAGACAAATGAGACAGACAGTTCAACATTTGACAAGAGCATCGTCATGGAAACAGATGGTTAGGAGGAGGTTGAATAGTTGCAACACAATGCATATGACACTCACTACACTGACACACCTAAGTCTTATCTTTGCAAATTTTTGCCATTCCAGTCTCTGCTTGTGAGCTGTGTTTTTTTTTTTTCTATTCATTATTTCTGTTTTTTGTCTTCTGCTTAAATCTTACATTTTGATTCTGATTTCCCCATGTGAAGGGGTTTTCTAGGCTGCTACACATATGTTGAAGAATGCACACATAATTAGTGTACCTCCACAAAACTGCGTTTTGGAAATGGGACAGGACTTTTACTGCCTCGCCTGAAGTCAGAAAGATACCATGTAAACCTTTTCACACATGAAGAGAATGATTTTTATTACATGTTTATTTTTGTATGATGTGCAGCATACAAAAACAGAAAAAGTTCACTGTGTGTACAAAGGCAGTGACCGTGTGATGAGGAGCCGTCATGTGGCATTGCATAGAAATTCAAGAAAACCTTTAGTGTTCAAATCTATATAGTAGAAAATGTAAATATTCACCATTGAAGGGTTTTCCCAGGCCAATATATACATATAAACTGATCTCCTTGGTTGTAATTTGCAGATCCGTCCTATGAGAAGTCCATCAGTAAGACTGTCCATGTAGGAGGAGATTTGACTGTCAGCTGTAAATACCCAGTGTCGCTCAGGAATGACTCCAAGTTTCTCTGCAAGAGGCTGCAACCTGCTGATTGTTCTCATAAAGCATCTGTTAATGAAAGTAGGAAAGATGTAAATATGGGGAAGTTCTCCCTGTATGATGACAGAGCAAAACAAATCTTCAATGTGAGTATTAGAAATGTAACTGAGCAGGACTCTGGTGAATACTGGTGTGGAGCTGGAGCCTCCTGGAAATCTGATCATGGATACAAGGTTTATTTCACACAGATCAACCTGACAGTTACTGGTGAGTATGTAGAGACATGGAAACACACTGCATTAACTATTCTGACATTACAGAGGCTTTGTGTGAGGCATAGAGTCAGTGCACATCTGAACCAAGACTATTCTGCGATATAATTGGCAGGTAGTGAATATAACAATAATGGCAGTACAAATAAAGCAGTTATTTTTAAAGAAAGAAGCTTGTTACGACATGGAATTGAAGTGATCTAGCTGATATTATCTGTTAAACTTCTGAATTCTATCCTTTCAGAATAAATGATGTGATGAGCAGATTTTTATTAGGCTCAAAGCCTGTTCTCTGTTCTTCCTGTGCACATGTGTATTTTTGTTTCAGTACTCTTCCTGTGATTTATCAGATGTATAAACTGTAGTCAGTATATCTGAAGTTCCACACATACAAAATGTATACTGTAATGTGTTGCATCTGTACTGCTATCAGTCACATACTAGATTTACTCACTTAATGTCATTTATTATCTAACTAAACTTTTCACTGCTTTAGATCAACGTGTTTCAGATTCAACCTCAAAACCAACACAAACTTCATCACCATCATCATCTTTGTTATCTTCATCATCTGATCTTATAGAAGCTTCTCCTCCAGCAGGTGATTCTGCTCAGATACATATCACACCCATAGTCTAACTACATGACTTTGATGAATCTGATCCCTTATGAATGATCAGTATGTAGGTTAAAGTGACTGTCTGTTTGTTTCTCTTCCAGGATTTCCAATTTCCACTGTGATCACTGTGTCTGTACTTCTGCTGCTGCTGTTTCTGATTGGAATCATATTCCTCACTTTGACTCTACAAAAGAAATGCAAGATGCAAGGTACCCACTCACACACACACACCCCAGACACATGATAAAATGTTTAGCACGAACATGCTGGTGGGAGGATATGCTTGATGCACTGCAATCTGAAGAAGTCAATGAAGATGAATCCCTGACTGAATAAACAAATGATTCATGACCGATTCTCCACTAGTCTGTTTAGCTGATTTTTTCTCTAAAGAAATATTTACTGCAGTACTTGCTATTTTCCAGATCTGTTTTAAATTTAAATTATGGCGTAGTCTCTCTCTCTCTCTCTCTCTCTCTCTCTCTCTCTCTCTGTGACATCACAACCAACAAAATTCAAGTGAAAAACATATAGAAACATTTTAGAAAAAAAAAAGAAAAAAAACTTACAATACCCTGGTTGCATAAGGGAGCACAAACATACTTTATAACATACTTTATTAAAGAACCTTTTGCTTATAATACAGCACTCAATCTTTTTTGGGTAAGAGTCTACCAACTTAGGATATGTTTTTTTGGGGGGGCCTTTTCCAACTCTTCCTTGCAAAAATGCTCCAGATCTATCACATTACACAGGGATCTCCTGTGCACAGCCCTCTTCAAATCGTTCCACAGGTTTTCGATAGGATTTACATCTGAGCTCTAACTGGGCCATTCTAAAACATTAATCTTCTCCTGAAGCCATTCCTTGGTTGACTTGGATTGTGCTTTGGGTCATTAATGCACTCCATTATTCCCTCTATCTTGACTAGAGCCCCAGTCTCAGCTGAAGAGAAGCAGCCCTACAGCATGATGCTGCCACCACCGTGCTTTACTATGGGTATGGTGTTCTTTGGGTGATAAGCTGTCTTGTTTTTTTGCACCAAACATATCTTTTAGAATTAGCCCAAAAAGTTCTGCCTTGGTCTCATCAGACCATAACACTGTGTTATACACAGTACATGATTTGGGGTCATTTAGACGGGCTTGAATTTATTTTTTTTTTTTTTTTCATTAAAAAGGGCTTTGATCTAGCCACTCTCCACCATAGCCCAGACATGTTGAAGAATATGAGAGATTGTTGTCACATGCAGTGAGTAATCAGTACTTGCCAGATGTTGCTGCAGCTCCTTTAATGTTGCCGTAGCTCTCTTGGCAGCCTCCCTGATCATTTTCGTCTTGTCCATTAAACTATTTTGGAGGGATTTCACTATTTCTTGGTGATTTCACTGTGGTGCTCCATTTTCTCCACAATCTAATGTTTTGGAAATTCTTTTGTACCCTTCTGCTGATCAATAACCTTCGACAACAAGATCCAGTAAATGCTTTTTACTCTCTTTATGGACCATGGCTTCAGCAGTCAGGTGAAACTAAGAAGATTTCAAGAAAATGTTACAGAAACAGTTGATCTTTATTTTATCACATTAAAGGTGGAAAAAGTTATGACATGATTTATCTTGGTTTCATTTTTACATCACAAAAAATTTAATTTTAACAGGGGTGTGTAGATTTTTTTATATCCAGTGTAGATTATTACACTACAGGATTTCTGACCATCATAAAATCCAAAACTAAAACTAACAACAGTAATAATAACTACTGATTTTGTGACTGCTTTTTTCCCCCAGCAGGTGCAGCTTCTATTGACCAGTGTTCTGTTCAAAATTCAGGAAATGACCAAGGGGTAATATTCTTCAACAATTTGTGTGTGTGTGTTCAGTAGCAAAACTTGTTGTCTTTTGAAAAAACAAAAATTGTTTCTGTTGATCTCTCAGGTTCCTCTTGCTGTCTATGAGAATGAGGAGATTAAAGACACCAGACACCTTTCTATCTCAGATGCTGGAATTTCCACAGAGTACTCTACTGTTCAACTACCCACAATCCCCTCTGATCCTCAAAATATTTATGCAAACACAGAGTTACCCACAAGTCCCTGTGATTCTGCTGTTTATTCTACTGCTTGACTACTCCCAAACCTTCCTGATCAGGACATCTACTCCACAGCTCAGTTACCCACATGTCTCTTGGCTGAGAAATCTGACTTGCTGAAGGTCTGACTTATGCAACAGTGAGTTTTTCTCCAATGCCACTAGCTCTAATTATGCAGTTCCACAGATGAAGGAAGACGTCTAGTGGCTTTTTGAGCATGCATTAGCTACTTTCCCCTGCAAACTGCTCAGCAAACTGAAGTGCACTTATGTGTGGAAGTTTCTCTACATGCTCTTTTTAATGATCACGCTAACTGATACTGCACTCATATCTGCTGTTCTCCAGCTCTCCATTTGATAGTAGAGACACTGCTTCTGCCAAGTATGCTTAGTCAGAAACATACTCATGTGTAATATTGCTTTTTTATTTGATAGCTGATGTAATGTTATTGATGCATTGATGTTGAATTAATTATGCACTGTCCAATGTTGATGTTATCACCAGGTTGTTACATAATAAAAAACTTAATAAAGTGCACATAGTGTTGTTTCTAAGTAGCCAAGAAAGTAGTAAGTTATCATCTGAGGCCTTTATTTAAATTGTTACATTTTACAGTACCCTGTATTATTTAGCAACTACTATGAATTATTTTTTATATCAAAAGTATGAAGTTACAAGAGCGAGGACTGTAAGTCTGGACCAGACAACAAATCCTTTGTTTGAGATTTTAATAGCAGATCATAGGTCGATATTAAAAAACTAAACTATTACACGGACTATGTTTATATGCAGTCTAGTAACACCGTTCATGTTACACATTTGATTTTTTTTTTTTTTAAATAACTCTGTGGTGGGATTGGCATCAAACTAACTCAGTAAGGCACATACAGGGTGTGAGGTGACCTCAGTAAATTTCAGTGTTTAGTATTCACCAGAAACTCAGTGATGAATCAGAACTTGAACACAGTAAAAAAGATGTAACAACTTTGATAAAAGACATTTTCAACAACCAGATGAACCCTGTGACTGAATATCAGGCAAATATGAAATGCTGAGTGGTGACTTTACTGCAGTGACAAACTCTTCTTCT
>CM040976.1:3213059-3258304 GCA_022985145.1 Pangasius djambal | reverse complement strand
AGAGAGAGAGAGAGAGAGAGAGAGAGAGAGAGATGCTGCCTATAACAGCCTTCTTGTATAATAGTTTTAATATATATTTTAATCTCTTGTTCAAGAATCAAAAACAAAGGCATGGTATAACTGTATTTACATTTATGTATATGATATTTAGCAAAAATTAAACTTAAATTAGTAATATAATATTCTTTTGTTTTGTCTGAGAGGATATTAGTAAAACCAAATAAAACATTTTCTAAACACAAAGAACAAGTGGGGTGAATATTCTCAATTATAAATCTAGCCAAAACTGTCTTTAAACGTGAGGGAAATGCCAGAATAAATGAAACAATGTCTCAGCAGACGTTTCACAAAAAGAAGAATTCAAATTAATATCCGTTTTAAATTTAACGAGAAAATTATTTCCTGTGTGGTATCTATTTGGTAGAGTTCAGATGGCCTTCCAATCTAAATTCCTCACCAGTCTATTCCAGTAAAATGTACAATTTGGAGTGGAGACAATATCATTTTGAAATAAAGAAGTTTTAAGAAGATAGTTTTTTTTAAAAATTTTTGCTCCAGAAGGGAAACAAAGTTGTCCAACTGAGGTATCATGCAAATCAGCAACAGAAGGCAGAAGTGCACTGCTCTGGATGTTAGCTCTGAATAATGTCATGACCCCTGTGGGAATTGCATCCATGATATTAGAGAACTCCCTTGGTGTCACTGGTATTCAGCAGTATTCACAGTATGGACAGCTAGAAACTCAGAATAAGTGAGCAACACGTCTTGCATGCAGTGGCCTAATGGTTAGAGAGTTGGACTTGTAACCTGAAGGTTGTGGGTTCGAGTCTCAGGTCTGGCAGGGATTGTAGGTGGGGGGAGTGAATGACCAGTGCTCTCTTCCACCCTCAATACCATGACTGAGGTCAGACCCTTGAGCAAGGCACCGAACCCCCAACTGCTCCCCGGGCGCCACAGCAAAAATGGCTGCCCACTGCTCTGGGTGTGTGTTCACTACTGTGTGTGCACTTGGATGGGTTAAATGCAGAGCACAAATTCTGAGTATGGGTCACCATACTTGGACACATGTCGCTTCACTCACTTCTTTAATAACTGAATGACACTTATTATGCCTGCTAAAAACTATCTCAAAAAATAAAGATTTGTTTTAAAAATAGTATATTGTAATTGTTCCAAATTAAATATCAATAGAGGGAAAAGTTATGTTTGTAAATTAGAGACCAGGCCAGCAACATTGTTTGTTAAAGCAAGATAACTTCAGAAGACTTTTGTCAATTTTGTAATTACACATCAAGAGAAACCTAAGACCAACCAGTTTTGAGAAAACAACATTGGGTATAAAATTCCATAGAGAATTAGGCTGTAGAATCGAGTGTCTAATCCAAATAATTTTACAGGTATTATTTAGAGTACAGTAATCAAGAATGTTCAATCCACCAGATTCATAAGTATTCATTACTACAGATTTCCTAATATAACGTTTTGTTTCTTCAAATAAAGTGGTGTCAATCACTTTACACATTAAACAAAGTGGTGTCAATCACTTTACACATCTCCTTAGAAACATCTAGTGAAGTGGCAGCATAGACTAATCTTGACAATCCCTCAGCTTTACATAACAAAACTCTACCTCTTAGGGATAAGTCCCTCAACTGCCAGTGATTCAACTTTTTCTTGGTCTTCTGAAGAATAGGATCAAAATTTATCCTACATCTAGAGGTTTGATCTTTCATGATGACAATCCCTAAATATGTCACTGAATCCTTCACTGATATGCTAGCAAAATGTTATAAATGACAGTCTTTATGGACAACAGTTCACATTTACTGATGTTTAAACAAAGACCAGAGGCTTTAGAAAAGGCATCTATCACATTAAGAGCAGCTGAAATCTGAAGAACCACATTTAGTTTTAACAGAAAAGTTTGCATTCCTATACATCCTTTGTACAGCTTTACTGAAAAAGTCCCCAAACCCAAACTTTTGTAATGACCTAAAAAGAAAAGCATGATCCACTATATCATAGAAGTCTAGGAAGAGATTAAATCCATCATCAGCACTTACACGTGAATAGTCCAGTAAATTTAAGATGTTTGGCTTTGGCCAGTAAGCGTCCCTGTTTTCTAAAATACTTACACCTGTAAGACAGAATAAGATTTTTAACCTCCAATTTGAAGCTTTCATACTGCAGCAAGGAGCTATTGAGTTTCCAATATGAACCTCTGCCCATAGCATTTGGAGAAGAGCTAAGGTTAATAGAAATAAGAATAAGCCTTATGGTCAGTAAGATGTGAAAGAATCACAGGACAAAAATCAGTCCTATGCTGTTTAGCAAATAAAAATAAAGTTTTTTTGTTTAACATTTTGTCACAACCCCCTGGCGTTTAGTGTAACTATAGGCAGTGACAAAACAAAAGTAGCAAAAAGCGATTCACAAAAGTAAGCAAATTAAGTGAAACGGAAATCTTAACAAATACATAACCAAATATTTCACCCTTGAAACGTCTTCATTTAAGATCCAATATGTCCACAAATCCAGTGTTGGTTAATGAAACTAGCCAAATAGGCAAACACCCAACACAAACGAGAATGACAAAGCAAATAGGCTATATTGACTCATCCATCAAGATGGAATAATTTCAGTCCCAGCTACAAAGGCACGCCTGTCAACAAAGTAAGCAGATTTCCCCTGGAGACGTACTCCATTCACTGCAGGCCACAATTGGACCTGCCGATCGAAAGATCTTCTGCAAATCGCAAGCCATGACTTTTCAGGTACTCAGATTTTTTTTTGCTGCTTTCCAGACAGAATCACGGATTACTCTAGATGTGAACTGAACAATTATTCCTCTGGTTTATTAACTTTGGGTGGCTCCTTTCCTTTATTCTGGCCCAGACGATGCACTGTGTCAATGAGAGTCTGGTCTTCTCTGTAGGAAGGACAGCTTGACAAATGCAAATAACTTCTTGCTGTACATCTTATTTATCGGCTTCGGGTATGCCAAATAGACAGAAATTCCACCTTCATGAATAAATTTCTAGTGCTGCTATATGTAGTTCAGCTGATTTCATTAATTATGAATGAAGTAAATCCTTTTTACATCTTTTAAAATCTTTTAAAGATGTATATACAATGTTCATATATCGACAATACATCTGGTTTACATAGGCCAGACATCAGCATTTTATTTAATGTACCTAAATTGACTACTGCTGGAAATATAACTGCACTAAATATATATGAATGTGTTTCTAGACAAAGCACATCTAAGTTCATAATATAAAAAAGATCAGTGCTATAATATACACCGATCAGCCATAACATTAAAAGCACTGACAGGTGAATAACGTGATATTTCAATGCCTTATAATAATAATAATATTTTTTCCAGTTACACGTAGATCTCCAAACAAATATCAACTAGTCTGTATCTTAGCATACTAGCATTAGCTAACTAATCATATTGGTAATCTTGCTAACCTAGCCATTTTCGATAAAGCAGTTATTTGTTAAGAACATGTTTTTCTAATGTTATTGTTGCCCAGTAGGCTCTCTCTCTCTCTCTCTCTCTCTCTCTCTCTGTGCATTCTGTAAAGCGGTTGTGTGAGAGTGTTCATGGCAAGATTTTCTGTGACTTTTAGCTATTTCTTTGCATGGTGATGCCTATATTGAGATTATTCTAATAAGTGTCTTAGACATTGAGTGGGTGTAGTTCAGTAAGGATGGCATCTCACATGGCGACACCATCCTTATCACTATGCCACGGACTCAAGTGTGTACCTGAAGCTGAAGATGTCCTTATCGCCATTGGCAAGAAAATAGGACACAGAAATATTTTGTTCGCAATGCGAATGAACAAAGCTGTTTTTGTCAATGAAATCAAATTAGCAAATCAGATTGTCGAGAGCAGCCTTTAAATTAAGGAGAGCTAGGTACAGGTGATGCCACTCTCCCCATCAGTATGAGCAGGCCTAACAATTTCAAATGTTCCTCATTTCAACCCTCATTAAAACTTTAATTAACACACTTTCACAGGCTAGCAAGTAAAATTCAACATTTACCTTGGGTGGAAAAAATCAGGCCTTGAAGCATGACAGATGAATTGAATAACATTGATGATCTTGTTACAATGCCACCTGTCAAGGGGTGGTATATACACTGCCTTGCCAAAAAAGGTCACTGTTTGGATTTAAATAAGAACATACTTAAGAGCCTATGACTGGACCATTATTGCAGTGATAAATATGTTCCAGCTGGCAACAGTTCTTTTAACCCTAACTGATGCATTGTCGAAAACATATTCTGTGGTCATGGAAAAGAAATTATTGGCCTGCATCAAGCAAATAAACAACTAAGGAGATTGCTGAAATCACTGGAATTGGGTTAAGAACTGTCCAATGCATTATTAAAATCTGCAAAGATAGTGGTGAACTGTCAACTTTGTGGAAGAAATGTGGTCAGTAGAAAATCTTGAATGATTTTGATTGGAGATCTGTTAAATGCTTGGTGTAGTCACATCCTAAAAAAAACTGACAGTAGACCTCACGGCTATGTTCAATAGTGAAAGTAAGAGCATTTCCCCACACACACGATGTGACGAGAACTTACAGGATTGGGACTAAATAGCTGTGTGGCTACAAGAAAGCCATTTGTTAGTGAGGCTAATCGGGGAAAAAAATGACTTCAATTTGCTAGGGAGCATAAAGATTGGACTGTGGAGCAATGGAAAAAGGTCATGTGGATGACATTGTGGATGTCAGGATGGCAATGCCAAGATTCATCAGGGTCAAATTGTGAAAGAGTGGTTCTGGGAGCATGAGGAATCATTTTCACTCATGAATTGGTCACCACAGAGTACTGACCTTAACCACATTGAAAGTCTTTGGTATGTGCTGGACACAACTCTGGATGGAGATAAATGTTATGTTGCATAAGGTTGCTGAAACAATGCCATGACGGACATGTGCTGTAATCAAAGCTAAAGGCGGTGCAACAAAATATTAGAGTGTGCAACTTTTTTGTGGCCAGGCTGTGTATTAGGCATCAAGTGAATAGTCAGTTCTCGAAGTTGATGTGTTGGAAGCAGGAAAAATGGGCAAGTGTAAGGATCTGAGTGACTCTGACAAGGGCTAAATTGTGATTGCTAGACTGGGTCAGAGCATCTCCACAACGGCAGTTCTTGTAGGTGTTCCCGGTATGCAGTGGTTAGTACCTACCAATAGAGATCCAAGGAAGGACAACCGGTAAACCCGTGACAGGATCATGGGTGCCCCAGGCTCACTGAGGTGCACAGGGAGTGAAGGCTAGCCTGTTTGGTCCAATGCCAAAGAAGAGCTACTGTAGCACAAATTTCTGAAAAAGTTAATGCTGGCTATTATAGAAAGGTATCAGAACACACAGTGCATTGAAGCTTGTTGTATGTGGGGCTGCTTAGCTGCAGACCGGTCAGAGTGCCCATGCTGACCCCTGTCCACCACCAAAAATTCCTATAATGGGCACATGAACGTCAGAACTGGACCATGGAGCAATGGAAGAAGGTGGCCTGGTCTGATGAATCATGGTGCATGTGCGCTGCTTACCTGGGGAAGAGATGGCAACAGGATGTACTGGATCCACAATCTTCTGCTGGGAAACCTTGGTCCTGACATTCATGGAGATGTTACTTTGAAATGTACCACCTACTTTGCAGACCAAGTACACCGCTTCATGGAAAAGGTATTCCCTAATGGCAGTGGCCTCTTTCAGTAGAATAATGCACCCGGCCACACTGAAAAAACTGTTCAGGAATGGTTTGAGGAACATGATAAAGAGTTCAAGTTGTTGACTTGGCTTCCAAATTCCCCAGATCTCAATCTGATTGAGCATCTGTGGGATGTGCTGAACAAAAAAGTCCAATTCATGGAGGCCCCACCTCGTAACTTACTGGACTGCTGGACATGGCCCGAGAGGCATGGGAAGGGCAGCCCTCCCCCTTCCGCTCCATCATCAAATACGTCCAAGAAATGCAGGAGCCGATAGACCGAGTCATCGCCATCGTATGAGAACATATGGAGTCCAACAGGAACAGAGGAGGGCCTATGACCGTCCTGCCCAACCCTGGGAGTTTCAATCTGGAGATAAGGTCCTCCTCCTTCCTGATGCCTCCTGCAAATTCCTGGCACAAAGGCAGGGCCCGTACATGGTTCTTGAGAGGGCTAGTCCTGTAAATTAAAGGCTGCAGCAACCAGGTAAGCAAGCTGACACTCAAATATATCATGTGAACCTACTAAAGAAATGGTTGGAACCTAAACCCCAGGTGTCTGCTCTTGCTGTACCTCACAGAGATCCTTCAGAGCGTACCTTGGTCCACCAAGGAGGGGAGCTCATGCCAGCTCAGTCCCAGGAGCTGAAGGAGTTGGTGGACCAGTGTGCTGACGTGTTCACCTCAGTCCCTGGCAGAACACATCTGGTTCACCACGACATCAGAACCCCACCGGGAGTCGTGGTCAGACAGCGGCCCTACCGCATCCAGAGGCCCGCCGTCAGGCAATCGAGGAAGAAGTCAGCTGGATGCTCCAGGATGGAATCATCGAGGAATCAACCAGCCCCTGGTCCAGCCCCATTGTGGACGTACGCAAGCCTGATGGGAGCATCCGGCTTTGCAACAACTTCCAGAGGCTAAATCAAATATCAGATTTCGACGCTTATCCCCTCCCATGGGTGGAAGACCTGGTGGAGCGACTGGAGAGAGCCTGGTTCATCTCCATCCTCAGCCTGGAGGCCAAGCCGAAGATGGCCTTCACTACCTCCCCTCTGGCCTGCATGGGGTGCTGGCCACCATTCAACATCTGATGGACATCATCCTGAGGCCTCATAGGCACTATGCAGCCGCCTATATTGATGAAGCGGTGATCCACTCTACCACCTGGTCTGACCACCTCTACCATCTGCAGGCTGTGTTGGAGGCCCTCCGGAAGTCCAGATTAACTGCCAACCCAAAAAAATGTCATGTGGGGTTAACCGAGGCACAGTACATGGGGTACCGCATCGGCCAGGGACTGCTCATGCCCCTGGAGAAGAAAATCGAGGTGGTATGTGAGTATCCAAGACCTACCACCAAGAAACAGGTATGTGCCTTCTTGGGTTTGGCCGACTACTAAAGCCACTTCGTGCCTAACTTTCCTTGATTGCCTCTCCCCTCTCTGAACTTACCAGGAAAGGCCAGCCAGACTGGGTGCAGTGGAGCATTTTTCCTAAATTAAAGGAGGCACGTTCTGAGGGACCCTGACTTCACCCTCCCCTTCGCTGTTCACACAGATGCCTCAGAGATGGGGCTCGTGGCCTTTCTGTTGCAGGTCTTTGATGGGGAGGAGCACCTGATCCTCTTTGCGAGCCAAAAACTGTCCCAAAAAAAGCCAAAAAAAGTATGCAGCCATAGAGAGAGTGGCCTTGGCAATTAAGTGGGCTGTGGAGGAGCTACGGTTCTATCTATCAGGGTGGCATTTCACACCATGCACCTCTCCAATGGATGGCCAAGGTTAAGGACACCAACGCCAGAGTCACCTGCTGGTTCCTCTCTCTACAGGACTTTGACTTCTCTGTGGAGCACTGATCGGCGGCACAGCATGGCAATGCCGATGGGCTCTCCCATCGATACTCACAATGTATCACAGGGAAGATGATCCACTATGAATCACAGGGAAGACACATGGAAGACGATCCTTTTCTGCCGCCAGCCACCCCCGTGCCGCTGTAAACGCTGGTGCCTTCAAGCCTCCGACTCCTCAGAGAGCCACTACCCGAGATTGCAGCGCCAGCCTTCACCTTCACGTCCTTCTCCTCACCCTGCATGCTTAAATTCCCTTCACGTTACTTCACTTCACAGTAAATAAAAAGCACTTTCCCCCGACTTAGGGACTTTCTGTGCTGTGTCTGTGCTGGTGTCTAGGTCCCGTTTGTCACAGTATTTATGTAAAGCTGCTTTGTGACAATGTCCATTGTTAAAAGCACTATACAAATGAAATTGAATTGAATTTGAATCCTATGCTGGCAACTCTGTCCACTGATTTTGTTTTCGCTATTTTTACTTTCTATATGTTGTGTATTTGTGTTTTGTATAATAAACCCTTTTATTACTTTATTCCTAAATACTCAGTAGTTTTCTGGAAGAAAGTATGGGGCATTAAGAGTGCAGATTTGTATGATTTGTATGGTTACTAGAAATAGTTTTCTAGCTAAAGTTTTAGTAGTTAGACACATTTGAAAGCAACCACTGAAAAGCTAATATAAAAGGCCAATACGTGCAAGTTTAAATAAAAACCTCTGACCAGTAAAGAAGAAGGCTTAGACTTGTAAGTCGATAGAAACCTATAAATAAATAGGTTATATAAAATCCTTTTGATGGAGGATCATCACTTTATAATGAAAGCTTAGTATGAAGCTGTTTTAGATTACATGTAATTTAAACCTAAAAGATTATTCTTTGGAATTTTCAGGAAAAGTAGGCTGAGACAGATGGAGTTGCAGTTAACAGCTATAATGAAGGCAATGAAGACAAATCCAAAAAAGCCGAGCCGGGCCGAGTATGGTTCTCGGACCTAATTTCCCTTCTCGACGGTTCTCCATGGGAGATTCCCATCAGGAGGGATCTCCTCCCACAGGCGGGTTCCCCCTCCACCCGGAGTGGTGGAAGCTGTAGGTGTGGCCTCTGAGGGGGCACAACTTGTAGCTTCCTGTCTCTCAACCGAGGTTGTTGGGACCATTCTCCAATCCAGAGCTCCCTCAGCGAGGAAACTGTACGCCTTGAAGTGGAAACTTTTCACTTCTTGGTGCGCAGACCGCCAGCTCGACCCAGTTAACTGCCCAGTTGGTACAGTAGTGGAGTTCCTGCAGGCCCAATTCTCCACAGGGTTGGTCTGTGGGCAGAAACCCCCTAGTTACACATTTCCTCCATGGTGCGCTTTGGCTGTGGCCTCCGGTACGGTCTTGTGTCGCTCTGTGGGACCTGGTTGTGGTGCTAGAGGCTCTCTCTAAAGAGAGTTGGGGATCTTCGGGCCCTTTCAGTGGCCCCCTCTTATTTAGACTTTGTGCTCGGTCTGGCCAAAGCATTTCTCTTCCCTCGAGCGGGTTATGTTCCTAAAGTTCCCTCCCCTACACCATGGCCTGTCGTACTCCAGGCCTTCTGTCCTCCTCCCTTTCGGGAGCCTGACCAGCATTGGCTTAACTGTATGTGCGTCAGGTTCTATGGCCTCGATATGCGAGCCACTCCGGGCTCTTCTGTTCTCTTGCCCTAGCTGTGCTCTTCCACACTGGGCAGGGATTTGTAAGTCTGGTGGCTTGGGCATACTCATTCCCATAGCGTTTCAACACAGCTCGAATTCCTTAAGGGGAACGTCTCTAGGTTACGCATGTAACCATGGTTCCCAGAGGGAACGAGAAGCTGCGTCTCAGTGCTATACTTCCGGCATCCCTGTGAGCGCTTGCTTCATTTCTCAGAAGCTGCCGCTGTATCCACCGCACATACTCTTAAGCTTCCTGGTCGCTACGTCACCCCGCCCGTGACGTCTCGCCCATCCATTGGACTGATTACACATGTGATTCAGAGCGTGGTTACGCTGAGGGCGTTCTCATAGCGTTTCGACACAGCGTCTCGTTCCCTCGGGGAACCATGTTTACATACATAACCTAGAGATGTTTTCTTGACATAACTTAATTTATTATATAGTCAACATTAGAATGTTGCTGCTCGTCAGAAACAATGTGTAGTGCAATGAACACCAGAAGCAATTAGTAAACTATAATTAAAACAGTTATTAACATTTGATTTTTTTTATTATTTATAGTTGCATTTAGAGTAAGAACAGAGCATGAACATATTTAATGTTGTATTCTGGAATATCAAATCCATCCCAAGTGGTATTCTAACACTCATACTCCCTTGCTAATAAGTAATCCTGAGCCTACTCCATCATAAAGTGCATGCCAACAGCTATAATGACCAATACCTAACAAATATGACAGAAACTGCATTCTCTTAAAGTGACAGGCTCTTAATTTCTTCATTCTAGTTCACAGCACCCTGGCTCCCAGTATACACCTAATTAGTGCTGCTGGTGCCACTAAACCTAGCTAATTTCACATACCCTAAGATAGAGTCTCCTATAACTAGAGCTCTTTCAATTTTCTCAGTGGATGCTTCACTGAGCAGGGGCGGACTTAGCACTAGGCAAAGATTGGCAACCGCGTTGGGACCCCAAAAGCCAAGGGCCCCCAAAAGCCAAGGGCCCCCTAAAAATGCAAATTATATATATATTTGTTATTAATGTACATTAATGCTAAATAACATGCTGGAATTTTAAATATTGATGTTAAAACACATAAATGAGGGCCCCATTCCTATATTTAGCTAGGGCCCCCAAATCACTAAATCCGTCCCTGTCACTGAGGAGAGCAAACCTGTTAGACAGATTTAACGGAGAGGAGTGGTGCTCCTGTGGGTGAGTCTTAGTGTTATCTTTGGCTTTGTGATTATGCTGTCGGGTTGTCACCCATTCGCCCCACTGTGAGGGCTCTAATGCCAGAGTTGGAGGATTGTTAACTCCAACTAAGGCATCCAGACTTTCCCTACAGAAAGTACACTGCTTTTACTCTCACTAACCCTCTCTAGAGTCTGGATGCGCACCTCTAATGCTTCAATCTTCTCCATCAGAGCGCTAACTAAAATACACTTAGCACAAATAAAGCTATTGCTAATAACAGAGAAAGAATGACTAAACATCCTGCACGCGATACACTGAACAAGCTGAATGTTTGCCATGTTGAGTGTTTAACATGTCTTTAGACGAAGATTAGTTGAAATTATGTTAGACAAATCCGCCATGGATGGCCTCCTTTGGCCTGACAAATGGCCTGTCTTTAGACAAAAAACACAGCTGCCAAACTGGTCGGCTCAAGTGAGATCTTAACTTTGTGATGCTTTTGGGAAACTAGCCCCAGTCCAGTTTTGTTTAAACTAAGTTTCGTTTAACGTTTTATGTCTGTTTTGGAACATTTACAATGTTTTTGGATTAATATTACTGCTTTATTAATGTGTATGTTGCATTTTACTGCTGTAGATGTTTAAGGTTGAGCTCATTTTAACTACATTGTGTACTGTTGGGCTGTTGGGTTTAATCTACAGCAATGCATCATATTCTATAAGATCATCAAATGTTTGTACAGTTGCTGTCCTGTGAGAACCACATATCTCTAAAAAGTCAACTTTTCATGAACTCTGAAAAACTGCCCGGTTTTCAGCTTTGTGGCAATGCATTTTCCAGTTTAAGTTTTAAATAGTTTATTTAAATTAAGAAGTAGGACAATTTTCTCAACCCAAAAAGGAACATGTAATCCTTCGGTTTATCACAAACATTCAAAATCACCACATTTGGTGATACACAATTTTCAATGGGCAGGAAGTTTATGAAAAATTGTACTCTGAAAAGTAACTAGTAACTAAAGCTGTCAGACAGATGTAGTGCAGTAAAAAGTACAATATTTGTCTCTGTGATATAGTGAATTTGCATAAAATATAGATGTTCAAGTAAAGTACAAGTACCTTGAATTTATACTTAAGTACAGTACTTGAGTGAATGTACTTAGTTACATTCCACCACTGTTGGGCTTTATTTTGTTTGCTCAGGTCAAGTGAAGGGGCCATTAGTTGTTTCACGGCCGAACCGTGCACAAGGTACGCTACAGGCCTTCAGCAGGTTGGGTGTGTGTGTGTGTGTGTGTGTGTTTGTGTGTTGTAGTGTGGGCCCACATGAGGTAACTAACCTCAAATTTTGGTTTAAAGTTTATTGTTTTTCAAAGTATTCAAGCACAAGGAGTATTAAATAATAAGGTGAGACAAAAGGCCTGCAGTACGACCGGCCATTGTGTCGAGGAGGGAACTTTTGGTACATAACCCGCTCGAGGGTATAGAAACGTTTTGGCCAGACCTGGCGCAAATTCTAAATACGAAGGGGCCACTGAGAGGGCCTGGAGATCCCCAACTCTCTTAAGAGAGGAAATAGCCAAAAGAAAGGCGGTCTTTAAGGTTAAAAGACGGTCAGAAATCTCCTCGATAGGCTCGAAGGGGGGGTTACAGAGAGCCTCTAACACCACGGCCAGGTCCCAAGGAGGGACACGGGATAGTACCGGAGGCCTGAGCCTCAGCACACTGCGGAGGAAACGTGTAACCAGGGGGCGTCTGCCCACGGACTGACCACTGAGAGGGGCGTGGTAGGCCACAATGGCCGCCACGTAACCTTCAGGGTGGAGTGGGTCAACCCTGCGGAGAGACGGGCCTGCAGAAACTCCAGCACTGTACCAACTGGGCAGTTAACTGGGTCAAGCCGGCGGTCTCCGCACCAGGAAGTGAAAAGTTTCCACTTCAAGGCGTACAGTTTCCTCGTTGAGGGAGCTCTGGATTGGAGAATGGTCTCAACAACCTCGGCTGAGAGACTGGAAACTATGAGTTGTGCCCCCTCAGAGGCCACACCCCACAGCTTCCACAACTCAGGGCGGGGGTGAAAGATGGCGCCCCCCGCCTGTGAGAGCAGATCCCTCCTGACGGGAATCTCCCATGGAGACCCGTCGAGAAGGGAAATCAGGTCCGAGAACCATACTCGACCCGGCCAGAACGGGGCTACTAGCAACAGATGGACCCCGTCCCGGCGCACTCTCTCCAGAAAGGTGTACAGACGTGGCCGAGGCATCATAGCACCATAGCATCCAGGCCAAGAGGAGCTGGATGAATCAGAGAGAACCAAAGGGGACAGTGCGATGTCTCCTGAGTCGCAAACAGATCCACCTGAGCCCGGCCGAATACTCTCCATATCTGCTCCACCTCCTCAGGGTGGAGCCTCCATTCCCCGGGAATCGGCCCCTGCCTCAACAGGGCGTCTGCTCCCATATTGAGTCGGCCATGGATGTAAACTGCTCTCAGAGAGAGGAGTTTCCCCTGGGACCACACAAAGATCTGGAGCGCCAGCCTGTAAAGGGGGCGCGAACGCAGACCTCCCTGGTGGTTGATATAAGAGACCACTGCTGTGTTGTCGGTGTGATCTCTTAGGTCCGGGAGAAAGTGTTTCAATGCTAGAAACACAGCCAGTATCTCCAGGCAGTTGATGTGCCAAGTGAGATGGCGGCCTCTCCACAGACTGCGGGCTGAGCGGCCACTCATGATCGCTCCCCATCCGGTGAGGGATGCATCCATCGCTAGCGTTACGCGGCGACAAGGAGCTCCCAACACCGGGCCCTGGGACAAGAACCAAGGTTCCTTCCACATGTCTAAGGCACGTAGGCATCGCCGCGTGACCTTGATCATGTGGAGCCGGTTTCCCCTCAGGGAGAACCCCCTGGCATTGAGCCACCACTGTAGGGGTCTCATGTACAGCAGGCCAAAAGGTATCAAAAGGTATGGACGCAGCTGCCATCAGACCCAGCAGTTTCTGGAACTGCTTTACAGTGAGTGACCGGCCTTCTCTCACCCTCGCGACTGCTGTGAGGATCGACTCGATCCGAGCAGGAGACAGACGTGCCTGCATCGTGGTCGAATCCCACACCACGCCCAGATAGGTGATTCTCTGTACTGGAGAATGCACACTTTCCCCAGCTCTTTCATGTAGGCAGGAACGACATCTCGATGCCGAACCGCCACCTGCTCCGATCGAGCTAATATCAACCAATCGTCGATATAGTTCAGTATGCGGATGCCCTGGAGTCTCATAGGAGCCAGAGCAACATCCACACACTTCGTGAAAGTGCGGGGTGAGAGTGCCAGGCCAAATGGAAGAACCCGATATTGGTAAGCTTCACCCCCGAAAGCAAACCTCAGGAACTTCCTGTGTTGGGGAAGGATGGAGATATGGAAATACGTGTCTTTTAGATCGATCGTGACAAACCAGTCCTCGGAGCTGATCTGAGACACGACCCGTTTGATCGTGAGCATCTTGAACTTCAATCACACGACTGAGTGGTCCAAATGACGCAGATCCAAAATGAGACGCAGCCCTCCACCCTTCTTCAGAACGATGAAGTACCGGCTGTAGAACCCAGACTCTGTCATGAGGAGGGACCACCTCGATGGCCTCCTTCCTCAGGAATGTGTGCACTTCCTGTTCCATTACCAGAGCCTGCTCGGGGCCCACCAGAGTGGGAAGAACCCCGGGAAAATGAGGCGGAGGAGAACCGAATTGGATTCGATAGCCTCTTTCTACAGTATGCAGGACCCACTGAGACAGCAGAAGACGGCAGAAGTTCCACACTGCCAAATAGTCTACTAAGGGAATCAGTATCTCAAGACTGACCTCTGGTGTAATGAGAGCGGCTAGCTCTGGAAACCTCCGAAGAGGTAGCGAGCCTCTAAGAACCGCTACGTTCCCGGGCGGAAACTGAGAGAAGCGCTTGCCGGAGATTGCTGCGCCCTGAAACACCATAGGTGGCAGGGTTGGCAGATCGATCTCCTGAGGGCACTGAGGAGAGACGGGCCCCGTATGATGAGGTGTACACCGCTCTTCCCCAGAGGGGCCTGCCCTCAGAAGTTCTGGGCCACCAGCAGTATGATGCACTGGTACGCGGAGGGGGCTGCTCCCACCCAGCAGCCCCAAGAGCTAGAGAGCGGCGGGGGAGGAACCGCCGGCTCGTCTGAGCTCAGAATGATGAAGTACCGGCTGTAGAACCCGGACTCTCTATCGTGAAGAGGGACCACCTCAATGGCCTCCTTCCTCAGGAGAGCGTTTACTTCTTGTTCCATTACCAGAGCCTGCTCAGGCCCACCAAAGTAGGAAGAACCCCGCAAAAATGAGGCACGAGAGAACCGAATGGATTCGGTAGCCTCTCTCTACAGAAGTTCCACACTGCCAAATAGTCTACTAAGGGAATCAGTCTCTCAAGACTGACCTCTGGTGTAATGAGAGCGGCTAGCTCGGTGCCCTGAAGCGGCGGACCGGCAGGGGACGACCGAACTATCTGCTCTGGAAACCTCCGAAGAGGTAGCGAGCCTCCCAGTACCGCTACGTTCCTGGGCGGAAACTGAGAGAAGCGCTCGCCGGAGACCACTGCGCCCTGAAGCACCATGGGTGGCAGGGTTGGCAGAACGATCTCCTGAGTCTAGAAAGAGAGGCTCCGGCGTGGAGGTGGCGGCTCTTCAAAGAGAGCAAACGCAGCAGCAAACGCACGCAATGTGGGCTCCGCTCCTAAACAGATAATGCACAGACCGTGTGTATCCCCACCCGTAATACAGCGCGGGCAGGGAGAAACACACCGCCTAAAATGCTACCTGTTTTCGCCTCATGTTTCCGTCTCCATTCCCTCTACCAAATCCATATGAGGAGGCGAATTATCATCGGCGCCCTCCACGTCAACCTCCTCGGAGGAAGACAGGCGGAGCGCCGAGCCCTCTCCCCGGGGGGAAGAAACCGCAAAGCGGGCTTCCGATCCCAGAGAGCGGGCAGTGGATCTGGTGGGTGAGGAAGGAGAAAGGGACTCGCCCGTCTCCATTCCCTCCACCAAATCCATCTGCGAACCCCACGAGTGTAACCGCCGCTCTGCCTCGGCAGAAGCGGGGCTAGCACCACGAGGAGCGCGAGTGGAGGCTCCCTCCTCGAAGAGAGCCCTCCGGGAGCGAAGCACACGCAGCGGCAAACGCTCGCAATGCGAACAGCCGGCTCCCTCGAGAGCCGACTCTGCGTGCTCCGCTCCCAAGCAGACAACGCACAGGCTGTGTGTATCCCCACCCGTAATATAGCGCGGGCAGGGAGGAACACACAGCCTAAAACGCTGCCCAATCTCGCCCTTATGTTTTTTTTTCTCTTTTGCTTTAGGACAGACAATACAAAATCGACAGACAATACACACAGAGTGCTTGCTGAATGACAGAAAGCTGGTGCGGCGCCCGCCGCTCGTGCCTTTAAAGCTTCCGGGTCGTTACGTCACCCCGTCTGTGACTTCCCGCCCATCCTTTGGACTGATTGCACACCTGATTCAGTGCACGGTCACGCTGATGGCGTTCCCATAGTGTTTCAACGCAGCTCGAGTTCCTGAAGGGGAACTACATAAGTGCAATACAAATGCTTTCAAATTTCTGACACAAAAATGAGCTTCTGGACAGTTACAATGTGTAAACAATCATATAAAGTTGTATGAGTGTTTAATATTAGCATTCTGCATGTGAGCATCTTTCTCCATTGAGTTATTTTTCCTCTCAGAGCTCAAGTATTAACGTTACTGAGGATATTTATTAGTCCATGTCCGTGTGTACTGCTCTACTGCCAGGATTCCTCTACTGCCATCTAGAGGACAAGGTGTGTAATAGAGGAAGAAAGATAGAGTTGAAACTGAACAATACAGTATTATCGCAGAGAAAAAAAATAAACATCATCCAAATGTGATTTTTAAACTGACAATGAGAAGAAGAGCTTGTCACTGCAGTAAAGTCACCACTCAGCATTTCATATTTGCCCGATATTCAGTAACAAGGTTCATCTGGTTGTGGACAATGTCTTTTATTAAAGTCATCATATATATATATAAAAAAAATAAAAAATTCAAATGTGCAACAAGAACTGTGTTACTAGACTGCATGTACACATAGCCAGTGTGATGGTTTACATTTTAATATCAACCTATGATCCACTATTAAAATCTCAAACAAAGGATTTGTTGTCTGGTCCAGACTTACAGTCCTCACTCTTGTAACGTCATACTTTTGCTATAAAAATAATTCATAGTAGTTGCTAAATAATACAGGCTACTGTAAAATGTAACGATTTAAATAAAGGCCTCAGATGATAACTTACTTCTTTCTTGGCTACTTAGAGACAACACTATGTGCACTTTATTAAGTTTTTTATTATGTAACAACCTGGTGATAACATCAACACTGAACAGTGCATAATTAATTCAACATCAATAATATTACATCAGTTATCAAATAAAAAAGCAATAATATATGAGTATGCTTCTGACTAAGCATACTTGGCAGAAGCAGTGTCTCTACTATGAAATGGAGAGCTGGAGAAGAGCAGATATGAGTGCACAGTGCAGTATCAGTTAGCATGATCATTAAAAAAGGGCATGTAGAGAAACTTCCACACATTTTGTCGAGCACTGAGCACTGAGACACGCTTCATTTCCCTCTAACGTCAGGGTCTACACTTTGCTTGAGAGAAGTTTTGCCACATCTTTGCAGGGGAAAGTAGCTAATGCATGCTCAAAAAGCCACCAGAAGTAACCAGTTGATGTCATTGACTAATTTGCAGATTCATTGATTTGTCAGAATCATGTGCATATCACAACATGTTACATGAAGAAGGAAGATTTTCTGAAGAGGGACAGAATATAATTTCATCAGAATAGAAATGAATAGATCTGCGTCTGAGACTCACTAGCTCACATTTTAGCACTGCCCTCCTCAATCTGGCCTACATGAATACAGGAACACATACAGGTGAAGGGCCCATTGTGCAGAAACATCTTTAGGAAGCATAAAACCACCAGGATCAGCCATTCAACCAGTGACTGTGACTGGTCTTTAATGTTGCCTGCAGGATTCTGGCTACCTGACAGAGCTCCATGATACACCACCTGATACATTTGGGCTGTTGGCATGTGAACAAAAATGAACTGCTCTTATCACTCTTACAGAAGGAAATAACAGCCTCCAGCATAAAAAAGGTGTGAGGATAATGGCCAGCAGTCATCAGGTAATTCAGATTAAAACGCCTAGGTTACTTATACCATGTAAATTAGCTCAGGGTGCAAACGGGAACGGATCATTTTAAAGAAAAAAGCAGAATAAGAACAAGGTGTCTTCATTGTATAAAGTGAAAGGGTATCTGAACAAAACAGTAGAGAGCCAATTATACATGACTGGAGCCCTAATGATGCTAAACTAAACAGATGAAGTAATGTGACTGACTGAAGCATAGTCAGAAGAGATGTCTTCCTTCATCTGTGGAACTGCATAATTAGAGCTAGTGGCATTGGAGAAAAACTCACTGTTGCATAAGTCAGACCTTCAGCAAGTCAGATTTCTCAGCCAAGAGACAGGTGGGTAACTGAGCTGTGGAGTAGATGTCCTGATCAGGAAGGTTTGGGAGTAGTTGAGCAGTAGAATAAACAGCAGAATCACAGGGACTTGTGGGTAACTCTGTGTTTGCATAAATAGTTTGAGGATCAGAGGGGATTGTGGGTAGTTGAACAGTAGAGAACTCTGTGGAAGTTCCAGCATCTGAGTTAGAAAGCTGTCTGGTGTCATTAATCTCCTCATTCTCATAGACAGCAAGAGAAGCCTGAGAGATAAACGACAATAATTTTTTTTTTCAAAAGACAGCAAGTTTTGGTACTGAACACACACACACACACACACACACACACACAAACTGATGAAAATATTACCCCTTGGTCATCTCCTGAATTTTGGGCAGAACACTGGTCAATAGAAGCTGCACCTGCTGGGAAAAAAAAAAAAGCAGTCACATAATCAGTAGTTATTATTATTGCTGTTAGTTTTAGTTTTGGATTTTATGATGGCCAGAAATCCTATAGTGTATTAATCTATACTGGATATAAAAACAAAATCTACACACCCCTGTTAAATTTTTTTTTTTTTTGTGATGTAAAAATGAAACCAAGATAAATCATGTCAGAACTTTTTCCACCTTTAATGTGATATACTATAGCAATGAACTAAATTCAAGTGAAAAACAAACAGAAATATTTTAGTGGGAAAAAAAAACAAAAAGAAAAAATGTACAATAACCTGGCCTAAGTGTACACATCCTTTTATAAAGGGGCAAGTGACTGTGCTCAGAATTAACCCATCACATTCAAACTCATGTTTAAAGGAATTATAATACACCTGTCATTAATGAAGTGACTCTGATTAACCCCAAATAAAGATCAACTGTTTCTGTAACATTTTCTTGAAATCTTCTTAGTTTCATCTGACTGCTGAAGCCATGGTTCATAAAGAGAGTAAAAACCATTTACTCGATCTTGTTGTCTAAGGTTACTGATCAGCAGAGGGGTACAAAAGAATTTCCAAAACATTAGATGTACCATGGAACACCGTGAAGGCCATCATCAACAAGTGGAGAAAATGGAGCATTACAGTGAAATCACCAAGAACGTTCCTCCAAAATAGTTTAATGGACAAGACAAAAATGATCAGGGAGGCTGCCAAGAGAGCTACGGCAACATTAAAGGAGCTGCAGGAACATCTGGCAAGTACTGATTACTCTCTGCATGTGACAACAATCTCTCATATTCTTCAACATGTCTGGGCTATGGTGGAGAGTGGCTAGATCGAAGACCTTTTATAATGAAAAAATAAATAAAAAAAATTCAAGCCCACCTAAATGACCCCAAATCATGTTGTAACAACAGTCCACTGAGGCGAGCGTAGTGAAGAACACAAGTGCAGCTTTTATTAACAAAGTGAAAACCAATAAAGACTTGCCTTGACTTGGACAGACTTGACTTGGCATGAACAAGCTTGACACAAACAGACTGCAGGTTACAACATCATCAATACACGACAAAAGACAATGGCTACATGAGGGCTCTATATACACCAAACAATCAAGGTAACATGACAATACAACCAATAGGAACAAGACACATGAAACCAAGGAACCAATCAGAAAAGTGTGAGTGCAGAAACAATAGCAAGAGTCCGGGGTGGAGTGCCCTCTAGTGGAGTTCATGGGCACTCCAGCTGGGAATCGTGACACATGTACTGTGTATAACACAGTGTTATGGTCTGATGAGACCAAGGCAGAACGTTTTGGCCTAATTCTAAAAGATATGTTTGGTGCAAAAAAACAAGACAGCTTATCACCCAAAGAACACCATACCCATAGTAAAGCACGGTGGTGGCAGCATCATGCTGTAGGGCTGCTTCTCTTCAGTTGAGACTGGGGCTCTAGTCAGGATAGAGGGAATAATGGAGTGCATTAATGACCCAAAGCACAAATCCAAGTCAACCAAGGAATGGCTTCAGAAGAAGATTAATGTTTTAGAACGGCCCAGTTAGAGCTCAGATCTAAATCCTATCGAAAAGCTGTGGAAAGATTTGAAGAGGGCTGTGCACAGGAGATCCCTGTGTAATGTGATAGATCTGGAGCATTTTTGCAAGGAAGAGTCGGAAAAGGTCCCCCCCAAAAAACATATGCTAAGTTGGTAGACTCTTACCCAAAAAAGATTGAGTGCTGTATTACAAGCAAAAGGTTCTTTAATAAAGTATGTTATAAAGTAAGTTTGTGCTCACTTATGCAACCAGGTTATTGTACATTTTTTTCTTTTTTTTCCCTAAAATGTTTCTATTTGTTTTTCATTTGAATTTTGTTGGTTGTGATGTCACAGAGAGAGAGAGAGAGAGAGAGAGAGAGAGAGAGAGAGAGAGAGAGAGAGACTACACCATAATTCAAATTTAAAACAGATCTGGCAAATAGCAAGTACTGCAGTAAATATTTCTGAGAAAGAAAAAATCAGCTAAACAGACTAGTGGAGAATCGGTCATGAATCATTTGTTTATTCAGTCAGGCATTCATCTTCAGTGACTTCTTCAGATTGCAGTGCATCAAGCATATCCTCCCACCAGCATGTTCGTGCTAAACATTTTATCATGTGTCTGGGGTGTGTGTGTGTGAGTGGGTACCTTGCATCTTGCATTTCTTTTGTAGAGTCAAAGTGAGGAATATGATTCCAATCAGAAACAGCAGCAGCAGAATTACAGACACAGTGATTATAGTGGAAGTTGGTAATCCTGGAAGAGAAACAAACAGACAGTCACTTTAACCTACATACTGATCATTCATAAGGGATCAGATTCATCAAATACATGTAGTTAGACTATGGGTGTGATGTGTATCTGAGCAGAATCACCTGCTGGAGGAGAAGCTTCTATATGATCAGATGATGAAGATAACAAAGATGATGATGATGAAGAAGGTTGTGTTGGTGTCGAGGTTGAATCTGAAACATGTTGATTTAAAGCAGTGAAAATTTTAATTAGATAATAAATGACATTAAGTGAGTAAATCTAGTATGTGACTGATAGCAGTACAGATACAACACATTACAGTATACATTTTTATGTGTGGAACTTCAGAAATACTGACTGCTGTTTATACATCTGATAAATCACAGGAAGAGTACTGAAACAAAAATACACATGTGCACAGGAAGTATAGACTTTGAGCCTAATAAAAATCTGCTCATCGCATCATTTATTCTGAAAGGATAGAAGTCAGAAGGTTAACAGATAATATCAGCTAGATCACTTCAATTCCATGTCGTAACAAGCTTCTTTCTAAAAATAACTGCTCTATTTGTACTGCCATTATTGTTATATTCACTAACTGCCAATAATTTCACAGAATAGTCTTGGTTAGGATGTGCACTGACTCTATGCCTCACACAAAGCCTCTGTAATGTCAGAATAGTTAATGCAGTGTGTTTCCATGTGTCTACAAACTCACCAGTAACTGTCAGGTTGATCTGTGTAAAATAAACCTTGTATCCATGATCAGATTTCCAGGCTGCTTCATCTCCACACCAGTATTCACCAGAGTCCTGCTCAGTTACATTTCTAATACTCACATTGAAGATTTGTTTTGCTCTGTCATCATACAGGGAGAACTTCCCCATATTTACATCTTTCCTACTTTCATTAACAGATGCTTTATGAGAACAAGCAGCAGTTTGCAGCCTCTTGCAGAGAAACTTGTTGCCACTGAGTGATTCTGGGTATTTACAGCTGACAGTCAAATCTCCTCCTACATGGACAGTCTTACTGATGGACTTCTCATAGGACAGATCTGCAAATTACAACCAAGGAGATCAGTTTATATGTATATATTGGCCTGGGAAAACCCTTCAATGGTGAATATTTACATTTTCTACTATATAGTTTTGAACACTAAAAGTTTTCTTGAATTTCTATGCAATGCCACATGACGGCTCCTCATCACACGGTCACTGCCTTTGTACACACAGTGAACGTTTGCTATTTTTGTATGCTGCACATCATACAAAAATAAACACGTAATGAAAATCATTCTCTTCATGTGTGAAAAGGTTTCTCAACTGAAATATGTTTCTCTTTTTCTGTTTCTTAATCGAGTGGTCTGGTGACACAGCAGATAACATTCACAGCTCCAGGATCATCGGTTCAGGTTACTGTCTGTGTGGAGTTTTACATGTTCTCCCTGTGTGCAAATGGGTTTCCTCTGGGTTTTCCGGTTTCCCTCCCACTTCCCAAAAATGCTGGTAGGTGGATTGGCTAAATTGCCCCTAGACGTGAATTCTCCTGCATTGTGCACAGTGTTCCCAGAATAAGCTCTGGATCCACGTGACCCTGACCAGGACAATGTGCTTACTGAAGATAGATAGATGGATGGATGATTGATTATCAGACAAGTAAAGTTAAATCATTTTAAAGTCTAGTTACCCCAACAATGAAAATGAAAAAAAAAAAAATGCATTTAAAGATTTAAATGTAGCATTTTGAAAGTTGGAATACAAAATGATTAGGCTTATTTCCATTCAGTTACAGCGAAAACCTTTCTTCTTTAATCTTTTTTTCCCCTAGAATTCAGCTACAGCAAAATCTGACCAGGTTTCCCACACCACCACACATATATGGTAACATAATCCTGTCATCTTCTGTCATTATGGTAACAGGGAAATATGAAAATTCTGTTCTAGGAGAGCTGTAATATTTTATATCACCATAGCAATATAGCAATATAAACACCTTAGCAAAAAAAAAAAAACAATTCAGAAATCACAGCCGAGTTCTAACGTGACAGCTGGCAATTTAGCTTTACCTTTAGTTCTGATGAACAACATTTAATGAGTTAGATTTAATGTAATATGGTATATTTACATATAAATATGATCACACGTTTCTTCTGCTAAAACACATCATTATAGCTACTCACCTTCTCTTACATTCAGCTTCACTACAGTGTAGGTCTCTATTTCATCAGACACAGCAACAGCACACGCATATGCTCCAGTGTCCTCCGTAATCAGCTGTCTGATAACCACATTGAAGAATCCTGCACTTCTGTTCTCATGAACTGAGAATCTGCCAACATGTGACCATTCACTGTTTAGTTTTGTTTGTATTCCATTAAAACACCACTGATGTGTTCCAATCTTATAGAAAGATTTTGGTTTGTCTTTATATTCATCTTCATATCTGCACTTGATGTTGATTCCTCCCCCTGCATATGCACTCACTTCTCTAGAGACCAAGCCCCCTGAAACTTAAAGTAAAAATTGTACTTTAGTTCAAGTTCTTTTTTTAAGATGCTGTCTCAAATTCATGTCATGACTCAACCTGTAAGAAACATCACAGGTTAGGGTTAGAGGCATGGTTAGTGGTTGAGCCTTTTCTTACAACTTAATTTTTATGATTTTGTGGCAGATAGAAGTAAGAATGAAACATTTATTAATAATCTAAATCAGTTGAAAAACTCATGGTGATAAAAAGCAGGGGTCATATATCAGGCAAACAGACCAATGCAGGACAATCAGAATCAAAGTGTAGGATGTAAGCAGAAGACAAAAAACAGAAATAACGAATAGAAAAAACAAAACAAAACAGAGCTCACAAGCAGAGACTGGAATGGCAAAAATTTGCAAAGATAAGACAAGTGTCATGTGCATTGTGTTGTAACTATCCAACCTCCTCCTGACTATCTGTTTCCATGACAATGCTCTTGTTAAATGTTGAACTGTCTGTCTCATTTGTCTTTCTCAGATGCTTGTGGTTTCTCCTGAACAGTCTGCCATCCGGTGTGTGCACCACAAAGGATCATGGATGCTGGTTACCAAGATTCTCCTTTTTGCATTCTGATTCTGAAGAGTTTTGTCTATCTGTCATGATAGATTTTTTTGCTTTCTTTGTCTTTCTTTCAGCTTTTCTTAAGCTATGGCTTCAGAGGTAAGTAGCGCAGATGATGTTGGCAGCTTTGTCCTGAGACGTCGCCCCATCAGCAGCTGTGCAGGAGACAAGCCTATTCCTTCAGTTGGTGCGTTGTGGTTCTCAGGGAGTGTGATCATACAGATATACAATGTACACAGATCACTGTTGTTACTTTGTGGTTTCTTTAGCAGATTCTTTACAGTTTGCACACCTCTTTCTGCTTGACCATTGGATTGTGCGTGACCTGGACTGGGGGTTATGTGTTTGAAGTCTCAGTGCCCTGCAAAAGTAGAGAACTCAGCACTGGCATATTGAGGTCCGTTGTTAGATACTACTATATCTGCATTTCCATGCCTTGAAAAAAAAGACTTCATCTCTTTGATCACTCCTCGGCTTGTAGTGTCAGTGAGCTTTCTAATTTCTGGATACTTTGAAAAGTAATCTACACACAATAGAAACACTGACCCGTTATGGTAAAAGATGTCTGTGCCAATATTCTCCCACGGCCGTTCTGGTAATGTGTGTGGCGTTAGTGGCTCTCAAGGGTTGCCATTCTTATTTTCATTGCAGGCAGCACATTTGGATACAGTCTTTTCAATTTGTGCAGACATACTTGGCCAGTACAGAATGGCTCTGCCTCTTGCGTTACACTTCACCATTCCCAGGTGTGACTCATACATTTTGCTGAGCAATTCTTTACTGAGCTGTTGTGGCACAATGAGTTTTTCAGCTTTGAACAACAGATCATCAACATAGCTGATTTCTTCTCTGAACATCCAGTAGGGTTGTACTGATCTCTCTCTTGGTCACACATTTATTACTGAGATCTTTAATGCTTGCATTTCTGTGTCATCTGCTATGGATCATTTGAAAGCTTCCAGTTTCCTCTCAGGAATGGGAAGTTGTAATGTAACCCAATGTACTTCTAGGTCTTCTCCCAACAGATCATCTTCCTTTTCTCTGAGGTAAGCACGGCTCAGTGTATCAGCAATCTATAGTTCGTTCCCAGGTGTGTATGTGACCTTGAGATTGTATCTCTGTAGATGTAGACATATTCTCTGGGGCCTCATTGGTGCTTGATGTAGTGGCTTTCTGAAAATGCTCTCTAACATTTTGTGTTCACTTTCAATTGTGATTTATTTTCCGTACACATACTAGTAAAGTTAGACAGGTTGGGAATACATTTTGCCAGATATTACATTATCCCAAGAAATCTTTGCAGCCCCTGCTTGCCCTCTAGTGGGTATGGCCTATGTATTTGATTTCCTTCATTATGATTTTGCACTTGTTTCTGTTCGATTTCAGATTGTTTTCTCTTGCTCTCTTTTCAACAGCTGTATCAATCTTTGATCATGCTCTTCAACTGAGTCTCCCCACACCAACAGGTCATCACTGATGTTAACAACACCTTCCTGGCCATCTATCATTTGTGCATTGACCACTTAAACACCTCTGATGCTGAAGAAAACCCAAAGGGCAAGCAAAAAAGCAATATCCTCCCATCGATCTGTTCATTGTCCATAATTTTGAACTCTCTTGATCCAGCTTGATTTGCCAGAAACCTTGGTAGGCATCTAGTACTGAAATGTACTTTGCGTTTTGCATCCTTGAAACCACCTCCTCGACTGTAAGCATTGGATAGTGCTCCCTTTTTATTGCTTGATTTAGATCTCAGAGGTCCATGAATATATGAATTTTCTTTGGTGTGACCACAGTCACCATGTTGTTGACCCACTCAGCTGGCTCAGTTTGCTTTGCAATGATACCCAACTGCTCCATTCTTTGCAGTTCCTTAATGACTTTGTCTCTGAGAGTTACTGGGACCCTCCTCGGAGCATGCACAACAGGAATGACTTTGGTGTCAATTTGTATGTGGTGGTCTCCAGGTAAGCAGCCTAATCCAGCAAACAGGTGATCAAAATGTTTGATAATGTCTATATTTTTCTCTAATTGATACAGTCTTTTTACCATACCTAACCTATGACTGGCAGCACGTCCAAGTATTGCTGGTGCATCTTGCTGTATTATTTCAAATATGATCCTGTACTTCTGTCCTTTATATACAGAGGTAAGTGCTTTCTTGCCTAATAGCTCCATCTTGTAATGTAATCTCACTGGATCACAGATATCAATGGCTTTCTCAAGTGGCTTTCTCCACATACTATCCTGTCATGAATGAGTGAGTCATGCAAATCACCAAACTCACAGTCTTTGCTTTATTTTTAAGGTCTGTAATGTACGCCTTGATCTGCGGGTCACTGTGAGCGTGCGAAGAACACATGTCTAATGTATGGTAAGTTTTTTCGAGGTTGACAGTAGTCTTTAAACTTCTCTTCAAGTATCTGTATTTTGTTTTTCTCCTGCTCTGTGAAGTGGAACACATTACAGACTTTAATCGCCTCTTCCCCTGCCATATGAAAAACGGTACACATTGTACATTCTCGGATTTCTTCGCTATCCCAGTGGCCATGTAGAAAAGTTCTTTGAATCCAACTTATTTTCCGAGAGATTTCCTGGCAGGTTTAAGGGCGGTGGTGGCTGTAGCTGTGCCATACTATCTATAAAGGTTTTGTACTGTTACATTTAATATCTTGACATAGACCGGAGTACTCAGAAGTGCTTACTTTATTTTTGCAACTGAACTCTCTGCCCACTTCTCAACTACAGATGCCACAAAAGCACACAATATGTCCATATATACATATCACAGTTTGTATTTAATTCAAAATTTTAATTATAGTCAGGATTTAAAGTTAAATTCATTGGTTTCTCAGACACGCAAAAGGAAAATACAGATTAAATCATGATCTCACTATTTGAAAGATCTGAATGAAAATGTAAAGATTAAAAAAAAAAACATAAAATGATACTTAAGTATAGTAATAAAGTATGATTACTTGGTATGTTATATTTTGTATGTCTGCTAATGATACAAGAGCTTTGGAAAGATAAACAGAAGGCAGGTGTGGAAAACTCACCTTCCTTTACCTTCAGTTCCACTGGTGTGTAAATGTCTATCCCACTTTTATCAGCTGCACACTGGTACTTCCCAGTGTCCTGTAAAGTGAGCTCTCTGATCACCACCCTGAACTCTGCTGATTCAGTGTCATCGAACAGTGAGAATCTTCCTGAATTTATCCACTCATTTTTAGCTCCCGTCTTTATTTGGTCATTACAGTGTGCCCATGAACCTTTACAGAAATATTTTTTATTTTGTGTGAATTTTGCATCATATTTGCACTTGATAAGGACTCCTCCTCCTGAATATCCTGTTACTTCCTTGGAGGCTCCTCCATCTAACAAAACACCAAATATCCATCTGAGCAAAAACCTTCCTTCATGTAACACTGCTGCTGATAGTGAGGATTATTTTGAAGTGCATTTCTTTACCTGAGATCAGGCAGAGGGTGAACATGAGGAGGATCTTCATCCTGAGTTCACACTCACAGATCTCCATACCAACTCCACTTCAGAAAGATATTAAAGCTCCTGTTCTTTTACACACTGTTACTGTCTCTGTCCCGCTCTGTGAATGTGCTGTGTCTTCATCTGTGTCTTAACCAGAAAGTGATACCGCACCCACTTCCCCTTCTAGCTGTGTCGGAAAGAGCTATGTGTGAATTATGTGTGAATTATGTGTGAATTACCCAAGCGCAATACGAAAGCTTCAAATTACTGTGACAAAACTAAATCTCTGGTCAGTTACAACGTGTAAACAATTATATGAATGTGTATGAGTGTTTAATATTAACATTCTGCATCTGAGTATCTTTCTCCACGTGAGTTATTTTGCCTCTCAGTGCTCCAGTATTAACTTTACTGAGGGTATTTATTACTCCATGTTAGTGTCTACTGCCCTCTAAAGCACAGAGGAAGAAATATTCAATTTAAACTGAACACAACAGTATTCACTATGGAGGATTAAAAATGTTAATAAGAGAGCAGGACTTCTGAATTGTAAAAATTTCTGGTGCTGCTTTGGGAAAATACCTCCACATATTCTGAAGTTCTGAGATCAGCTTCCTGCACACCAACTTCCCTGCTCTCTGTCTGGGAACATTAATGGTGTAAAACGACACTTTCTGTATCTATAGCTAAAGCTGTATATCTATAACGCACTTCTATAAGTCACTGTAGATAAGGGCATCTGCTGTAGATAAGGGCAAATGCTGTAAATATATAATACAGACTGTTATTATATTGTGGTGTTTTAATTTCAGTTTAGTTTGAGCTTGAACGTTTTATCATTTTGTAATTTTCACCCTAATCATGATACTGTACTTAATGTTTCTGTGAGTGTTCTGATTATTTTTTTTCTATCTCACTGGAGTGCAATGCCTATAATCAATTTTAAATCTAAATTAAAGTTGATCCAGTACTAAAAAAAAAAAAAGATTTGTTGTCTGGTCAAGACTTTTCTCACCCTTGAAACTTCATATTGTGGCATCAGCAAAGAAGAAGTTTGACCAGGAAGCATTGTTAAAACAATAAACTTACTCTTTTATTGGCAAACACACACTTACAGCACAAACGCAGTCTTGATGGTTAGCTACAGAACTGCTAGGATAGGGATAACTGGTGTTGGATAGTAGACAACAATAATGTACTGAACAACAACACGGGCAACCCATAAACACATTTCTCTTATAACAGTCAACCCTTACTCTAATAAAACATAACATTAAGCACCACATTAATAGACAGACGCAGGGCCTCGCAGTCATACAAATTAGCTTCCTCTTTATGTTCCCTGAGGCTTTAAAGAGGTTACTTCTACAATCCGCCAGTAGGCTAATGAGATTCACAGTGGCACCAAATAAATGGAAATAAATTATATTTTCCAGTGCCAAAGCTTTAATTAATTAGTGGTTAACATAATACTGATACAACACTGCTATTACCTACAGCTAATAGAGGTGCAGAGTTTTGCCAGGATCAGGCATATTATTAAGGTTTCACATACAGTGCAATTATGCAATCATGAAAATTAACTCAGAATCTAAGTAGGGAGAAACTATGGGCTTGGAGCTTTCTAAAGAATAAAGAGAATCAAAGATTTTGTCCAAAATGCTGTACTACACAACTACCATAACTCTGCATCTTTCCAGAAAATTTGGTGATTCTAAGAGTAGAGAGATGTAAGATTTATGGATTCACAAATTGGTTTTGGGTGAAGAAGAAAAAGAAGAGGAAGAAAAGAAGAAGAAGGGGCATCTGAACAAAATAGTAGAAATCCAGTGCCACAAGCATGGAGCCCACCACTAGAGCTGGTGGCATTGCTGTAAATAATCATTGACGTGTAAGTCAGACCTTCAGCAGATTTCTCCTCCTCATAGTCACACACAGCAGGAGAAACCTGAAAGCAAAGAGAAACAGAATCTTCACATACACACACATGTTTTCATATTTGCACCTTCTCTTTTTTTTTTGCAATTGAACACTCACTGTTGAAGATAATTACCTCTTGGCCATTTCTTGAGTCTTGGTTAGAATGCCTACAAATAGAAGCTGTACCTGCTGAAAAAAAAACAGTCAAGTAATCAGTAGTTATCATTACTGTTTTTATTTTTAGTTTGAGATTTTATTATGACTCTTGTAACTTCATACATTTGCTATAAAGGTGAATAACATTTGCTGAATAGTAAAGACTACTGTAAAATTAAGATGTGAATTATAAGCTATGACTAGTATTGCAGTTAATATGTTTCTTTACAAAAAGTCAATTAAACAGACTATGTTATTCGTTCATTAATTATTTAGTCCTTCATTTATCTATCTTCAGTAAATGCTTTACATTAATCCATTACAGGACCTTCCACACTCTCACTTAAAACCACTCACGCAAACACTCACTGACACCTACTCACAAGGGGTACCTTGCATCTTGCTTCTCTTTAGTAGAGTCAAAGTGACGAATATGATTCCAGTCAGAAGCAGCAGTAGACACAGTGATTAAAGTGGAAGCTGGTAATCCTGGAAGAGAAACAAATAGACAGTCACTTTAACTTACAAGCTGATCATTCATAAGGGATCAGATTCATCAAAGTCATGTAGTTAGATTATGGGGTGGTGTGCATCTGAGCAGAATCACCTGCTGGAGGAGAAGCTGGTGTAAGTTCAGATGATGAAGATAATGAAGAAGATGATGGTATCACAGGCTAGTCTTGGTTAGGATGTTCACTGACTCTATGCCTCACAAAGAGCCTCTGTAATGTCAAAAATAGTTAATGCAATGTGTCTTAATGGCTCTACAAACTCACCAGTAACTGTCAGGTTGATCTGTGAATTTAATAGCTCTGTCTCTCTCCGTGACTGTGCTGTCTTTATCTGCATCTTAATCACATACTGATACAGTTACCACTTCCCCTTCTGTCTGAGTAAGAAAGAAATGCAAACCTCATGAGTTAGGGTTTGCCATAGCCCTGCTCGTGGCACGCAGTTTTAGCCACACAGTCACAGGACCTTGCATTTCCTCTGTAGATCTGTAGATATCTTTACTTGTCTGGTGCCTTAGAGTATTAGCAGATGTGTAAAAATTACAGAGAAACTGTATGGGTACTGTGTCAAAATCTTGACAAAATCTTGGAAATATGGAGTCAAATATATACTCTAGTTAAAGTATAAAGGTATTTACATTTAAACATTCTCAAGTACATAAAAGCAAAAAATAAATGGTTTAAAGAAAATAATTTTAAGTTTTCATTTTTAGTGGTGAGATGGTGTTGTGTGATATTCCAGTAGGGTCTATCTGCAGATCACAGACCACAAAGCCATATCGTTGTTTTAATATAAACTCCAAATTGCCCAGCAGTTTGCAGATTAACTTCTCTCTAACACACAATACACTGGCTTGAGCCTGAGCCTGCTACTTAGGGGAGCCTATAAAGAACAGACAATATGTACAGTTCACTGTTGGCTGTATTTCTTTTTTGGACATAATACAGTATTCTTATATAGTGGTTTAAATGATGGCCTCAGATTCTCACTGTTATTTAACAACACTATGTGATCTTGTACCTAAGAACTTAGTACTGTTTAGCTTTATAAAATCCAATTGCAGAAGAGTAACGATTTATAATCCCACTATCTGGTATCACCCAAAAGAGGATGAGTTCCCTTTCTAGTTCCTCTCAATGTTCTTTCCTCATGTTGTGTCTGGGAAATTTTCACTGCCACTGTTGCCTCTGACTTTGCTCATGAATCTACATCTATATCCGGATTTCTGCAAAGCTGCTTTGTGTCTATAGCAAAAAACCAACAAACACACAAACAAACAAAAAAAACCTATCCAAATAAAAAAAAAACTACAAAAAAATGAATTGAAATACAGATAGTTTCTTATTGTAGCTTCCTGGCAAAAAACTTGCCAAAACGGCTCCAGGTTACGCATGTAACCATGGTTCCCCGAGGGAACGAGATGCTGCGTCGAAAAGCTATGGGAACGCCTTCAGCGTGACCGCGCTCTGAATCACGTGTGTAATCAGTCCAATGGATGGGCGAGACGTCATGGGCGGGGTGACGTAACGACCCGGAAGCTTAAAAGCACGAGCGGTGGGTGCCGCGCCAGCTTCTGAGGAATGAGGCAAACGCAGCAGGGATGCTGGAAGTGTGGCACTGAGTCGCAGCATCTCGTTCCCTCGGGGAACCACGGTTACATGCGTAACCTGGAGACGTTCCCCTTCAGGAACGAGTATGCCCACGTCGCCAGACTTACAAATCCCTGCCTAGTGTGGAAAGGGCACAGCTAGGGCAAGAGGACAGAAGAGGCCACGTTGCAGATGCAACGTTACACCTGCCAAAAAGGCCTTAGAGGCCGCCACACCTCTCGTAGAGTGAGTCTTGACCCCCAAGGGTGAGGGGAGACCAGAGGACTCATAGGCCAAGGAAATGGCATCCACAATCCACCGGCTGAGGGTCTGCTTGGTAGCAGGGCGACCCCTCTTAGGGGGACCAAAGCACACAAACAATTGGTCCGCCCTCCTCCACAGGGCAGCTCTGTGGACGTACGCATCCAGTGCTCACACTGGACACGTACAATTAAGCTTCCGATGGTCAGACTCCCGAAAGGGAGGAGGACAGAAGGCCTGCAGTACGACCGGCCGTGGTGCCGAGGAGGGAACTTTCGGTACATACCCCGCTCGAGGGTATAAAACCGCTTTGGCCAGACCGGGCGCAAAGTCTAAATAAGAGGGGGCCACAGAGAGGGCCTGAAGATCCCCAACTCTCTTAAGAGAGGAAATAGCCAAAAGACAGGCAGTTTTTAACATCAAGAGATGGTCCGAAATCTCCTCTATAGGCTCGAAGGGGGGTTTACAAAGAGGCTCTAGTACCATGGCCAGGTCCGACGGAGGGACCCGAGATCGCACCGGAGGTCTGAGCCTCAGCGCACCGCGGAGGAAACGTGTAACCAGGGGGTGTCTGCCCACAGACTGACCACTGAGAGGGGTGTGGTAGGCCGCAATAGCCGCCACGTAAACCTTCAGGGTGGAGTGGGTCAACCCTGCAGAGAAACGGGCCTGCAGGAACTCCAGCACTGTACCAACTGGGCAGTGAACAGGGTCGAGCCGGCAGTCTCCGCACCAGGAAGTGAAAAGTTTCCACTTCAAGGCGTACAGTTTCCTCATTGAGGGAGCTCTGGACTGGAGAATGGTCTCAACAACCTCGGCTGCGAGACCGGAAGCTCTGAGTTGTGCCCCCTCAGAAGCCACACCCAAAGCTTCCACAACTTGGGGTGGGGGTGGACGATAGCGCCCCCCGCCTGTGAGAGGAGGTCCCTCCTGACGGGAATCTCCCATGGAGAGCCGTCGAGAAAGGAAATCAGGTCAGAGAACCATACTCGGCACGGCCAGAACGGGGCTACTAGCAACAGGCGGACCCCGTCCCGCCGCACTCTCTCCAGAACTCCAGAACAGGGGGAAAGGCGTACAGACGCGGTCTTGACCACGTCTGTACCATAGCATCCAGTCCTAGAGGAGCTGGATGAGTCAGAGAGAACCAGAGGGGACAGTGCGATGTCTCCTGAGTCGCAAACAGATCCACCTGAGCTCGGCCGAACACACGCCATATCTGCTCCACCACCTCAGGGTGGAGCCTCCATTCCCCGGGCATCGGCCCCTGCCTCGACAGGGCGTCTGCTCCCATATTGAGATGGCCAGGGATATAAACTGCCCTCAGCGAGAGGAGTTTCCCCTGGGACCACACAAGGAGCTGTGGAGCGCCAGCCTGTAAAGGGGGCACGAACGCAGACCTCCCTGGTGGTTGATATAAGAGACCACTGCCGTGTTGTCGGTGCGCACCAACACGTGGTGATCGCTTAGGTCCGGGAGAAAGTGTTTCAGTGCTAGAAACACGGCCAGCATCTCCAGGCAGTTGATGTGCCAAGAGAGATGGCGGCCGCTCCACAGACCGCGGGCTGAGCGGCCACTCATGACCGCTTCCCATCCGGTGAGAGAGGCATCCGTTGCTAGCGTTACGTGGCGACAAGGAGCTCCCAACACCGGGCCCTGGGACAAGAACCAAGGTTCCCTCCACATGTCTAAGGCATGTAGGCACCGCCGCATGACCCTGATCATGTGGAGCGGGTTTCCCCTCAGGGAGAGCCCCCTGGTCTTGAGCCACCACTGTAGGGGTCTCATGTACAGCAGGCCAAAAGGTATCACGTTGGACGCAGCTGCCAACAGACCCAGCAGTCTCTGGAACTGCTTCACAGTGAGTGACCGGCCTTCTCTCACTCTCGCAACTGCTGTGAGGATCGACTCAATCCGAGCAGGAGACAGCCGTGCCTGCATCGTGGTCGAATCCCACACCACGCCCAGATAAGTGATTCTCTGTATTGGAGAAAGCACACTTTTCTCGGCATTCAGTCCCAACCCCAACTCTTTCATGTAGGCGAGAACGACATCTCGATGCCGAACCGCCATCTGCTCCGATCGAGCTAATATCAACCAATCGTCGATATAGTTTAGTATGCGGATGCTCTGGAGTCGCATAGGAGCCAGAGCAGCATCCACGCACTTCGTGAAGGTGCGGGGTGAGAGTGCTAGGCCGAAAGGAAGAACCCGATATTGGTAAGCTATGCCCCTGAAAGCGAACCTCAGGAACTTCCTGTGTTGGGGAAGGATGGAGATATGGAAATACGCGTCCTTTAGATCGATCGTGACAAACCAGTCCTCTGAGCTGATCTGAGACACGACCTGTTTGACTGTGAGCATCCTGAACTTCAGTCGTGCGACTGAGAGGTTCAAATGCCGCAGATCCAAAATGGGACGCAGCCCTCCACCCTTCTTGGGAACAATGAAGTACCGACTGTAGAACCCGGACACTCTGTCGCAAGGAGGGACCACCTCGATGGCCTCCTTCCTCAGGAGAGTGTGTACTTCCTGTTCCATTACCAGAGCCTGTTCGGGACCCACCAGAGTGGGAAGAATCCCGGAAAAATGAGGCGGAGGAGAACCGAATTGGATTCGATAGCCTCTCTCTACAGTACGCATGACCCAATGAGAAACATTCGGCAGAAGTTTCCACGCTGCCAGATAGCTCACTAAGGGAATCAGCCTCTCAAGACTGACCTCTGGTACAACGAGAGCGGCTAGCCCGGTGCCCTGAAGCGGCGAACCAGCAGCGAACGACCGAACTAGCTGCTCTGGAGGCCTCCGAAGAGGCAGCGAGCCTCCCAGTACCACTACGTTCCCGGGCGGAAACTGGGAGAAGCGTTCGCTGGAGACCTCTGCGCCCTGAAGCACCATAGGTGGCAGGGTTGGCAGATCGACCTCCTGAGGGCACTGAGGCGAAACGGGCACCGTATAACGAGGTGTACACCGTTCCGCCCCAGAGGGGCCCGCCCTCGAAAGACCTGGGCCAAAGGCATCAGGGCTTCTTAGCCGCGGCCCTCATCGACAAAAGCGCAGTCCTCAGATCCGTCTTTGCACCAGAGGGACCCGGCTCTGTTTCTGTGCCTCCCTATGTGAGGAGGCGGCACACGGAGGGGGCTGCCCCCGCCCAGCAGCCCCAAGAGCTAGAGAGCGACAAACCTCCTGGTATCTGTCGACGACGGAACTAACGGCATCGCCGAACAGACCAGAAGGCACAAGCGGTGTGTCCATAAGAACGACTCTGTCCTTCTCCTTCATGTCGGACAGGGTAAGCCAAAGGTGTCTCTCCGCCACCACCAGGACTGCCATAGACCTGCCGATATTACAGACGGTCTCCTTGGTGGCGCGGAGAGATAGATCAGCGGCCCGTCTGAGCTCCGTCACATGCTCAGACAGCATCTCCACGTGCTCATCCAGCTCTTTGACCTGCTGCCGTGTATGCCTTTCCCACCAGCGCTGAGGTGGGCCGCAGCGGCTTGGAGGGCAGCACCGGAGCCTTCAGGGATGATGCCGCACCAGGGGACAGATAGCTAGCCAGCGTCTGTTCAACCCTGGGCATCGCCCTGTAGCCAGAATGGTCCAGCCCCACCACATTAGCATAGTAAGAGGAGGCGGGACTGAATAAACGGGCCGAAAAAGGCCTCCCCCATGACCTTGACACCTCTGGCGCAGATACCATAATCCACTGGATACCATAATCCAGCAGTTCCTCCAAACCAGCAGCAGGCTGTGACTCAGGACCTGGCGTGTGGACTCCAAGTGGCTACCCAAGAGTTCCTGGAGCTCCTCAAGGAAGCCAGCGCCATGGCCTTCCCCCTCCCTGACCCCTGCCGAGAAGCCTAGTGCCTCCTCACAAAGCTCAATGCCGACAATGACGTGGAGGCATTCTTCACCACCTTTGAGCATGTTGCCCAGTGAGAGCGGTGGCCCAAAGAGGAATGGGCCCATGCCCTCACTCTCCTGCTCACGGGAGAGGCAAAAGCTAGCATACCATGCCCTCTCCCTTGACGAAGCTGCAGAGTACGACAAAGTCAGCGCAGCAGCAGAGCTCCACCACTGGAGATATGACCCCAAAGCCTTCCCTTGTGGCCAAATGGACACATTGCTGCGAATCGCCAAGAGATGGCTGCAGCCCGAGTGGCTTTCTGCCACCGAGGTCCTTGAGCGGGTGGCCATGGACAGGTTCCTGAGGGCTCTGCCGACTGAGGAGCAGAAGACCATGGCTGTGCACTCAATAAAGCCACCCCTCCCAGCCTACCCACCGTCTCCATCCAAGTCAAGGGCCGGCCAGTCTCGGTCTTCCTGGACTCTGGAAGCACCATCGCCCTGGCACGGCCTTCCGTACTGCCTTCCCCTAAAGCCAACGGTTCCCTCACAGTCTCCTGTGTCCACGGGGACGTCAGGGAGGTTCCAGAGGCCTGGGTCCGGTTGAAGAACCAGGAGAAGGAGTAGCCCCTCCTTGTAGGCCTAATCCCCGAGCTCCCCGTGCCTCTCCTCCTAGGGTGAGACTGGCCCAGGTTTGCCACAGCCAAAGCTCCACAGAGGAGAAAGCCCAGGACAAAGTGGTTGCAGGTCCAGCAGGCCTACTTGGCACAGGGCAAAGGAGCCAACTGGATGACATCAGCAGGTGAGGCCCCCATCCCCACTAACTCTGTGTCCTCTGTGTTTTCTCAGGTCGCCCCAGAGGGAAACTTTGGCTGGGAGCAGTAGGAAGATACCGGGCTGAACTGCTGGAGCCAGGTGCAGGTGATCAAAGGCATCCACCAGCACCCTGAGCAGCAACTTCCAGACAACCGTTCGGCTTAATTCTGGAAAGAATAAAGTCTAATGGCATCAACAACCAGGCTCCCTAGAGTGATCTTTGATCTGCCTTAATTTCTACAACGCAAACTGCTCGTGGACCCCCACAGCCATACCCAGGCCCTCCTGAACCTGGCTCACTTGCACTCACTAGGGGGGCACTTGTGGGCACGCAACACACTTGAGAAGCTAAGGGACCGCCCAGGACAGACCCTGCAGGCTTCTGCTGGGTTCAATACCTTTGAACTGCTCTTCGGACAGCGGACTGCTGGATGTGGCCCAAGAGACCTGGGAAGAGCAGCCCTCCCCCTACCGCTCCCTGGTCGATTACGTGCAGGAAATGCAAGAAAGGATTGACACTAAGGTTATGCCCATAGTGAGGTAGCATATGGAGGCTGTGCCCAACTTCTCCTCAATTTCCTCTCCCCTCTCTGATCTCATTTACATTTACATTTATGGCATTTGGCAGACGCCCTTATCCAGAGCGACTCAGGAAAGGCCAGCCGGACCAGGTGCGCTGGAGTTGGGAAGCAGAGCAAGCCTTCAAGGAGCTAAAACAGGTACTGACGAGCTCTCCCGCCAGGAACCCAGGAACCCGACTTCAGCCTCCCCTTCATCATGCAGACAGACACATCTGAGACAGGACTAGGAGCGGTCTTCTCGCAGGTCTTCAATGGGGAGGAGCACTCGGTCCTATACATGAGCCGAAAGCTGAACCCACGGAAAGGAAGTACACCGCTGTGGAGAGGGAAGCCCTGGCCATCAATTGGCCTGTGGCTGAGCCGAAATATTACCTGGTGGGGCAGGCGTTCACTCTGAGATACTGTGACGGTGGGCCGACAGCCCGCACACCGAAGAAACAGCAATCCTCACACGACAATGGGCAGGTAGGGCGCGATTAATGACAATACTAATGTTTGCTCTTTATTTTTCTCCAGATGGAGATGTACGCGGAGACGAGTAACCACCACCCGTGCACACCGACCTCCGACTGGCTTGAGAGCGTCCGCTGCGCCCTCCCCGTCTCATGGAAGCACCACTGCTGCCAGCTTGCTGCGCTTCACACCGGGGCGACACCTACTTCACCGCACTTCCCAAGCCGAGCTCACCTTCACCTCAGCACCCTCCCAGCATCGTCTTCTTCAATAAAGAGCACTTTTTATTCACATTCCTGTCTTTGGGTGTCTGTTTTCAGCCCAGCTGTGATCCCGTGTTACCACAACACATAAACTCATTCAGACCTAAGAGCTATTTTTGATCCAAACCACCCACCAGCATGTTTTGGGAACTTGGATATGCAAAGCAGTAACCTGAGCTGAGGACTGAACACTGGAACTTGGAGATGTGAGGCAGCAACACTACCCACTGCAATAGGGGACTGCCCAATCATGAACAATGAAATGATTCAAGCAAAATTTAACACGTTAAATATTTTATCATGTACGCACTTTTGATTTTTAAACAGACATTGAGAAGAAGAGTTTGTCACTGCAGTAAAGTTGCTCAGCATTTCATATTTGCCTGACATTCAGTAACAAGGTTCGTCTGGTTGTTGAAAATGTCTTTTATCAAAGTCTTACATCTTTTCTTTTTTTTTAACTAAGTTCTAAATCCTCACTGAGTTTCTGGTGAATATTAAAACACTGAAATTTACTGAGGTCACCTCACACCTTGTATGTGCCTTACTGTGTTAGTTTGATGCCAATCCCACCTCAGAGGGGGAAGTGGTAGCTCAGCGGTTAAGACGTTGGACTTCTGATCAGAAGGTTGAGATTTCAGATACCGTTATCGCCAAGCAGCCACCGCTGGGCCCTTGAGCAAGGCCCTTAACCCTCAACTGCTCCGTTGTAGAAATGAGATAATTGTCGCTCTGGATAAGGGTGTCTGCCGAATGCCATAAATATAAAAATAAATTCAAATGTGTAACATGAACTGTGTTGCTAGACTGCATATACACATAGTCGGTGGGCTGGTTTAAGTTTTTAATATCCACCTATGATCCACTTTTAAAATCTCAAACAAAAAATTTGTTGTCTGGTCCAGACTTACAATCCTCACTCTTGTAACATCATACCTTTGCTATAAAAGTAATTCATAGTAGTTGCTGAATAATAAAGGCTACTGTAAAATTAAGAAGTGGTTTAAATCTAAGATTATAAGGGTTTAAGAAAGTTTTTTTTAAATCCTGATTTAAATATTGGGTGCCCTTGGAAATATAGCTTCACTTCCATTTAAAATGATGGCATGAAACTTGAGTATTATATTAAACTCCTAGCAAACACAAGACAGAAATGTGATAAAACACCAGATGAATTCATTGATCAGACCCACCAAGACTCTCCTAATGTGCATGGTTGATTGATACCTCCTAGATTGAGACACCTAGCCTGCAACACCAATCATAACAGAACTAAACACCATGGAGCAAGCAGGGAAAGTCAGGTTTATTCCAATCTGAATACATAATTTTAACATGGGGTACATGATTGTTCCTTAGAGTACAGTATTCTCTCAAAGTTTTTAAAAAAAATATTTTACATGCTAGTAACATCAAAACTGAACAGTGCTTAATTACTTCAATATCAACATATTGATAATTTTACATTGGTTATGAATTAAAAAATCAAAAAGGCATACATAATAGGATCTCATTTATCTGATTAAGCATACTTGCCAGGAGCAGTGTACCTACTATGAAATGGAGAGCTGGAGAACAGCAGATATGAGTACACAGAGCAGTATCAGTGGGTGTGATCATTAAAAAAAGAGCACGCTTCATTCCCTCTAATGTAACGGTCTACATTTTGCCTGAGAGAAGTTTTGCCACATCTTTGCAGGGGAAAGTAGCTAATACATGCTCAAAAAACCACTAAAAGTCACCAGTTGATGTCATTGACTAATTTGCAGATTCATTGATTTGTCAGAATCATGTGCATATCAAAACATGTTACATGAAGAAGGAAGATTTTCTGAAGAAGGATGCTTTCAAGAGCATAGAAATTAATAGATCTGAGACTCACTAGCTCACGTTTTTAGCACTGCCCTCCTCAGTCTGGCCCACATGAATACAGGAACACATACAGGTGAAGGGCCCATTGTGCAGAAACATCTTCAGGAAGCATAAAACCACCAGGATCAGCCATTCAACCAGTGACTGTGACTGGTCTTTAATGTTGTCTGCAGGATTCTGGCTACCTGATAGAGCTCCATCATACACCACCTGATACATTTGGGCTGTTGACATGAACAAAAATTAACTGCTCTTATCAGTCTTACAGAAGGAAATAGCAGCCTCCAGCATAAAACCAGATGTTAGGATAATGGCCAGCAGTTATCAGGTAATTCAGATTAAAACCCATAGGTTTCTTATACTATGTAAATTAGCTCACAGTGCAAACTATGGGAACAGGTCATTTTAAAGAATAAGCAGAATAAGAACAAGGTGTCTTCACTGTATACAGTCATTGCTGAAAATATCATTTTGATGAAAGGGGAAGTGGGGAGGAAGAAGAGGAAGAAGGAGAAGAAAGGGTATCTGAACAAAACAGTAGAGTTCCAGTGACACATGATTGGAGCCCTAATTATGCTAAACTAAACAGATGAAGTAACGTGACTGACTGAAGCATAGTAAGAAGAGACGTCTTCCTTAATCCGTGGAACTGCATTATTAGAGCTGGTGGCATTGGAGTAAAAACACACTGTTGCATAAGTCAGACCTTCAGCAGATTTCTCAGCTGAGAGACATTTGGGTAACTGAGCTGTAGAGTAGATGTCCTGATCAGGAGGGTTTGGGGGTCGTTGAACAGTAGAATAAAGAGCAGAATCACAGGGACTTGTGGGTAACGTTGTGTTTGGATAAAGAATTTGAGGATCAGAGGGGATTGTGGGTAGTTGAACAGTAGAGTACTCTGTGGAAGTTCCAGCGTCTGAGGCAGAAAAACATCTAGTGTCTTTAATCTCCTCATACTCACAGACAGCAGGAGGAACCTGAGAGATGAACAGAAACAAAAAAATTTTTCAAAAGACAACAAGTTTTGGTACTGAACACACACACAAAATGATGAAGAAAATTACCCCTTGGTCATCTCCTGAATTTTGGACAGAACACTGGTCAATAGAAGCTGCTGGAAAAAAAAAACAGTCATATAATTAGTAGTTATTATTACTGTTGTTAGTTTTACTTTTGGATTTTTTGATGGCCAGAAATCCTGTAGTGTATTTATTAATCTACACTGGATATAAAAAAATCTACACATTCCTGTTAAAATTTCAGTTTTTTGTGATGTAAAAATGAAACCAAGATCATGTCAGAACTTTTTCCACCTTTAATGTGATATACTCTAGCAATGTACTAAATTCAAGTGAAAAACAAAAAGAAATATTTTAGGGGAAAAAAAACAAAAAGAAAAAATGTACAATAACGTGGCTGCATAAGTATACACACCCTATGCAAGTGATTGTGCTCAGAATTAACCCATTACATTCATAAAAAAACATATGTATTAAAGCAATTATAATGCACCTGTGATTAATGAAGTGACTCTGATTAACCCCAAATTAAGATCAACGGTAGTATTCTCTTGAAATCTTCTTAGTTTCATCTGACTGCTGAATCCATGGTCTATAAAGAGCATATAAAGCATTTACTGGATCTTGTTGTCTTGTACTCTCTGCATGTGACAACAATCTCTCATATTCTTCACCATTTCCGAATGGCTAGATCAAAGCCTTTTTTAATTAAAACAAAAAAAATAAAATAAAAAATCCAAGCTGGCCTAAATGTACTGTGTATAACACATAATGCTACAATGTGTTATGGTCTGATGAGACCAAGGCAGAACTTTTTGGGCATAACTCTAAATTATATGTTTGATGCAAAAAACAAGACATCACCCAAAGAACCCCATACCCACAGTAAAGCATGGTGGTGGCAGCATCATGCTATAAGGTCACTTCTCTTCAGCTGTGGCTGGGGCTCTGGTCAGGATAGAGGGAATCATGAAACGCAATAATGACCCAAAGCACAAATCCAAGCCAACCAAGGAATGGCTTCAGAAGGAGATTAATGTTTTGGAATGGCCCAGTCAGAGCTCAGATCTCGAAAAACTGTGGAACACTGTGCACAGGAGATCCCCTCGCAATGCGATAGATCTGGAGCATTTTTGCAAGAAATAGTGGGGAAAAAATTGCCAAAAAAAGATGTGCTAAGATGATAGACTCTTGCCAAAAAGACTGAGTGCTGTATTACGAGCAAAAGGTGCTTTAATAAAATATGTTATAAAGTATGTTTGTGCTCACTTTGTTTCTATTTGTTTTCCACTTGAATTTTTTTGGTTATCACACAGAGAGAGAGAGAGAGAGAGAGAAAGAGAGAGAGAGCGAGAGAGAGAGAGAAAGAGAGAGAGACTGCAGTATAATATTTAAAACAGATCTGGCAAATAGCAAGTATTGCAGTAAATATTTCTTTAGAGAAAAAAATCAGCTAAACAGACTTGTGGAGAATCGGTCATGAATCATTTGTTTATTCATCTTCATTAACTTCTTCACACTGCATCAAACAGATTGCATCAGATTGCATCAAACACATCCTCCCACCTGCATGTTTGTGTTAAACATTTTATCATGTGTTTTCTTTGTGTCTGTGTGAGTGGGTACCTTGCATCTTATGTCTATTTATTAGAGTCAAAGTGAGGAATATGATTCCAATCAGAAACAGCAGCAGCAGAATTACAGACACAGTGATTATAGTGGAAGCTGGTAATCCTGGAAGAGAAACAAACAGACAGTCACTTTACCCTACATAATGATCATTCATGTAGTTAGACTGGGTGTGATGTATATCTGAGCAGAATCACCTGCTGGAGGAGAAGCTGGTTTACGGTCAAATGATGAAGATAATATTGATGATGATGAAGAAAATGACAACAATGGTGATGGTGATGATGATGATGAAGGTTGTATTGGTTTTGAGGTTGAAACTAGGACATGTGGAGCTAAAGCAGTGAAAAGTTTAGTTAGATAATGAATGACTTGAAGTGGGTAAATCTGGTATATGACTGATAGGAGTAGATACAACACATTACAGTATACATTTTGTATGTGTGGAACTTCAGAAATACTGACTGCTGTTTATATATCTGATAAATCACAGAAAGAGTACTGAAGGAAAAATACACATGTGCACAGGAAGAACAGAGAATAGAATTTAAGCCTAATAAAAAAATCTGCTCATCACATCATTTATTCTGAAAGTATAGAAGTCAGAAGTTTAACAGATAATGCCAGATAGATCACTTCAATTCCATTTCGTAACAAACTTCTTTCTAAAAATAACTGCTCTATTTGTACTGCCATTACAGTATTGTTATATTCACTAACTGCCAATAACATCACAGAATAGTCTTGGTTAGGATGTGCACTGACTCTATGCCTCACACAAAGCCTCTGTTATGTCAAAATAGTTAATGCAGTGTGTTTCCATGTGTCTACAAACTCACCAGTAACTGTCAGGTTGATCTGTATAAAATGAACCTTGTATCCATGATCAGATATCCAGGAAGCTCCAGCTCCACACCAGTATTCACCAGAGTCCTGCTCAGTTACATTTCTAATACTCAGAGTGAAGATTTGTTTTGCTCTGTCATCATACAGGGAGAACTTCCCCATATTTACATCTTTCCTACTTTCATTAACAGATGCTTTATGAGAACAATCAGCAGGTTGCAGCCTCTTGCAGAGAAGCTTGGTGTCATTCCGGAGGGATACTGGGTATTTACAGCTGACAGTCAAATCTCCTCCTACATGGACAGTCTCACTGATGGACTTCTCATAGGACAGATCTGCAAATTACAAACAAGGAGATCAGTTTATATGTATAGTGGCCTGGGAAAACCCTTCATACATTTTTCATACATTTTCATTTGTCTTGTGCAAAGTTTATATATACATATTAGTAAGAAAGTTCTTTTTCTTGGGGGAAGAGGGAAAAAAATGAGCTGTATGAGTTAGGTGGCTGTTCATGCTGTTGTGCTGATGCTTCTGATTCAAGTAAGAAATGTGAATTATCATCGTTGTAACCCGTGTTTTATTTCTGTTACCCACGCTGAAGAGACTGGAGTGTTCGCCGATACGCTGTCAGGAAATAAGGGTTACACAGAGATAAGGCATGAATGAACTGGAATAAATTCATGGAAATAAATGAGGGCTAACAGGAAACAGGTGAGTTCAACAGGTGAGTTCAACAGGCAGATGCAGAGATTGTTTTGGATTTAACTGGATATTTTAACTGTAGTCAAGAATTAAAGTTAAAATGCAATGATTGGTTTCTCAGCCATGCAAAAGAAAAATGCAGATTAAATCATTAAAGAAAATAAAAAGTGAAACATTATTTAAGTATAGTAGTGAAGTATGATTACTTGGTATTTTGTAGTTTGTATGTCTGCTAATGATACTAGAGCTTTAAGAAGCTAAACAGATGGCAGGGGTGGGAGACTCACCTTCCTTTTCCTTCAGTTCCACTGATGTGTAAATGTCTTTCAAACTTTTATCAACTGCACACTGGTACATCCCAGTGTCCTCTACAGTGAGCTCTCTGATCATCACCCAGAACTCTGCTGATTCAGTATCATCAAACAGTGAGAATCTTCCTGAATGTATCCACTCATTTTTAGCCTCTGTCTTTATTTGGTCATTACAGCCTGGTGCTGAATGCTTACAGAAATATTTTTTATTTTTTGCGAATTCTGCATCATACTCACACTTGATAAGGACTCCTCCTCCTGAATATCCTGTCACTTCCTTGGAGGCTCCTCCATCTAACAAAACACCAAAAATCCATCTGAGCAAAACCTATGAAGGAAAGTAACACTGCTACTGATAGTGAGGATTATTTTGAAGTGCATTTCTTTACCTGAGATCAGGCAGAGGGTGAAGATGAGGAGGATCTTCATCCTGAGTTCACACTCACAGATGTCCACACCGACTCCACTTCAGAACCTGAAGTTCTGTAAGTGTTGAACCTCCTTTTCTGTTACACACTGTTACTGTCTGCGTCCTACTCTCTGAATATTTTGAGTCTTCATTTGCATCTGAACCAGAAAGTGACGCAGTAATAACTTCTCCTTTTGCCTTCATTAGTAACAGCTGAACAGTGAGTGTATGTGATGTATATGTAAAATACATCAGTGCAATGCAAAATGCTTTCAAATTTCTGGCACCACCATGAGCTATTTGAGTTATGTTCCCTCTCAGTGCTCCAGTATTAACTTAACTGAGAATATTTATTACTCCATGGCAGTGTGTAGGCTACTGCTCTACTGCCCTCTAGAGCACATGGTGTGTAACACAAGAAGAAAGACAGTTTAAACTGAACACTACAGTATTTTATCGGAAGAACAAACATCATCCAAATGTGATTTTTAAACAGACAGTGAGAAGAAGAGTTTGTCACTGCAGTAAAGTCACCACTCAGCATTTCATATTTGCCTGATATTCAGTCACAGGGTTCATCTGGTTGTTGAAAATGTCTTTTATCAAAGTTGTTACATCTTTTTTACTGTGTTCAAGTTCTGATTCATCACTGAGTTTCTGGTGAATACTAAACACTGAAATTTACTGAGGTCACCTCACAC
>CM040976.1:3146179-3204604 GCA_022985145.1 Pangasius djambal | reverse complement strand
ATATCGACTGATGAGGTTAACCAAGAAAGAAGTTCAAAGACAATTATATATTTAAGATTAAATACATGAAAGAAAAATGCATTTAAATAAGTCAACAGAATATCCTTATTGTCCTCATGCCATTAGCATAGATGCTAGGTAACCACTTTTTTGTAATTGCTATGCTTTTCCTTGGGAAAATGAGATATTGTTGCCAGAGATTGTTGAATGGTTAAAGTTTTCTTAGATTCATCGTTGAAAAATTATCATACAAAAGTTGAATTTTTAGGAGGTCAAAGGGGTAAATGAGCTGCCATTTTGAGTTGTTTCTGATGCTGCTGCTGCCATCTAGAGGATTATGTGAGAGACCTAGGAGGAAGACAGGAAGTGTACAACAGTACGAGAGGAGAAACTCTTCAGTGACGTCATCTTAAGAATAAAATATGATTAAAACCTAGGGGAAAACTCTAAACACCATGCTTGATATATAATTCTGCAGTATATTATCTGAAGTTTACTAGATACTAACCTCAGACATGTTCATTAAGGTGTTGCTTATGCTGTTTATTGTGGGATTAATTTAACTCAGTGAAGGTATAGGCATTGGTTAGTGCAGGTGTTGATGCTTTGGATCATTTGAATCATTATTTAAAATACAAAAGCATCAATTAACACATGGGTTAGTTTCTTTGTTAATGTTCCTGATGGTGTGTTATATGTTATGGTGATGTACTCGTGTCATGTCAAGGGTGTATTCCCGCCTCACGCCCAATGTGGTTCCTGGAATACGCTCCGGATCCAACAGAACCCTGATAAAGCACTTACTGAATATAAATGGATTAATACATATTAATACATCTTCTGTAACTGAACAGAGGCTGCAGAGAAAAAGAAACCCAAAAATACATTAGCTGCATCAAAACTAGTAATGTTTTTTTTTTTTTTTTCACATCAGTGAAAGGAGAAAGGGTTCGTATTGTAACATCTCTCACACATTACACATACTTTCATAATGAGCGAAAATGGGAAGTGGACATTGCTTCACTTTCTGGACAAGATGCAAATAAAGACCCAGCACGTTCACGGAGCGGGGCAAAGACAGTAACAGTGTGTAACAGAACAGGAGATTTAAGACTGCATCTTTCTGAAGTGGAGTTGGTGTGGAGATCTGTGAGTGTGAACTCAGGATGAAGATCCTCCTCATCTTCACCCTCTGCCTGATCTCAGGTAAAGAAATGCACTTCAAAATAATCCTCACTATCAGCAGCAGTGTTACATGAAGGAAGGTTTTTGCTCAGATGGATTTTTGGTGTTTTGTTAGATGGAGGAGCCTCCAAGGAAGTAACAGGATATTCAGGAGGAGGAGTCCTTATCAAGTGCAAATATGATGCAGAATTCACACAAAACCCAAAATATTTCTGTAAGGGTTCATGGCCAGGCTGTAATTACCAAATACGGACAGAAGCTAAATACAAGTGGGCAAATTCAGGAAGATTCTCACTGTTTGATGAGACTGAATCAGCAGAGTTCTGGGTGATGATCAGAGAGCTCACTGTACAGGACACTGGGACATACCAGTGTGGAGTTGATAAAAGTTTGAAAGACATTTACACATCAGTGAAACTGAAGGTAAAGGAAGGTGAGTTTCCCACTACTGCCTTCTGTTTATCTTCCTCAACATTCAGAAAAATTATCATTCCGATTTGTGTTACGTGCATGTCGTGAGGAGGTCATACTGCAGTTGTGTATGTGGACAGTTGCATGAGAGTTTGCAGAGTTTGCCTAAAACAGAGGTATATCACAGTTACGCATGATTCTGTCATTGAGGAGCAGTATTTAATCCAGAGCCACTATCTGACATGTTTGATGTAACCACAATATGTCACACTGAAATTTATATTTTGGGTTGTAAATACATTTGAAGCCAATATTCAATAGATAAATAGGACATAATTACTTAAATAATAGCATCATCCATTTAAAGTGCAAGAAAAGTTTTGGGTTTTTTTCACATGGAGAAAAGCATCTTAATCAGAGGCATTACTTACCGCAAGGACTGAATGTTTTAAAATAAAATTATGAACTTCATTTATTTAAAATGAGCTATCAGCATATCCATTAAACCATCAGCACGTTTTCATTACAGTTGCACACGTTCCACTAACAACCTAACTTGGCATTGACATTATTTTATTAATAGAACAAATCAAAATATTGAAATAAATGGATGATAAAATAACTTGTATCAAGTGCACGGTTTTGAGATATAAAAAATATAATGCAATATAATAAGATATGCTGGAACAAGTACTATTTTATAAACTGCCACATAATGACAGTGGAAGCCATTTGGTTTAATTAAACTAAATTTGCAGTGATTAATGTGATCATTACAATTAAGACTATTCATGCCGCAATATTTTGGCAATGTACTAGACTCCTACTAGATGTTAATTAGATGTTTAGTCTGCATTTTCTATACCCCAGTTTTGTGGGGTTTTTTGGCTTTTATTTTAGTAATCTGAATGGTGCACCCAGAAAATAGTCTTAAGCACGTGTGTAACCCGTCTCTGAATACAAGTAACTTTCTCCCATATAAATAGTTCACAAAACTTTTGGACTTAAGTCGCCGACTCTGAATATGGCCCAAAGTGATCAAATCGTAAGCATGATTTGAACTTGCTTTTAAGAGGGGGTTAGAGAAGTGGCAGTTCTTACAAATTGAGTTGTGTTTAAAGACATGAATTTGAGACATCATCTTAAATAAAGAAGTTGAACTAAAGTATGATTTTTACAGGGGGCTTGGTCTCTAGAGAAGTGAGGGCATTTGCAGGGGGAAGAATCAACATCAAGTGCAGATATGAGGATGAATATAAAGACAAACCGAAATCTTTCTGTAAGATTGGAACACATCAGTGGTGTTTTAATGGAATACAAACAAAACTAAACAGTGAATGGTCACATGATGGCAGATTCTCAATTCATGACAACAGAAGTGCAGGATTCTTCAGTGTGTTTATCAGACAGCTGATTACGGAGGACACTGGAACATACGTGTGTGCTGTTACTGTGTCTGATGAAATAGAGACCTACACTGTAGTGAAGCTGAATGTAAGAGAAGGTGAGTAGCTATAATGATGTGTTTTAGAAAAAAGAGACATGTTGTAAACGTGTAATGGTTTAAGTTTTATTAATCAAAGCTAATGTTGCACGACATGCCTTGATATAAGCCTGATTTCTAAATTAGTCTTTTCCTCCATGAGTTTAATCTGTTGTGATTATATGAAATTTTACAGTGTTCCCAGAATAGCCTTTGTTATATTTCTCTTAAACCACAGAGTTGACAAATCACATGTTTAATTAATTTGCTTCTTGTAATATGTTATCATTTCTACAGTAACTAATTCACTTAAAAATATGCTTTAAAAATGCTTAAAAATATTTGTTTCTTAAATAGATGAAAATCGTTGATAAATGTTTATTTAACAGTTATAGAAGGAGTCTCCAGTGTCAGTGTTTTGTAACAGTCAGAGGTAATGCTGTAAAGTTTTCTACTGTAATAAAATTCTTCAGGACAGTCGGGTGACAAGCTGCATTTTTTTTCTGTCTTATTAACTTCAAGACAAAGTGAGGGAACCGCAGTTTATAGCTGTTATTAAGTAAGTGATGACAGGAATTAGCTTGGTTTGCAGATGTTCCACAACATTACATGTAACTGTACAGTAAACTGAAAAAGTATGATGTAACATCCTTTACTAAATTTGCTAATTACGGTGGTATAAGAGGAATAAAACATGTCAAGATGTGCTGTTATTGCAAAATAATCAACTTTGGGGTGGCAACACTAACTATGCTTTGCATCAGCCCGCATCACACCACCCTGTTGTTGATTATTTTTTTCTATAAGAGCACACTTTAATGTTTTATTTCCTTAATTAATGCATTGCTTGCTATTGATTATTAAAGTATGGCTTTATGTTTGGCATTTGCAGATCCGTTCTATGAGAAGTCCATCAGTAAGACAGTCCATGTAGGAGGAGATTTGAGTGTCAGCTGTAAATACCCAGAATCCCTCAGGAGTGACCCAAAGTTTCTCTGCAGGAGGTTGCAAACAGCTGCTTGTTCTTATAAAGCATCTGTTAAAGAAAGTGTAAATGAGGGGAAGTTCTCCCTGTATGATGACAGCACAAAACAAACCTTAAATATGGCCATGAAAAATATAACTAAGCAGGACTCTGGTGAATACTGGTGTGGAGCTGAAGTAGCCTGGAAATCTGATCATGGATACAAGGTTTATTTCACACAGATCAACCTGACAGTTACTGGTGAGTATGTTAATCTAGTATTTGTTTACTCAGGATTCACATTTGTCCACTATCATTAGCTTGTGTTCCAAAAGCAGTTTCATTTTTTAGTACTTTTAGTTTAATTTCAAAATGAATGACACAGCTGTTGAGAACCACTGGATTTGCCCATTCATATAATATTATATTAATAATATAATGTCAAAGTGAAATGAATTCCTGCCACATTGAGTTCTTCTGCCAAAACAAGTCCGGATATTACATCATTCACAGTCTCACTTCTAACACACCTACTTCCTGTTTAAACAGCTCTGTCACGTACACTCGTACACTCACACACTTTCTTTCAGTGTGCAACTATGTGCATTATATCTCAATTTCCTTTCTGTGTAAGAGACTCTGACATTTTCCGTTTGTCTTCTGTTGTCCTGTTTGCCTAATTGCTTGCTCATTGCCTGTGTTATGACAGCAAAATAACATCCATTTTTCCATCCACCTGCCTCTGCTTCATGACAGTTTCATTCTGGAAGTTATTATAAGTTTCTATAATAAGATTATGACCGTACACACCCACCACGTGAATTTTCAAAAGGAAGACTAGAAAGAGTCTAGAAAGAGAAATTTGTGGTGAACATGACTGTAAAGTTGTTTCTTTGCTTTAGCTACACCCTCAAAACCAACAAAACGTTCAGTGGTATCATCATCATCAACATGGCCGACACCAACGTTTGCTCCAACAGGTAATTCTAGTTAAACTCATACCACACCCATAGTCTAACTACAAGGCTTTGATGGATCTGATCAGACCTCTCTATCATCAGCATGTAGACTGCTCATGTGTTTCTTTTCCAGGACTTTCCCCAGTTTCCATTGTGATCACTGTGTTAGTAAATCTTCTGATTGCGCTTCTGATCGGAAGCATATGCCTTTTTGTGATTTTCCGAATTAAACGCAAGGCACGAGGTACAATCCCCCCCCCAACACACACACACACAATCACACACACACACATACCACTTGGATCACATCATTACTAGCGCATGATTGTGACTGGTGTTGTTTATAGACATATGATTAATGGTAAAAAAAAATAAAAAATGTAAAAAAAGATAGAAATTTGGGGACGCCAGCAAACATGAATAATAATAATAATAATGAAATTAAGGAAGAAATGTATTCTTTCATTAAAATTGCTTGTGTTAGTGGTTATATTGTCCTCTTAAGTCACTAAATGAAGTGTATTAATTGTTGGTGTTAATTGTTTCAGGAAGTACAGCATCTCTTGTCAGGCATTCTGTTCCAGGCTCAGGAAACAACCCTGGTGTAAGTTACGAGTTTGTGTTTCACAGTAAAGATATTCCTAATATTGAGTGTGCTCAATAGAAAACCTCTACTCTTATTTATTAAAAAAAAATAATGATAATTATAACATAAATAAATATGGCTTTTTCTGTTTTTCCTTTCTTTCCTTTTCTTTGATCCTCTCGCTGTCTGTGATTATCAGGATTTTAAAGACACCCAAGGCCTTTCTGCCTCAGAAACTGGTACTTCTACAGGTTACTCTACTGCACAACTACCCACAAGCCCCTCGGAGCCTTCTCAAACTGTTTACGCCAACCCACTGTTATCAGCAAGCCCCTGTGATTCTGCAAGTATTGCTTCCGCAGCTCAGTTACCCACAAGTCTCTCTGCCTTCTCAGTCTCTGCTGTTGAGAAATCTGCAGAAGATCTTACGTACGCAACAGTGCATTTTCACACCAGTGCCACAAGCTCTGATAATCCAGATCCTAAGATTAGGTTTAAAAAGGAGGAAGAATCGTGCGAGTATGCTACAGTGAGTCATGGTAACTCATATGGCTAGGTTTGCACCGTACATAATTATATCTGCCCACTTTATTAGGAACACCTGCATACCTGATGTGAACATTAACTGAAGCACTTGACCTGTACCTGCATGATATTATGCATTGCACTGCTGCCATGTTATTGTACGATTGGATAATGGCATGAGTGTGCAGGTGTACAGGTATTCCTAATAAAGTGTATGTTGAGTGTATTTACTGAATACACTGAATCTGTCAAATATGCTTAATTACTTAATTTTTGAAGAAGCACGTGCAGTTATTGTTTGCCATTTTGTTTGTTTTAGACTTTAGCCTTGAAATACTGTTTAATACACCAGGAGGTGTAACATCAGCTCAATATACAGCTGACAATAGTGCCAGCTGTAATTCAAATCACAGTTTATATTAATGCTCTCGTTTTAATATGTTATTATTTTTTTTGTAGCATCTTACACCAGGACTTGTATGCCATACCCTGAATAAGAAATGTGTAATTACTGATCTGGTAAAGTTGTAATGTGAGCATTTATAGCTACAGTACATGAAGATTTCTGTAAAGCTGCTTTGTGACAATGTCCATTGTTAAATGCACTATATAAGTCTACCTGAATTGAATTCAATTATTTAACAGTTCAGGAAGGGGTCTCCAGTTTCAGTGCTCCACAATATTAAAATGTAACTATAACCAGATACAATTGCCAGATAATGTCTTAAAACTTTGGTGGAGGAATAAAACACTCCAAATAAACTGTAACTCAGCTTTGTGTTGCTCATTGTTGATGATTTTTCTATAACAAAACACCCCAGAAGGTTTTATTCCTTAATTATTTATAATAATTGCTGATGATTATGATGTGGTTCAGCAGGTCAATGAATAATTGCAAGGAATACACTCACTATCAAAATTGCATCCAAACATCATAACAATGTATAGTTTATCCTTAACATGTATGCCTTTTAGCATTTAATTAATTATTAATGCATTGCTTAATTAATTAATGTATGCTATGTGTGTGTGTTTATATCTATTTAGTAAATGGAAGTGTTGTTAAACTATATTCCCAATAAAAAACTGCCACTACTAAAGTAATCCAAAACCAAGAATAGTACATGCTTACCTTTTGTCTTTTTTTTTAAACTAGTATGTAAGATTTCTTTAATGTCCAAAAAAGACAAACAACTGACAATTATCTGTACACTAAGCACTTTCCTCATAGGTTACACACATTATTCTTTAAATCATGATCTGAACATCTGAACCGTGATCTGAACATTCGCATGTTTTCTCTCCTCTGATTCATCTAGTTTAACCTGGTTCAGGTTTGTTCATTAGCTGATGAGTCCCTCCATCATCGATCCTCCATGACCCTGATGAGGATAGAGCAGTTACTGAAGAGGAATGAATGAATAAATGAATTAATGTACTGCAGCACAATCTGAAGCATAATGTTCCAGGCTTGCTGCTTCCATCCTGAGCTCATGTTACTGGCACGTTCTCCCTGTATCCATGTGTGTTTCCTCTGCATATTCTAGTGTCATTCCACCTCCCAAAAACATGCCAGCAGTTGGACTGTGTACACTAAGTTGCCCCTAGGTATGAATGTGCGTTTCTCAATGTGTCCGGGGTGATTTCCCGTCTCGCTCCCAGTGTTTCCGGGATAGTCTCAGGATCCTTCACGATCCTGACCGGGATAGAGCAATTGCTGAAGATGAATGAATGAATAAATGAATGAATGAATATTTACCCGCTCCTGCTCTTATATGTTAGAACTGCAGCTTTATTCCTCACCACTAGGGAGTTCACTTAGACCACATATTCCCAAAAAATGGGAACCTCCTGTGCTGCACATTTTGGTATCCGTTCTGCTCTAACACACCTGACTCAACTATTCAGCCTCCTGATAATTAACAGCCCTTCCTGAGATGAAGTGGGTGTGTTCGAGCAGAGAGAACACTAAAATATGCAGGACAGGAGGTTCTCCAGGACCATGGTTGAGAGCCTATATCTTAAACTGATGGCTTTGCATAGCAGGACACATTTTCTATGGCACTGGTTCCCAATCTTTGTCCTGGAGTCCCCTCTCTCCAGTGCTTTCCCCTCTCCCAGTACACCTGATTCAACTAATCAGCTAATCCTGAGTTGAAGTGGCTGTGTTAGAGCAGGAAATACATTAAAACGTACAGCACAGGGGGTACTCCAGGACCAGGGCTCGGAACCTGTGGGAACCTTTACCTACGGTAAAGTCACATTGTAATAACCAACATAAATAACAACAACAACAACAACATTAGCAATGAATCTCACAAAAACCTTTATATATAATACAATAAAGAATAGTATTAGTAATTATAATACATTTTTTGGTAATAATAGATTATTTAATTTTATCTTTTAAAAAAATTACACTACTTGCATTATGTTCATTTGTTATTATTATATAATTTAAGGTTTGTTATGAGGTCTGAGTACAGTACGGATCTTCCAGAAAATTCCAGTGTGTTAATCTGTGTGCTAAATTTCCCACTAACATTCCCTCTTTGTTTGAGTCCTTATCAAAGCAGCCTTCATTCCAAACACTCCTCACCCTGGCACTACCACACACTGACTCAGCTACAGCCCGAGAGAGAGAGAGATTGTGTGTGTGTGTGTGTGTGTGTGTGAGTGTGTTTATGTCTGTAAATAGGCAGAAGTAGACTGCTAAATCAGTAGCAATGTTAGTGTAAATTAACAGTGGTCAAGGTTTAACCAACCTAAAACCTTAATATCATATGCAAACCCAATGCAGTACACCAAACACACTGCTTTTTGTTATTAGAAATCTGTCACATTGACCAAGTAGTGTGATAATATTCAATCTGTGTGTTTTATTTTTATATACTCTCTAAAAATTATACCGATTGTTAGACAATAAAGTGTAACATAACCAAAAAAATTCAGCATAAAATGTTTTGTTAGATTTATTTCAAATAGTGCTTATTAGGGCTGCAACTAATGATTATTTGGATAATCGATAACCAAAACCGACAACTGATTTTCAATCGAATTCTAAATATAATTATTTTAAAATATTACTTTCCAGCATTTCAATCTCTTGACTAGGCTTAATTACATTAAGTCACTAATTACAATGCAACATTAATTGATGACACACAATTTCTAAAAACATACAGTATAGTCAAGTCAAGTCAAGTGGCTTTATTGGAATGTCATGCCATATACAGCTAGTTAGTACACAACAGCATTCGTCCGGGACAACACAATTCTACACAAAGTGCACGTGTGCAAACAGCACAAGACAGTACAATAACTACTAAAACAGTACAATAACTAAGACAGTACAATAACTACTAAAACAGTACAATAACTAAGACAGTACAATAACTACTAAAACAGTACAATAACTAAGACAGTACAATAACTACTAAAACAGTACAATAACTAAGACAGTACAATAACTACTAAAACAGGACAATAGGCACAGTAAGCTGTGCAGACAGTGCAGCGCCGACCAGTACACAGTTCTAGTATGAAAGTATCAGATATAACAGTTGTGCAAAAGAATAACAATATAATAAATTGCTGTGAATGTAAACATAACATACTATGACATAGTATTCAGCAGATAAGCTTATACTGTATATGGACATAGCAGTTCTTGGGGTAGCAGCCAGGTAGAGAGTAGGGGATGGTGTTCAGTTGAGTATGAGTCTGTGTGTGTGTGTGTGTGTGTGTTTTGTCAGTCCAGTCTCTGACTACTGAGGAGTCTGATGGCTTGGGGGAAGATACTGTTACACAGTCTGGCCGTGAGGGCCCAAATGCTTCGGTACCGTTTGCCAGACGGGAGGAAGGTGAAGAGTGTGAGGGGTGTGTGAGGTCATCCACAATGCTGGTGGCTTTGCGGATGCAGCATGTGGTGTAAAGAAGAGAGACCCCGATGATCTTCTCAGCCGTCCTCAATATCCGCTGCAGGGTCTTGTGATCCAAGACAGTGCAATTTCCAAACCAGGCAGTGATGCAGCTGCACAGGATGCTCTCGATAGTTCCTCTGTAGAACATGGTGAGGATGGGGGGTGGGAGATGGGCTTTCCTCAGCCTTTGCAGAAACTAGAGACGCTGATGGGCTTTCTTGGTTATGGAGCTGGTGTTGAGGGACCAGGTGTGGTTCTCCGCCAGGTGAACATCAAGGAATTTGGTGCTCTTGATGATCCCTACAGAGGAGCCGCTGATGTTCAGCAGAGAGTGGTCGCTCTGTGCTGTCCTGAAGTCAACAATGTTCTCTTTAATTTTGCCCACGTTCAGAGACAGGTTGTTGGTTCTGCACCAGTCAGTTAGCCACTGCACCTCCTCGCTGCATGCTGACTCGTCATTCTTGCTAATGAGACCCACCATGGTTGTGTCATCGGCGAACTTGATGATGTCGTTTGAGCAGTGGACTGAGCACACAGCCCTGGGGGGCCCCAGTGCTCAGTGTGGTGGTGCTGGAGATGTTGTTCCCGATCCGGAGTGACTGAAGTCTCCCAGTCAGCAGGTTTAGCTTTGGATATATTGTGGATGTTAATGAAAATGAAATGAGTATGCAGTGTTTATCAACTATTCTAACTACTCATAAGGTCATTGATTAAAATAGTTTTGCTCCTTGTGGTGTCAAGTGACATATTGCTTCAACAAAGACTAGCAAAGACCAAGCAATCGATAATGAAATGCATTGCCAAATATTTTTATTATCAGATTTGATCGATTAGTTGTTGCAGCCCTTACTATTTTTATCAGTGCAAACCTATCAAATAATAATAATTAGCTATATGTTTATTTTTCACAGGCCAAACAGAGACCTTACAGCAACACACAAGCCAGTGAAAGTACCTTGTATCTTTGTGTGTGTGTGATAAACGATAAGGTAAAACTGTAATGGAGCCTGTAATGAACTCTCTCTGATGATATAGAGGTCTCCAGTGAAGCGTTAAAGTGAATAAAGTGGAAATCAGTCACATCTTACACCCAACACACAATCCCAAGGTGGACATTGCACAATGAATAATAATAATAATAATAATAATAATAATAATAATAATAATAATAATAATAATAATGCAAGTTTTGCGTTTGTATACCTCTTTGTATATTTTGAATAACAGGCTTTTAAATAATGTTTGCTTTAGAACGAGCTAAAAGAGCTAAATTTCTGTATAACTGAAACGCTTCATGTTCACTCACGATGAATCAGGGACAGGGAGGAGAGCACCGGCTTTGTTCCTGTTTGAACATACTCCACTCAGACTCTTTAGTGGTGTTCAGACATCTGCACTGAAGACCTCTATTGTTACCTCTGCAGTAGCAAATGCCTTAAAAGCTGCAGGAATGAAAGAAATAAACCAAAAAGAGAGAGCAAAAGAGGGAGAGAGGTGATAGAAAAAAAAGCTTTTGCTGACATTTCTGAAACTTTAATGCTGATATTCACAAAACCTTTCATGTCATTCAGACAACAGTAGAGAGAGAGAGAGAGAGAGAGAGAGAGAGAGATGGAGAAAATATCATGTTGGAATATTCAAGGACTTAGATCATCTGCCTTTGGACTCTGGAGCAAAAACACAGACTTTATCTCAGAAATCAAAAATCATCCTACAGGAGACATGGATCAGAAGAGATGGACCCACTGGTTGTCCTACAGGCTACAGAGAACTCATCATCCCGTCCATTAAACTGCCAGGAGTGGCACAGGGAAGAGACTCATTGGACATACTAATCTGGTACAAGTCAGATATAATATTGCCTGCTCCATCAAAATAGTTAAAATAAACCAATTTCATATACTCGACATATTTCAACAACAGCCCCATCTTCTGAGAGCGCCTGCCGTGCATCCTCTGTCCCACCGCCGCACCACTGCTGCCTGCTCGCCGCGTTTCACTCCGGGATGACCCCTCACTGCCACCTACATGCCACCTTCCTTCACTCCCCACTTCCTTCACCCCCGACTTTCACTTTCACAAAAATAAAGAGCACGTTCCCCACATTTCTGCCTCTGTCACACAACATTATGTCACACAACATTATGCAAAAATATTGGAAAATAAGATTAATCAAAAACACAGAGATGCAGAAAATGAAAGTAGCCAACATCTTTATTATGCAAAACTTAGACAGTACAGGAATACTTTAAGGGAGAAAAAAGAACAAAATGTAGATCAGCTAAAAGAAACTGAATAATCTTTAGAATCAAATCACTTCTGGGAACATTTGAACTTACTAAATAAATCTCATCATGAAGAACTAGCCATCCTGAATGGAGATGTCTGGGTAAACCACTTCTCCAACCTTTTTAGTAATGTAAACAAAATCCATGAACGAAAATACAAACTATGTCTTCTAGATTAAATTATCAAAGACTCCCAGAACCCTTTGGATTCTCCAATTACACTAGCTGAATTATCAGACAAATTTTTGACCCTAAAATCCCAAAAAGCATGCGGTATTGACAGCATCCTAAACGCTAAACGAAATAATCAAATACACAGACTGTGAATTTAAATTGGCCATTCTCAATTTTTTAAATATCATCCTTAGTGCAGGTATATTTCCCAACATCTGGAATCAGGGCTTATTTACCCCAATTTATAAAAGTGGAGACAAATTACACCCCAATAACAACCGTGGTATGTGTAAACAGCTAGGGAAACATTTCTGCAACATCCCAAACAGCAGACTGCTCCATTTTCTCACTGACAAAAATGTCCTGAGTAAATGCCAAATTGCCATCAAACCAAAATATCACACATCAGACTATATATACACTCCACAAACACTAATTGACAAGCAAATCAACCAAAACAAAAGTAGAATCTTCTCATGCTTTGCTGACTTCAAAAAAGCTTTTGACTCAATTTGGCATTAAGGACTTCAGTTGATTCAGTGCGGCATCAGAGGAAAAACATACGACATCATCAAATCAATGTACATGAACAACAAATTTGCAGTTAAAATTGGTGCCAAACACACAGATTTCTTCCCTCTAGACCTCCTGCATCTAGACCTCCTGTACACCTTCTGTGAGACATGGGCTCTGTCAGTTAACCCCAAAAAAGACAGAATCGCCAAGGCCAACATCATAACTTCAAATTAGACAACATGCCCCTAGAACATATTCAGAACTACACAGACCTTGCTATAAACACAGAAAACAACAACACAGGAAACTTCATTAAGGCTGTGAACGACCTGAGAGAAAAAGCACCAAACCTTTTTAAAAACTTTTTACGCAAGCTAAGAGTTCATTAATGGGACAAACACCCAATAAAAAGTCTGCAGGCAGAATTCTGCAAAAATATACTACAAGTACAGCAGGGATACAGAGACCCTCCATCCCAAAGCCCTAAGATACCCAGAGTTGACCCCACAGAGAGAAGCCCCCTCAGCCTGCTGGTCTTAGAGCTGACTTTACAATCCAAAACATGTCCAGCCAAAGCCCAGAACAAAACCCCAGATAGATCAAATCAAATTATTAAAACACAAAATGAAAGATATCTAAAACACTGGACAGAACCAACAGCTCAACAAAGTAAAGTAGAATGTTAGCTGTCCCTAAACAGAGAATATATATTGGCAGAATACCTAAACACAGTGACCAACCCTAAACTTATAAAAGTCCTGACCATGTACAGACTCAGTGATCACAACCTCATCACAGAGATGGACAGACACAGGCAGACCTGGCTGCGAAAAGAAGACAAGCTGTGCCCCCACTGTACACAAAATGAAGTGGAAACAGAACTTCGCTTTTTAACAACATGCCCTGATTATACACAAATTAGGGAAACATTTTTCCCCACTTCACAACCCATAAAAAAAAGACTTCAATCTGATGCCAAACAAGAACAAACTCCCACACCTGCTAGGAGAAACCTCAACAAGCTCAGAATTGGCTGCCAGGACCACCAACCACACAATAATATGCATAAAATGCCCGGAAACATTTGGGTAATAAAACAAATCATTGTGAATTTTTATTGCCATTATTTTATTGAAATTTTTTTTTTTAATTTGTGTGTCAATGTGTGTAAATGTGTAATTTAATGTTACCAGTGCTTTGAAAATATAAAGTCTTTTACCATGCCAATAAAGCTACTTGAATCTTGAATCTTGAGAGAGAGAGAGAGAGAGAGAGAGAGAGAGAGAGAGAGATAGATCTATTTTTGGGATTATAATGCAATAGAATGGTAGATATATTCTTTCATTCGAAGTAAGCAGTAACCTAGCAACGAGCGGCACAATTGTAAAAAGGGGTGGGATTCAAAGTCTGATATCCAATCAAATCATCTCCCCTTGTTCTCTTTATAAACCAAAACCATTATTGTAAAAATTTACAGTTTTCACATATACATAGATTTTTTTAACATCAGTATTTTAGTGATAGAACCAGCCGGCTGTTTGACAGAACTTGTCAACAGGGTGCTCACTCTAGTGTCAGTCTGTAGGACAGTATTGATATCAGCTAATTCCTTGTTTTTATGATGGCAATACATTTGGCAAATCTGGTAATTGAGCAGCTTTGTTAGGCACTTTATTAAATCTATTAAGGATATGGAGTTCTATGTGTAATGACTAAGGTCATACGATATTCATGGCTGAGAAAATCACGTCACAGACTTTACCTTGCTGTGAAAGGAGATGACATTCAGAATTTAGGCAAGCTGGGGCCATGGAGCATATGGATAATCTCATCTGGTAATCTCAACATACCTGATGCTGTAATCATAAAGACTGACCCTGTCTAAATTCTCCTTTTGCCGTTGAAATTAAACATGCTCGCCACTGCCATTTCAGGATTTAATAAAAATTGTGGTGTCACGAATAGAAAGGTGAATGTCATCATGAGTGACAACTTTATTAAAGTGATCAAACCTCACAAACAACACAGGAACATGAGTGTATATATACACTGAGATAAATGAGAGTTAATAGGAAGCAGGTGAGCACATTAGTGAAACAAAGTAGATATTATTGATAGAGACTTCAAAGCACTTTTGTAAGTCGCTCTGGATAAGGGCATCTGTCAAATGCCATAAATGTAAATGTGTTGGAGATGCTGTTCCTGAGCTGAACTGACTGAGGTCTCCCAGTCAGGAAGTCCAGGATCCAGTTGCAGAGGTAGGTGTTCAGGCCCAGCAGGTCTGCAAGGTGCGCACGATTGTATCTAGTCGTTGTATCTAGGTTCGCATTATTCGACTGGCACTCCCTGCACCATTCCTGCTGGTAATTGTCAATTCTAATTGACGGCTCATACAGAGCCTCCAGGTCCTCGGGGGGTTGCGAGTCGCCAGCTCTTCCTTTAGCTCCTCTGAAAGGCCCTGTACAAAGATGGCTTGGTCCCATGGCTCTAAATTCCACCATGTAATCAGCCACTGAACAATTTCCCTGCCTAATTTGGAGGAGAGACAAAGTCATGCCCCCATAGGGTGATCAAACGTGTTCCTAAGGGCTGCTACAAATGAGGTAATGGGGATGTGGTCCGCTAATCTATTCTGCCACACCGGAGTGGCCCAGGCCAGCACCCTCCCGGTTAGCAGAGATGTAGGTGATCTTAGCCCATTACGTGGAGAATTGGGATGGCTGCAACTCGAACATCAGCGAGCACTGCATTATAAATGAGTTGCCTCTTCCTGCCTCTCCTGCATAGTGCTAAGGGTTCGGTAGTCTTGTCTCACCATGTGCAGAGAAAGGTGGTATGGCAGACTAGACTAGGGGAGCCACCTCACGGACTTCCCAGGTTGAGGCTATAACATAGCCTGTATTTGTGCTACACATTCCGAGATGCCTTGAATCTCCATAAAAAGTACTGTTAAGGCCTACTCCTGTTTCCCCACAGCAGTGGCCTGGCCAGCCGCGATATTCTCTATCCGCTCCAGATTCGCTGGAGCCAAGATCACACACAGGGTTGGAACCAAGTGCAGGAGCAGAGCGAATAAGGAAGTAAGCTCTTTCCACTAGGCCCTTCCCTCAGCCAAGGTGCAAACCAGGGAGTTGGGGCACCATGCACCACTGCACTAACCACTAGGCCAGCTATGGAGATAGGTGATGTCATAGATTCCTCTCACTTAGACTCAATGTCTTCTAGGATTCTTAAACCACAATAAACCTTCTCTATTTCTAACCTCAGCAAGTCTTATCTAAACCTGAACCTCAATAAATCTTCTCTATTTTTGTTTTCTGAAATTACCAAGCCGAGTGGCGTGAAGCTGCTCTGTGCCTGGCGCAGTAATATGTCCACACGTCAAAGCGGAACCCTTTTAAAGACAGAAGTACTTGTACTAGGACCACATGCAGCTAGAAGTAAGCTTTCTGATTACATAATAACTCTGGATGGCCTTTCTGTTTCATCATGTGCAGCAGTAAAAGACCTTGGAGTGATTATTGACTCTAGTCTTTCTTTTGAAGCTCATGTAGATAATATCACTAGGATCGCTTTCTTTCATCTTAGAAATATTGCTAAAATAAGAAATATATTGTCACTACATGATGCAGAAAAATTAGTTCATGCTTTTGTTACCTCTAGGTTGGATTATTGTAATGCCTTACTGTCTGGATGTTCCAGTAGATGCATAAACAAGCTCCAGTTAGTCCAGAATGCAGCAGCGAGAGTCCTTACTAGAACCAGAAGATATAACCACATCACTCCTATCTTATCCACACTGCGTTGGCTCCCAATCAAATTTTGTATTAATTATAAAATACGACTGTATTTTTACTAAATGGTCTCGCTCCACAGTACCTGAGCGAACTTTTGGTCTTTTATGATCTGCCATGCCTACTTAGATCAAAAAGTGCAGGCTATTTGTTGGTACCTCGAATAGTGCGGGCTACAGCTGGGGGTAGAGCTTTCTCTTACAGAGCCCCACAGTTATAGAACAGCCTTCCACTTAGTGTTTGGAGCTCAGACACAATCTCAGTGTTTAAGTCTAGGGTGAAAACATATTTGTTTAGTCAAGCCTTTTGTGAATAGTTTTTTTTCTTAGGTACAGGGGCAGGTCTGGAGGGTTCACAGACATAGAGTGTCTCACGCATTCAGTCAGGTTTGTCGACAGTGGAGTGGCTGGCTGCCTTATGTCCCAGGGTGCCCTCGTGTCTGTGTTAGCTTCTGGCTCTCATTTTATTTATGCTCGCATAGCTAGTCTTGCCGGAGTTCCTGCTTGCACTCTGCACGCAAAGTACATTGTCCTTAACCATTATAGGACAAAAGCTTACCTAACAATCTCTCCCTCTCTCTCCCTCTCTCTCCATCTCTCTCTCTCCCTCACTCTCTGTCGAGCTACACATGCTACTTCTGAGATGCCAGTGATCCTGACCGTTTCTGCTCCCGGACCTGCCTGACACATCCTGAGGCCCTACTTCTGGTTGGAGTTCTCATCAGTTGAGTTCGCGCTGCCGCTGGGGGTGGCCCCATATGGACGGCCTGAAGAACCGTTTGGATTGCTGGGGATGGTGCCACCTGGGGGCTGTGGAGATGGCTTGGGGATCACATATGGGGAGCTGTACTGTAATGGCTTGGGACTGCGATTGCTGTAGTGGCTTTGGGGCAGCAGTTTCCATGAGCACCTTTGTACTCAGGACTCTATCAGTGGACGGTTGATAGATTTTAACCAACCGGGATTCTTGCAAAAACTGTGATGAATTTACTGGTTGCACAATTGCACTATTTGGTAATATATTACACAATAATAGAATAAAATAGAAATAATTGCACTATCCGTTGCACCCAGATGAGGATGGGTTCACTTTTGAGCCTGGTTCCTCTCAAGGTTTCTTCCTCATATTGTCTCAGGGAGTTTTTCCTTGCCACCGTCGCCTCTGGCTTGCTCATTAGGGATAAATTCACATATTTACAATATATTTTTTTAATCCATTTATTTCTGTAAAGCTGCTCTGTGACAATGCCCATTGTTAAAAGTGCTATACAAATAAAACTGAATTGAATTGAATGTGGCCATGGATTTGCCTGAGAGGGCCTCTGAAGCGTTACAGAAACACTTCCATTGATGCCATTTTTGCCCAGTCTCTTTCTAACAGTGGAATCCTGAATGATGGCCTTATCTGAGGCAATAGAGGCCTGCAGGTCTTTAGATATTTGTATGGGTTCTTTTATGACATCCCGGATGAGGAATTTTGGTAAACTTCTGGGATGATTCATCACTGTTCCAAGTTTTCTCCATTTGGAGTCCCAGTGCCTTGGCTTTGTAACCCTTGGAAATGGCTTTGTAACCCTTTCCAGATATATTTTAATGACATTCTTTCTTATCTCTTTTGCTTAATTTATTTTGATTGCAGCATAGTGTACTGCTTGTTGAGACTTTTTGGATTTATTTAAGTGATGTTTAGATTCAACAGGACTGGCAGTAATTAAGTGTGGCTATGTCTAGTCTAATTGAACCCAATTATCAATTTAATTTGTTTAATTGGTTGATTGAGTAACTAAAGGAACAATTACTTTTTTCCACTCAAGGCCAGTGGGTGTTAGATAACTTTTTTCCTTCAATTAATAAAATGATCTTTTAAAAACTGTGTTTTGTGTTTACTCAGGTTGTCTTTGTCTTATATAAAATTTTGTCTGAAGTAACAATTAAGTGTGACAAATATGCAAAAATAGAAGGAATTAGGACTGGGCAAAGGCTTTAATACCACAAAGCACCGTATACCATGAAGTCAGAAATATATAATTTAGTCCTTCTCACAAATGAGACTTATGAGGTTCACTTGAAGTTTATTGTTTATGATGCGCAGCATACAAAAATAGAACATAGCAAAAGTTCACAGTGTGTAGAAAGGCAGTGACGGTGTGATGAGGAGCCGCTATTGCATAGGGAAGCTCAAACAACCGCTGGAGTCTCCGAGAGAGTGAAATACAATACATCACACCACATTCCAATACTGTTTTATAGCACGCTTCACTTCCCTTTGGTTGAGAATATAACTATACAGTTCCATAACTATAAGCTCAAGTGATGTTTGTTAGATAAGTGTTAGATGAGCATCAAGTCACCATCAAGAGCAGGACTGGCCTGTGATCTAATGGCCATGTCACCATCTGATAACATGGTTGATGGAGCTGTTTTCAAAATACCATATTGACTATTTGACATGGGACATCACATGTTCAGATGGTTAGAAGGATGGAAAGAAAGAAAGAAAGAAAGAAAGAAAGAAAGAAAGAAAGGGAAGAAGCAAGGGAGAGAGGATGGAAGAATGAGAGAGAGGACGTAAGTATGGAAGAAAGAGGAAGGAATCAAGCAAGGAAGGAAGGAAGAGAGGAAATAAGTATGGAAGAAAGAAAGAAAGAAAGAAAGAAAGAAAGAAAGAAAGAGTAAGGAAGGAGGGAAGGAAGGAAGAAACTGTACAGCAAGCAAGCGTGTGTTTATAATGATTGTGTTTTGAGATCCTAGTGAGCGTGTAGTCCCACTCAGTGTGAGTTTATGTGAAGCTGCTGATTGGTCAGCTGCTGTAACATTCATTACGACATCATCAGCTGGCAGTTTGAATAAAAATTTCCCAACATATTCCCTCAGTGAACTTCAAAGGGAACGTTTTTACTTTGATCGGAATTATTTCTAAAATGTTATTAGTGTAATTCTTAGCCTCTCACCTCACACTAAAATGATCTGCACAGCTCGGTTTATACGGAGTCGAGTGTTAAGTGCTTTGGGCTGCACTTGTCTCAGAGACGTAGGGAAGAAAGGAAAACAAGTGAGGAAACAGGAATGTGTCCCTGCCTTGCACACACAGTACGAAGAAATACTGGGGATGCATCAATACCATTTTCACAAACTGGATATGAGTACATGTCTAATGGTACTCCTGGATACAGATACCAATACTGATACCAAAATGACTGAGTAGTATTAATCAGTCAGGGACATCACAGAACATTTTATTTAGCTCTGTTTATGCTTCACTGGATGAAATATTGGCCCACGTGTGTATTCATGCAATTAGGCTACTATAGACTCGTTCTTTATAACATTAGCTAGTTGTTTATAAACGAAGTGCATTAGCTAGCTACATTAGTTACTTTACAATGGAGAAGAGCTGGATTTGTTTCTCTTCGACAAAGCACTTCTGTACAGCTGAACATTGTCGTCACTGTTTCAAAATCCCAAGTTGTCAATTATCAATAGCGGCTGATTGTCACGAACAACATGCCGGGTAAGAGCTATTATTTTCGCTCACCTAACATCGTCTGTAGATATGTTTCCTCACCTAGCCTACAATCAGGTCCATAGGTATTGGACACAATTTTCTGTACACCACCACAATGGATTTGCAACCCAAGATCTTGGAAACAGAATGCTCTTAAATCAGTCACCAGACCTCAATCCAACTGAGCATGCTTTTCACTTACTGAAGACTAGGCAGAAATATCCATAAACAAGCAGCAAGTGCAGGCGGCTGCTGTAAAGGCCTGGCAAAGTATCTCAAGGGAGGAAACTCAGCATTTGATGTCCATGATGAAAAGGATCCTGCAAAGTATTTGCATCCAAGTATTAAAAATAATCCTAATGTTTATGATTATGTTCATTCGTCCAATTACATTTGAGGCTGTGAAAATGGAGGGATTATATAAAAAAAAAAAAGGTTGTAATTACTAAACTGTTAGTGCAATATTTTTTGTTAAACCCCTTGAAGTAAAGCTGAAAGTCGACACTTCATTCACATCTTGACTGCTTCGTTTCAAATCCATTGTGGTGGTGTACAGAGGCAAAATTGTGTCACTGTACATATACTTATGAACCTGACTGTACATCCAGATCACTGCCATTCGTCAGTTCATTAGCACAACATACACTTGCCTTACATCACATAGTATCATGTTGGTACCAGAACACTATTATTATCAAGCACGAGTGTGTACGAGTATGGTATCAGTGTTGGTATCGATGAACCCCTAATTAAAACAATGTTTATTACAGTGTAGTTACACTGTTAGTTACATTGTAATAACACACTTGTTTTATTGTAACACATTTAATGTCATTTTGGTTTCTGGGCTCCTACTGTGTATATACAATAATTTAATAAAAGTCTACACACAGAAATCACAATCACACCGACGCCCATACACACTCACTCATTTTTATACACACATAATATACCATACTTTTTGGTGTGTGTGTGTGTGTGTTTGTATGTGTAGGATGTATGATGTATGATGTGTGAGTTAACAACACCGGTTTGGTTTTTATTAAGATTTTAAAAAATCAATTGTGTGTCTGTGTATAAAGTGTGAATCTTACATCCATCCTGAGGCTCCATTTAACGCTAAAAGCTACATTAGACCCCAGGGATGTTCACGTTTATATGTAGGTAGTGGATGAAGTAGTTGTGAGATTCTTAAAAAGAAAGTGTACAGCTGCTTACTTCATCACAGAATCTTCATAAATTCATGTATTAAATGTGATGCAATTGCACAGTCAAAGCGTAAATGGATCACTTGTTGGTGCTCAGAGCACAATGTTAAGTAATATAACAGCACTGTCTAGTGTGAACACCATGCCAGATCCCAAGTCCTATCAGGCTGAGAGCAAAGTGAGGACTGGGAAACCAGAACTTTCCATCCTAAGGTCTTTGTCTTTGTGGAAGACTCAAAGATCTGCGTATCCTGCCCAAGAGTGTCTTGGTTCAGTTGCATTTGGACAAGTTTCCATATTCCGTTCCGGTGGTGGTGTGTTCATGCCTTTTGGACCACCATCCATCCATCAACTTATCCAAATGTCCAGAACAAGCTAAAGCACTCAGTACACATCCTCAGATTTTTTTTTTATCCTTGTTATCTTTTCCTTCCAGTTTTAAGAACAAGAATGTGCTGAGCTCTTTTGAACACCCACACACTCCAATGCCTCACGGCTAATGCCGCATCACTGCACCTGCGATAACACACAGCTCAGAAGGTGCGAGTCTGGGTTCAGCTGTGCATGTAGTTCCTGCAGGGTGAGTCTAAAGACGGGAAATCGTATTTGCCCAATGGAGGAGCGTAGTATGTGGTGGTGTAGACGTTCGTCTGTGTCGGAGGAGGAGGGTAGAAGTTACAGCTCTCGTCTGGCAGCAAGTTGTTTTTGTTCAGCGTCTAAAAACCAGAGAAGAGCGCAATTTACACCTTAATATCATTAACCAAGGTTGCCAGGTTAAGACCTGAAACTAGCCCCAAAATTTGGGCAATAGTCACTTAGACTTTGCAAGGGAAATCATTTTTTTTAAACTACCTCAATCTGTCAACCACTTGTCCCTGAGCATGGGGCATCATGATTCCTGCCCTGGTGGGCCTCGATTAGTGCTTGCTGCAGTTCCCGTTTTTGACCACTAGGTGCAATAATAACTCTATGGAAGCTAAATGGGGAAACGAACGTGCTGCCCCATGATTGCACAACATCTAGAAAGGCGAGCAAATCAATGAACCATCAGCTTATATCTGTCAAAATCATTGGTCATTCAAAAGAGGTAATTAGTATTTCAATAGAGTTTTGTGAATCAAGACTTTTTTATGAAGAATAAAAATATATATATATAGACGAGATGCCACTGTGTTTAACTACTGTACCCAGTAAGGTGACCTCCCACACTCCCTGTACACCCTAAACCTTTTCCTTATTCCTTATTTGGTCATTGTTTCTTGTTTTTTTGGTCATTGTTTCCTGTTTCCAGCTTCCCCCAATGAATTTTTTACTCTTCCTCTTGACATTTCTGGAATCTAGTGTGTGTTTACAGCAATTCTCATTTATAATTAAATTAGTCTAGTCTGATTAAGTGTACTTTTGTCTTGTTATTCTCTCGTTCCTGTTTTTTTTAGTATCTCGTGCTTTGATCCTGACCATTTTTTTTTTTCTCATGAATTTCATTAATTACCCATCAGTCTGCCTGGCCCTGCCTCAAATGACTTCAATAGCTGTTTAACAAACTTTGTGTCCCGTCTACCCACCACAAGTTACAGCTTTTAATTAACTCTAGGTGCCACTTCATTGGTTATTGCACCAAACCAATTACAGAACTTTCTACTCTGAGTAGAGGTTTGAATAATTAAAGAACCCACAAGATAAAAAAAAAGGCATTTACAGTTAATAATGTCATTTTTTTTTTTTTTTTGCTCCTTTTAGCAGACACAAGTCTGTATACAGGTGGGAATGGAAATAAGAAAAGAGGGGAACATCAACTTGACAAATACCAGCCTTTTTTAAAATTATTAACACTGTTATTTTACTTCGTTACTCTTTGTTTAAAACATGATGAACATCTCCGTAACAGAAACATTATTTTTAATCCCTTGCTCATAACATCCTGGCTTATTAATCTTAAAACATATTATTTAGTAAATACTAACTACAGCGAAACTAATAGGAAAATGATATATTTGCAATAGAGAGGGTGGCTCCTGAGGGCTAAAACTATGAAAACAAAATCAGAAATTAAAAAACAACAATCAAGACATCTCATTTTTGAACAGAATATGGTTTAAATAAATGATTCATTCATGTATGATAACAGAGAAGTTCCTAGAAAGAGAATATCCTAACATTGCTCTTATAGTAAGATCTGAGATTCTCATGATAAGTAGATCTATAACAGATGATATTATAAATGGAGAGATGTGTGTGGAGCGCCAGTACCTTAAACTCCATGGGAGTATATTTCTCGTTCTTCGGCGTGCTGGTGTTGTGTTTGTGGTGAAGGTGGTTGGGGGTGTTGGGATGGATCACCGCAGGCTCCTGGATGGGTTTATAGACCTTCTGAAAGAACACGTAAACAAGAACAGATCCCAGCAATGCTACCAGGAAGGAGACAGCACCCGTCAGGATCAGGTGGAACAGGGAGAAACCTGAGAGAGAGAGAGAGAGAGAGAGAGAGAGAGAGAGAGAATACACACAAAAAGTAACATAATTCTTCCACTGGAACTTTTTCCACTGGAGGACACAGAGCTGATTTTAGTTCTTGCTCCAGAGTCTGTTCTTTTTCTGTCAACTACTAGTTGCTGTAACTTTCTCATCACTGACTGGTCAAATTCAAGCTTCACAGAATGACTGACCATCTTATTTACCATGTATTTAGCTAGGAAGTGATTATTTAGTCATATTTTATATTGCATGCGCCGCGGCACAACAAGGAAATCAGCCCTCCCAGGTCAAAAGCACAAATTCATACAAGCACAAGTTTCTTCAGGGCACAGCATACGATAGTACAATGCAATCATTGTTAGACAGTTGCATTCTGGGTAATGAAGGCAGGATGATTTAAGTTACCTCCACAGTTTAACCCTTTCTTCCCTCCTGGAAAGCCGACTAGAAAAGAGAAAGAGGGGAAGAGTTACAGTAGCAAAACAGATAGAGAAAAACATAATCGCCGATGTGGTGAAATTTCTATTTAACATTTATGGAAGGAGTCTCCAGTGTCAGTACTTTATAATGGTAAGTTCTTTTATAGGAGTTTGCACACTATGGTTTATTGGTTACGTGACAATATGTTTTTTTGTCATAGTACATTCAAAAGAAAGAATAAAAGAAAGGCTGGTGAGGGAATGGCTGTTTACAGCTGCTATAATGTAATTATAATGTAATACGTGTTTCATGGACTATAAAATGTGTGATGATGTTCATTAATAAGGAGTAAATTGCAATCATCGCCGTGGTATAAGAGGAATAAAACACTTCAGTAAGTGCTGCTATAGGACAATATTCAACTTCAGTAACAGCAACTCGGCTTTATCACCCTTTATCACCCTCTCGTTTATTAATTTCCTATAACAGCATCCTGAAGTGTTTTATTTCTTAATTATCAACAAATATTTGCTATATAATATTTGGTAACTTAAATGTGTGGTATAATTTGGCCTAAGATGAGAGACAGGGTGAAAGCTAGAACCCAGTGAACTTACCTGCACTCTCTTTTGGAGGACACGTTCTCTGATCCGTGTGGTTCCCTTTACAGGGGGCGGGGCTTTTCTCACAAACTCGAGTGCGGTACTGAAGCCCATCCTCACACTCGGTCCATTCTGACCACACACCCCATCCACCTATTACACACACACACACACACACACACACACACACACACACACATTAATATATTCACATTACATTCCAGTCCCATGTCTGTGACATGAAAGGATCTGGATCAGGCAATAACTATAAGAAACAAACTGCTGGACCCCCTGGTGATGCTTCACAGACAGTGTGTGTGTGTGTGTGTGTGTGTGTGTGTGTGTGTGTGTGTGTGTGTGTGTCTGCCTCACCATCACACTCGTGCATGTTGCACAGAGCCTCTTCAGTGTGCAGACCGATGCAGATGTCCCCTGAGTAGGACGGGGAGGGGTTTGAGCAGGTGCGAGTGCGTTGGTAATGCCCACCTCCACAGGAAGTAGAACATTCAGACCAGGAAGACCAGCATGACCACGCCCCCTTCACTACAACACAAACACAAACACACGAACGGCAGTATTACTCAGCGATCTACAGTAAATAAAAGGAAATAGAATATAAGAACCATTCTGATTGCATTTCTGATTCTGAATCCTGAATTCCTGCGCTTCAATGTTGATTCCAGCTGTCAGTGAATCTGTCTATATATATATATATATATATATATATACACTGAGTTTTGATTCAGATACTGATTCTAATTCTGATTCTGAATCTAATTATGCACAATAATCCATTTTTGATTCCAATTCTGATTCTAGTCCTGATTATGAATCTGTATATGGATATAAATACATTTTTGAGTCTGATTCTGATTCTATTTCTGATTCTGAATCAATGTATGCACATAAATACAGTTCTGAGTCCAATTCTGATCCTATTTCTGATTCTGAATCAGTGTATGCACATAAATACAGTTCTGAGTCCAATTCTGATTCTTTTTCTGATTCTGAATCCATTTGTGCACGTAAATACAGTTTTGAGTCCAATTCTGATTCTATTTCTGATTCTGAATCAATGTATGTAAGTCAATACAGTTCAATAGACAGTGAATCTGTCTATATATACATATAAATTGAGTTTTGATTCAGATACTGATTCTAATTCTAATTCTGAATCTAATTATGCACAATAATCCATTTTTGAGTCTGATTCTGATTCTAGTCCTGATTATAAATCTGTATATTGATATAAATAAATTTTCGAGTCCGATTCTGATTCTATTTCTGATTCTGAATCAATTTATGCACATAAATACAGTTCTAAGTCCAATTCTGATTCTTTTTGATTCTGAATCCATTTGTGCATGTAAATACAGTGTTGTTTCGAATTCTGATTCTAAATCTGGTTATGAATCTTAATCTCATTCCTTTTCCATAATGGGTATTGGGTTCGGGTACCTGGGCACGGCTGTGTGTTACAGTCCTGATACTCCACGGGTGTTCCACTGCACAGGAACACAGAACTTTTGCCATCAGGAGTGACACACAATCGCTTACGTGTCCGAAACCCTCTGGAGCACTCTTTGGAACATGAAGACCATGGCTCCCATGGCAACCAGGTGACCCCCTGCACTGGGGTCAAAGGTTGTGCCACACTCACTAAGTCTTGTACCAGATCTGCATGAAAGATGAAAGACAGGGAAATTTGGAGAAAGATAGAGACAGAGACATCACTGCCTATTACTATTACTACTATTAATAATAATAATAATAATATTAGAAGTAGAAGATATAATTATTTATAATTAATATTGTCCATATACAACCTTTTAATCATGTACAATTATGCTAATATTGTCCAATAAAATTTCTCTACTATGTCATTTATATTGTTTTAGGATTCAGTATAAATAATTATTGTTAGTGGAGTTTTTATAGCATGTATGCGGTCTCTATAGTGAATAGTGTGTATAGTGTGTGTGAGATTTGGGACACGTCCACAGCGGACTGATGACAATTCATTACATCACTTGTTCATTACATCCCTCTTTCTGTTCCCTATAATAGTGCACTAGATGCTCCAGTAAACTAATCATTTAGGACACGGTGTGTGTTTTACCGTCAGTCTCACATCCCGGCGCTCCACCAGCAGGCGGGCAGTGACGCGTCTCCGCTTTGCGTTTGCCCAGCTGGAGGAGGTGTGTGTCCGCCAGCGGCGCTCGACAGGTGTGTCGCACACGCTGCTCCTGTCTGACTCCACCCACCGACACGTTCACAGGGTACCATGGAGACCAGGGTGTGTATCGACGTACCTCAGGACATGCCTCCAAATTGCACGTTCTGTACTCCTACATGAGAAACAATGTTTTTGTCAAAGTATCTGTTATCTGTTAAGGCCACCGTCACAGCCGGACATCTCTTCTGAGAACGATCATGGGCTCAGGACACACTTTTACTTGTGTCTGAATTCCTTCTGGAACTATTTAGCAAGCAAGTTGTGTTATTAGTTGTGTTAGTTATTTAACACTGTTGTGTTAGTGTACAAGCCGTACGATTAAAGTCACCCAAAATGAGTTTTGACGTATCTACACTTTTAGCCTCATTAAGAAGTACAGATTCTATGAGCATGCATCCAGTCCTACATGCCCCACCCCCTTTCTCCTCATAGATCAGTGTCGCACAGCCTGCATTTGCATATTGGAGCCTAACTGGCTTGTATATTTAATGATGTAACAACACCTCCCTGTCCCCTTTAACCCTATATGTTTAAGATTACTTACATATTACAAATTTGCGACACAGTGTGTAATCTTGAAGCCAATGACCAACCATGAATTACTAGAAATACTAAGTGATATATCGCTAGAAAAATGCACTGAACTCAAAAATGGGGAATCAAAATTTTCTAAAAGTTTTCTTGACAGTGTGTGATGTTAACGTTGTAATTTAGTGTAATGTCAGGATTTATAAATGTCTACGAAATATCTATCATTAGCAGTATTGACCATGTAATCAACATTAGCGTGTGCTTCAGTCTTTTAGCTACAAACTACAAAGATGTCATGATGCTGTGTGTGTGTTTCTATAGAAACGACTTATTTCCGAGTCCAAGGACTCAAATCCTCACCTCGTAATTGCAACATGATGTACACACTGTCGTAAGGTTTGTGTATAAATAAGGGAAGTTTGTTGATGATATATTTTTAAAACTGTTACTGTAACAATGCTGCCATATTCAGGAGGCAGGGTTTACTAGGACAGGATTTTGATTGACAGGTCATGTGTCCTACCTGAGGACACCCAGGGCAGGAGTTTCCATTCTCACAGGTTCGGACTCGGGACTGGAAACCGCCACCACACACTGCTGTGCATGTAGACCAGGAAGTCCACTGAGCCCAGGACATGGGCACAGGACACACAGAGTCCTCATTACATAACCTACACACACACACACACACACACACACACACAAAACGTGTACACATTTATGCACTTGCAACTTGTTCCACAAGATCTTTAATGCAGATTATAAGTGCCGACTATGAGTGTGTGTGTGTGTGTGTCTCACCGCTCCTCTCGTGTCTGGCCTACACACACTCTCCCGCCATGTCGAGGCGTGGGGTTACTGCACGAACGCTGACGAACCTCGAACCCGACACCACAGCTGGTGCTGCACGGAGCCCAGGAGGACCAGGGAGTCCAACCTCCACTTCTACACACACACAGAGCTACATTTAAGAGCACAGCAAGTGTGTGTTTCTCTGTTATTGGCTGGCGTTCTTGATGATGTCATCATGTCATTCCAACGCTCATGTACTTGGCATTACCTGGAGCAGTTGGTCACCTCCATCGTGGGTCCCGCACACTCAGCCCCCCCACACTGGGGGACCGGGTGATCACACACACGAGAGCGACACAGACAGGTGCTTGAGCTTTCACCTCCGTCATCATGGATACATGACTGCCACGACGACCATGGGCTGAAGCCGCCATCTCGGGTAAGATTTTGCTCCTGAAAAAATCAGAATTGCGCGTATTGTAATATTAATCACATCTAATCAATCAATCTAATCAATCACAGAGACATTATCCAGGAATATCACATATTTTCTCTAAATGTAATACCCTAATATCCTTTTGTATTACATCTTGATTTTAAATGTATTTATTTTATTAATCTACTTCAATATCAAAACATTCGCTTTCTTCACTGATTGTCTTTTGTACTGTTTATACTCTTATGATTGAAATGTTTTTTTCTCATCATCACCTACAACTAAGATCAGTGTCTTGCCTACAAGTACTACAAGCCAAACATAGTTTAGTTGTTTCCTCTGTGTTTGCTCTTTTAGACTGTGTGTGTGTGTGCACGCATGTGTGTCTGTGTGCGTGTGTGTGTGTGTATGAGGCTAAAGTGTGTATGTCTTACTGGACACTGTGTGATGTTCTGGCTCCACTGGCTCATGTTGGAGCTGGCTTCAATCGTAGTGCAGCGTCTCTGTTTCCTGTCCCAACCACAATACGGATCCCTCGCATACAAGCATTCCCTACAGGAGAAAACACACACACACACACACACACAGAGTGAAACTGGTGTAATTTCAAGTCTTACCAGTTTTTTTCTTTGTAATTTATCAACGCAACTTATGGAAGTTCTGTATTGTTTCCACTGTCACTCTGCTTTGACACTGTTCATATAAAAAGATGTTCAGTGGATATAAAAAGTTTACCCCCCCCAAAAAAAAATTAAAACTGCAGGTTTTTGTGATGTAAAGACTGAATCCAAGATAAATCATCAGTCATTTCCCACTTTTAATGTGATGTAGTAACCAACATAACTCAAGTGAAAAACAAATAGAAACATTTGAGGAAAAAAAAAAAGAGAAAGAAAAAGCATACAATAACCTGGATGCACAAGTGTGTACACACCCTCAACTAACAGTTTGTTAAAATACCTTTGTTTTTGTAATTCAGCACTCAACAACTCTACCACATTTAAATTTGGCAATTTTATTCCACTCTTACATTTATTGCATTTGGCAGACGCCCTTATCCACAGCGACTTACAATTATCTCATTTATACAACTGAGCAGTTGAGGGTTAAGGGCCTTGCTCAAGGGCCCAGCAGTGGCAGCTTGGCGGTGTGGGGACTTAAACTCTCAACCTTCCGATCAGGAGTCCAATGTCTTAACCACTGAGCTACCACTTCCCCTTACCACTACCACTCTTCCTTTAAAAATGCTCCAGATCGGTCACATTGCAAGGGGATCTCCTGTGCACAGCCCTCTTCAAATCATTCCACAGGTTTTTGACAGGATTTAGATCTGGGCTCTGACTGGACCATTCCAAAACATTTATCTTCTTCTTCTGAAGCCGTTCCTTTGTTGACTTGGATTTGTGCTTTGGGTCTTTATCGTGTTGGAAGGTAAAGTTTTTCTTTATCTTCAGCTGTCTGACAGAGGCCTGCAGGTTGTATGTCAAATAGACTGGAATTTGGAGCTATCTATCTTGACTACAGACCCAGTCCCAGCTGAAGAGAAGCAGCCCCATAGCATGATGCTGCCACCGCCATGCTTCACCATGGGTATGGTATTCTTTTGGTGAAAAGTGTCTCGTTTTTTGTGCCAAACACATCTTTTATAATTACGCCCAAAAGTTTTACCTTGGACTTGTCAGACTGTAACACATTTTGCTGCATGGTCTGAGGTGAATTTAGTAGGCTTGGATGTTAGTTTTGTTTTTTTAGAAAAGGCTTCCATTTAGCCACCTACCCTTAGCCATAGCCCCGAAATGTGAAGAATACAAGAGACTGTTGTCACATGCTGGGAGTGACCAGTACTTGCCAGATATTCCAGCAGCTCCTTTAATGTTGCCGTAGGTCTCTTGGCAGCTTCCTTGATGATTTTCGCCTGGTCCTTTTGTCAATTTTGGAGGGACGTCCTGTTCTTAGTAATGTCACTGTGGTGCCCCATTTTCTCCACTTGTTGATGATGGCCTTCATGGTGTTCCATGGTACATTTAATGTTTTTTTTTTCGTGCTCCTCTCCTGATTGCTATAGTTCAACAGTGAATACATCTTTGTACATGCTTTGTAAGCTATTCGCAGACCACGGCTTCAGCAGTCAGATTAAACCAAGAAGATGTCAAGAAAATCCTACAGAAACAGCAGATCTTTATTTGAGGTTAATCAGAATCACTTCACTGATAACAGGTTTATGATAATTACTTTTAAACATAAGTTTGAATGTGATTGGTTCATCCTGAGCACACTCACATGCCCAAAGGATGTGTATATTTTTGCAACCAGGTTCCTGGAAGCTTTTTCTTTTCCTTTTTCCTTCCGCTAAAGCATTTGTTCCTCACTTGTTTTCACTCAAGTATTTCACATGAATTTTGTTGTTTTTAACTCCATTTTTAACCAGCTTAAGCAGTCCTGTTTGTGTATTTTGTGAGTGTGGACATACATTTTATCAAACTTTTTTCCATATGTTTAGTAAAATGTGAACATATCGACATCACAGCCTTTATGGGAATGAAAAGAAAAGGAGGATAGTGAGTGAGAACGTGTAAAGCCTTAATTATAACTTCTACATGTATCAATATTATTCTGTCATAGCACACTGCACAACTTAATAACAAGAACGTGTAACGGTCAGAGCCAGTTAAAGCTAATGAAACCATTAGAAAACAACTATGATTAATATAGAGATCTCTGGTTGCTCCTAATTTCTATGTGTTTTAGTAAAATGGTTTTCCCATCGGGTGAATTGAATTGGTATTTAGTCTGATCAATGGTTTATCTAAAAAAGCAGAAACAGTTGTCAAAAATCACAAATGCTTCCATGTCTAAATGGAGTCAAAATGTGAAAATAGACAAAATTAACCTGAGTGAGCAATTCAGTGTTAAAAAAAAAGCTAAAATTCTTTCACGGTCGTATGAAAAACCGATGTCAAATTGTGATGTTACTGCTGCTAAAAGCGTTGCACAGATTAAGGGAATAATTACTTGTTTACATGGATGCTCAATAACTTGTTCCTTAAATAAAAAGAAAACAGTAATTTGAAAAGATGCTACGTGTTTACTTTGTGTCCTCTGATGTAATATTACAGACCTGAAATTATTCAGTGTAACAAATACACAACAATAGCGGAAATCAGGAAGGGGGCCAATACTTTGCTCACAGCACTGTACTACAAAATGAATTTTATTCATTCATCTGTGATGCAGAAATGATATAAATCTATTATTTTATTTTCTCCGCCTCTTTTCCTGGTGGACACAGAGGGACACAGAGTAAACAGTCTGGGATGCCAGGTATGTGTCATCTCTTTAAACACACACATATGCTAAATCAACAGGGATGCTCTTCACACACCACTGAATCTGAGCATCCCGCTAACAATCCGACAACATTAGACAGCTGTAACCCGTGTGCGTGTGTGTGTGTGTGTCTGTGTATTTTGGGGATTGAGGATGCACATGCTTTTCTTCGGAAACCAACTCTAAAAAAAACTGCTCGATGTTATTGGTTAATAAAAATGAAAGCTCTTATGGATTATAGCAAACCTATGAGGTATGTGAGGTTGTTATTAAACTTCAAGAGCAAACATCTGACCATGAATAGACTACACATGTTGATTCACAGGCTACGTGTGACCATCTATAGCCTGCATGTTACCATTCATAGCATCAATGTGAGCATCTATAGCCTGCACATGACTATCTATAGACTACATGTGACTATTCATGGCCTACAAATGACCCTCTATAGCCTACATGTGATGTATAACCAGATATAGTGTAAATGTGACCACCTGTAGTCTACATGTGACCATCTATAGCCTACATGTGACCATTCATAGCATCAATGTGAGCATCTATAGCCTGCACATGACTATCTATAGACTACATGTGACTATTCATGGTCTACAAATGACCATCTATAACCTACATGTGATGTATAACCAGATATAGTGTAAATGTGACCACCTGTAGTCTACATGTGACCATCTATAGCCTGCATGTGACCATTCATAGCATCAATGTGAGCATCTATAGCCTGCACATGACTATCTATAGACTACATGTGACTATTCATGGCCTACAAATGACCATCTGTAACCTACATGTGATGTATAACCAGAGATAGTGTAAATGTGACCACCTGTAATCTACAAGTGACCATCTATAGACTACATGTGAACAGTCATTGTCTACATATGACCATTGATAGCCTCTACTATTTACAGTCTACAAGTGACCATTACCATCTGTCTATAGTCTACACATGACCATCTTCAGTCTACATGTGACAAACTATAGCCTATATGTTACCATCTATAGCCTACATGTGACCAATTCTAGTCTACATATGATCATCTATAGCTTACGTATGACTTTTATGGCCTGCATGTCACCATGACCATCTATAGCCTACATGTGACCATCTATAGCCTACATGAGACCATGACCATATATATAGCCAACATGTAACTATCCATTGCCTACATGTGACCATAGCCTCCATCTGACCTTCTATAAACTACATATGACCATATATAACCTACATGTGACCATCCATAGTCTACATGCGACCATCTAAGGCCTACATGTGACCATATACAGCCTACATATGATGATCTATAGCCTACATTTGACCATCTACAGCCTACATGTGACCGTCTATAGCCTATATGTGCTCATTCATAGCCCTCACATGACTACTATCCATAGCCTACATGTTACTATCTATAGATTACATGTGACCATGACCATCTATAGCCTACATGTGACCATTTATAGATTACATGTGACCATGACCATCTATAGCCTACATGTTACTATCTATAGATTACATGTGACCATGACCATCTATAGCCTACATGTGACCATTTATAGATTACATGTGACCATGACCATCTATAGCCTACATGTGACCATCTATAACCTACATAAAATACATAATACAAAAATAAGCCCAGGATGCCACATAAATCCTCAAGAATTTACGATTAAACAACATATCCTACAACATAGCCTGAAAAAAATATACATTTTGACATAAATAGTGTGCATTTTGTGTTTATGTAAATACACAAGAGCGTGTGTGTGTCTCAGTGTGTGTCGCTAGGTCAACATTCAAGGCATCACTAGGGCAACACAACATGGTCAGAAGCCCTGCATCTCATACAAAAGAACCTTCAGACATTTACTCAAAAACAGCACACATACACGCACACATACACACCACCACCACCACCACCACCCTCCTGTCACAAGCTGATGGATCTCCTGGAAAAGCCTTGGTGACACATGACACCCTAAATGCAGGAAAATAAATAAATAAATGGAAAAACAAGAAAATAAATGGCTTTTTGTACTTTCCTGCCAAGAGCAGTGGTATTTAGGTATTTACTCTAAATCTGTCACAAACACCTGATAGTAGTAATGAGCTTCTAGTTAAGCTCCGTTAAATAAATTAATGTGACTCACGGAGCACCAGAGGCTTAATAAAACCACAGAAAAACATACACACAGGTACGTAACATGATGATGCTCAGCTAGGGATGGGTGATGTGGCAAAAAAAAAAATGAAGAAATTATTTACCAGTGCTACATACATATTTAGAAATGGATATGTTTTATTTTAAATAAATGATACATAAAACTTGATCATATGAGTTGCAACTTTTCTTTGATACCAAAGTAAGGCATACGAAACAAGGGAACTAGAGGATACGTGACAAGAAAACTAGGAGATAAACTAGGAAATTGGAGAAATGGGAACTAAGGGACAAGGCAACTCACAACTTTGTTGCAATGCAACTAGGAAGTACGGCTAGGAAATGAGAAATTGGGACACAAGGTACTATAAGCAACATACTCGAAGCCAGAACTAGAGAACACTGGAACTAGGAACTAACACTACAGAACTGGGAATAACACAACTGCAAGCCATTAATAGGAAATAAGGAATAGGGGAACTATGAAATGATGAATTGTGGCTAGAAAACAAGGGAACCATGAAGCAAACAAGGCACAAGAAAACTAGCAATTTTGAACGAGGGAACTAGGGAACAACAGAACAACACTTGGAACTGAGGAAAACATGGTAACTATAAACTATGAATAAGACAAGGAAACTATGAACCATTTACTGGGTACAAGGAGTAAGGAATGTGTGATATTAAGAACTGATAAGGAAAATATGAACTAGCTACCAAGTGCAAAATGCAAGAATTGCAACTAGGAAAAAAGAAGCAAGGGTACAAGGTACTATAACTAGGGAAGTGGGAGCTAGGAAATAGGGAATAACTATATTTAAGAAACAACAAACTATTATTAAGGAGAAAATTCTTGCACTTCTCAGGCATAGCAATACAAATTTTTCTTTATATAGGCAGCACAGACGTTTATTTGTAGCAGCTGGCAGAAAATTGAAGAGTAGGATTCTTAGAAATGACCTACTTCAAAACACACTTGTGGGATATTTTTTTGGACTCTTTGTTTCGAACCCACTTTCCATCAGACACGGAGGCTGATTTACAACATAACATGTATTTCGAAGCAACAGATTGGAAAGCAGCTGGTCTAAAAAGCTCCCTGTTCACACACATATCAGTAAAGAGACACTTCTACATTTCCATCCTCATTGCTTTTATGTGCAAGATAAATCTGATAGAAAATTGCAAATATTAAATAAAGTTTCATATAAAAATCTATTACCTCACTTGAAGTGGGTATTGATTTTTCAATAAAATGGATTGAAGTGATACTAGTAATGCAATCTGTGCTAGGTTCAATGTGTAATATGTAAATTAAGCTCCGCTGAACAATAGCCATTTCCCGCTTCAGGATAGATTGGCCAGCGCTTTTTGCCTTCATCTACAGAGAGCAAGGAAAGTTGTTTAACTCTGTCTATTACTGAGGAAGGATATTAAGTTTTAAAAGATACATTGTCCTCTAGACACATCGCGCAGCAGTACTGCAGACAGTGAGAAATGTTGCCATTAGAGACAAATGTGGTCATTAGCTAAAACCACATTAATCGGATACATTGGGAGGATACATTGGACCAGTATGGAGGAGTATCTTGGACAGACACATTGAGATAGTGGATGGGGGTGTTTATAGGTGGTGTATAAAATGGGAGGGTATTTTAGACTGGCATGTTACATTGGGTTTGGACACTGGCAGTATTGGAATATGATGTTTGAAATATGTTGATTGAAATGTTGTTCAATTAAATAGAAATGGTTTCGTTTTTATTGTATGCCAAGGCATAGCACCATTGCAGACTACATGGCAACTATGTGCATGTATATATGTGTGTGTGTGTGTGTGTGTGTGTGTGTAGGCTCACCGTTGGGTTTCATAGCTGGAGCATCTCTCCAATGGGATCTTCAGAACTCTGCTGCTCAAACCCACAAATAGGGACCTGTCACTCTGCAGGATCTGCAGGTTAAGGATTGGTTCCTGCTGATTTGCTGGAAGGAGCTTCATCTCCTCAAGGTAACATCCACGGAGATTTTGACTGGATGTGGAGAGTGCCTTGATAATGGTGCCATGTTCTGTTTAATAAAATGGAAAAGATCTATGGTTATAGTTGCAGCATACTGTGTCTCCTAACGATATGACGCAGATTAAAGGAGCATCCTGAATTTCTATGCTATCTTTGGAAAATTAGCTCTTCGTGTTTTCTGAATTTCGTCCATTTCTGCTAAGTATGAATTTAGCAAAAAGCAGTCTGACCTGTCCCAATGTAAATGACGTGGTATAGCGTGTCACGGCCCTGCACAATGTCCACAACCAGTTTGGAAAAGCGCATATTGTCCTGGCTGATCAAGGGGTCAACAGATACAGGCTGCACAACTTCACTCATCAAAAAGAGTCTCTGAGCATCCTGCAGACTTCGTTCTGTTAGATTCCCACCAGGGCCACTATCACCTACTGTCCCACACTAAGAAAGAATAGACAGAATGAAAGAATGAAAAACAGAAATACTGCAGTGCAACATTGGACTGAATACTGGAATGATACATTGGGAGGTATTTTGGAAGGGAACATTAGATAAGAACCTTGGCATGGAACTTGGGGATAGCACATTAGGAGTGTACATTGGATAGGTAGGTTGGGAAGACAGGTATCCTGGGATAGTACTATGGGATAGAACACTTGAATTGTACATGGTCATTGGGACGGTACATTGGGAAGGGATATTGGTTTGATAAATTGGAATGAGACACTGGAGTGGGACAATACTATAATATATTAGGGGAGATAAAACTGTACAACAAAAGGAGGAATTGGGATAATGCATTTGTATCACACACATGAACATTTGACATAATAATGAACCAGAACTTTGGAAGGATGCATTAAAATGGCCATGAGACATTGCCTTGGCGGACTGTTAATGAACAATAGGTCAGGATACTGGAATGGGACTAATGCAATAGTCTAATGCAATAGTATGCCTAGATGGCACATTGGATACTGGCATAGGATACTGGGGCAGTATTTTAGGACAGTACACTGGGACGCATATTGGACATCAGATGGGTAGATTAGGATGGTCCACTGGGCAAGGTATATTTGAAATGGTACATCAAGCATTTGACCATTTGAACTGGATACTGGCATGGTACACTGGGAGGGCACATAGATAGTACACACTGCAATAGGACATCAATACAGTACATTGGGAAAATGGTATCAGGAGATGGGACATCAGTACAGTTGAACTGTACAGGACATTGATATGGCACACTGGAACAGTGACATGGAACACTAGTACATTTGAAATGGTACATTAGCTCAGTACACTGTGAAAGGATAATGGTATGGTACACTGGAACAGTCCATTAATACAGCACTCTGAGATGGTAAGACATCAGTACAGAAGAATGGTATAGGACATGTGGGGGCAGCAAACTTTAATGGGACCATTCTTTCAAATTCTGAGCCTGGGTACTTGGGTTCTTAGTTCATGGTGATGCTTGAGGGACTTGTAGAAATGATAATGGACTTGACTTGCAACCTACTTGACTTGACTGTTCTTCTGCAAAAGGCTTTAGATAAAAGGGTAATAACAGATAGCAGCTATTGGTGTGTTTCCAACCTGAAAGTTGGGGATGGGGTTCGGGGTGGAGAGCCAGCTCATTCGAGGGTTCTCCTGGTAGCGGAATGGACCACTGAAGGCCTGAGTGATGGCACTGAGGTTGAAGGCACACACTGCTGAGGCAGCAATGCTGTTACTGTGGGAGGAAACAAGGGAGCATTAAGAGAACATTACTAGATTAGGATCAGGTTTGTAATGTGTAAGAAGGTGTAGGTCGAATCACTATATACTTGCCTTATGATATTTTTCCATGCATACCTAGTTGCTACAAGATAATCACAGGTAAATGATGTCCTTTAAAAGTAGCATGGACTAGTAATAGGCATTATGGATTCTGTGTGTATTATGTGTAATGTTGCTTCTCAAGTAAAAGTGTCCCATAATGGTATCAACCACCATACCATCCACTAATAGCACAGACTAACATTTGGCCATCATTTTCACACTGGTGGTCAAACCTAGTGCTTGAACTTGAAGGGTTCCTGGTGTATTCCACTGATTGGACCTTAGTTTAAACAGGAGCTTTACCATAAACTCAAATCTTAGAACAAGTCCTTGTCCATCTCACCCCTCAATGGCCCACTTGGCAATTCCTTCAGAAAGTTTGAATTACATAATTCTTACATAATACATATAGATTTTATCCACTCCCTGTCTGACAAATATATGACAATCTTCAGTCATCCTTAGTAACTGCCTGGTCAGGGTCATGGTGGTTTAAATTAGGCGACTAGTTTGTTTATATTTTGGAAAACAGAACCAACTAAACTTGTTAGAAAATATCACGGGTAGGTGCAAACAAGCAGGAAATAAAAACAGGGAACTATCTGAGAACAGTCAGCAGTTTTTTCATGTTTAGGCCACACCCACTTTGGAGTTTAAATTTGAATTCAGATAGAGATACATATAGTGGCACTGTGTTAATCCCTTAATACAGATGCTTAATTAGTTGGAGAGAAGGAATGAGGCAAAACTGACATTTTGAGGAAGCGAGATGAATTGTGAACAGTAATCAGAAAGAAAGCTCACGCGTTGGTGGTGAAGACGCCGTAGATGAGGTCTTGCTCAGGCAGGAAGAAGGTGCTATGGAGCTCGTGGTAGTAGAAAGGCACATCACCTGAGCGCGAGCAGTTCAATCTGGCCTTCATGAACGTTGTCCATGTGTCTTCAAGCAGAAACCGACCGCCTACATCGTTCTGACACACCCGCGCCACCCGAGAGAAAACCGCCTTCCCACAATCCTCCTCCACCGCCACCTCCCGCAGGAAGAAGTAGGTGAAGCGGCCTACCTCGTACGCTGAGATGAACTGAGGTTCTGGGGGGAGGCAGAGAGAACGAGGAAAAGAGAGACTCTTAAAATGTACATTGCACCGAACGCGTGAGTAATGTAGCGTATGTTATACGTACCGTTCAGCCATTTGGAGTTGTACTGAGCTGTGCGGAGGGGAGGCATGCTCCCCAGGCTGCGGTAGATCACGGGGTCACGGCCAGAAAAATCAATGACTGTGGCAGCATAGAGGTCACCACTTTCCGTTATCATGGCGGTAGAATTGTGTTTGGGGTCATAAGGACATCGGGCGACCCCGTTCACCGTCTCGATCACATGGGCGAGATCGGCGGCAGAGCGGGCGGTGCAGACAGGCGAGAATGCGTTAGTGCCACAGGAGAAGAGACGAGAACCGCTCAGGAGCAGCACACGCATGTAGTTCTGACACTCGTCCTGAGAGAGAAGGAGAGAGAGAAAGATGGGACATCTTTAATTCTCACAGTCTTAAACCATCCTAAATTTATTTTTTAGCGATATTGATATTTTACAGCATGATGAGTCTGAAATGTTGGTGCTTCGTAACAGTAAGTTCTTGGTAACATGACGAGAGAGGGGCAGGAGAGGGAACGACAGTTTAGAGCTGCTGTAACAAAAGTAACAACAGGAACTAACTTGTCTCCTGGACGTTCCACAACATTAATTGTAACCGTAAGTGGATAAAAAGTATAAAGTGTTGTTTGTTAATAAATTAAAAATATTAATTCTTGGCAAATTACTGTGGTTTAAGAGGAATAAAACTCTTAAGGACGTGTTGTTATTAGAAAAGCATCACACCATTATTATTATTATTAATTATTAATATTATTATTATTGATTATTTTCCTATAACAACATGCCCCCCTAGTGTTTTATTCATTACTTATTATGTTCTTTGTTACTGGCCTTTACCATTTACTTCCACTTTGGCGAAACTGTAAAGAAAAGCATTTGGTTAAGAGAGAGATACTGCCAGGGGAAGACAGATCAAGTGAGCCAAAGAGGATAAAAGTGTGAAAAGGTAATAAAAAAATGGGTAATGAGGGTAAAAGAATTGATAAATTGTGTGTATATTTACAAAAGCCGCTTTGGTGCCTTCATCAACATCAACCCCTTCACCCCAGCCCTTTACTCATTCATCTCTCTCACCTCTGTCTTCCCTTTACTCCGACAAGATCTGCGTGTGTCTTCGTCCACTCCAACCTCCATGCCCTGCAACACACACACACACACACACACACACACACACACCACAATCAGAAATCACAGATATCATTCTGTATTCAAAATTACTGCCATCACTATGACTGCGAAAGCGACAGGAGACACGTGGAATGCGTGTTTCAGTCTTGCATTTCAGTTCTGATTTTAACACACCCACATCCAAATCAATAAGCAGATCCTGATTTTCCCAAATGACAGACGGCGCTAGGTCAGTGTGTTAAATCTGTAAGCTAAATTTGATCAACCGACTGCAAACTTGCCTTTCCTTTCACTTCTTTAACCCAAAGTAGTGCTTAGCAGTAACTTACAGTAGTAACTTACAGTAGCATTACGCTAGCGACCTGGCTAAAAGCAGCATTGCACTGACAATAACCAGCTAGCTACTTAGCTAATGTTACTATCATCTCATGCTAAATAAATAACCAAGTTTGCAAGGAAGCTAGTTTACTGTGTAGTCACCAGAACCAATATTTGCTAGCAAGTTGGATGTTAGCCTAACTATTATACCCTAATTTTAGCCTAACCATTATAACTACTAACTATTTACTATTGTATTGTGCTGTATACGATGGCCTGTAACTGCAAACATCTTAAAAAACCAAAAACGCAGTAGTAAAATTCAGAAACACAACAGCAAAACCAAAACCATGACTGTGAATTTGCTGTTGTTTTGGATTTGGTGTCGTGTTTCTGATTTTGCCGTCACGTTTCCTGACCTTGCTGTTGCGGTACACAGTAGTGTAAATAAACCAGAATTAGAGAAGTTAGTGGCAGGAAATGTACGGACTACATAACCCTAGTGTAGAACTACAAATTAGTTGGACTACAAACCCCATGAGTCTAGACACTATAAAGAGGAAAACAAACTTTTTTGGGGGGGTTTCTTTGTGGTACCATGTGCTAAGCCGGAGAAGCTGTGTAGTGTTTTCCCAAGGCTGTGTGATAGCAAATGAAAAGATCAGTTGATTAATGAGCAGCATGGATCTGAATTGTGAAAGTAGGGGTTCTGACTATGATGGTTATAGCGAGTTTGTTTAGTTTTAACATTTGTATTTGCTTTTTGTTTTGGTGTACTTACGGGAGGTGTTGGTTGGTGCCTAAGAGAATTAAACGGATTTATTGAATGATACAGGTACTGATTTTAATTGAATTATTGAAGTATGTGAGATTTGTTTTTGTTTTTTTTTTAAAACTTTTTATAATCTGGGTGTTTTATACTTGATGGTTTGAAGTGTTTTTAATTATAAATTGTAAATGTTTCAGAGGGCAATCATGAATTGTATTTCTTTGTTTTTCTACAGATGATGCATGATTGCCGTTTACTTTTATTGAGAACAATATGCGGTGGCTTATTTGATGTCTTAAGAGATAACTTTAATGTTATATTGGGTCCGGTGTATGTTGAAGTGGCAAAGTGACGGAGTTCATTGTGAGGTCGTGTTTTGTCCTTTTTATGTTTTCTTTTTGTTTTGTGTTTGGTTGTGGACCTATAAAAGACAGGTGGGGTTCCCGTTTCTTATATATGGTAACTCTGTAAGATGGGCTGAAACAAATTGTAGTGGTGTGATCTGGAGACGGTTTTGCTCTGGAGTTGTGGTGAAAGTCTGTCTGTGTTATTTGTGACTGCGTGTGCACTTACTTGCAGAGCAGTCGCCATCCTATATGACTGGGTAACCCTGTGGTTTTTGGTGGTCCCAAATGGTGTTTCTTTTTGTTCGTTTCGTTTGTTTGTTTTTGTTTCTTCGCCCTTCTTAACTACCCTTTGTGCTACTGCCGTATTGAAATATCACTTAATAAAATTTCTTATATTTGCAAAGAAACACACTGTGGTTGTTGCCCCTCCTGAGTCTTCCTTATCTCTTGTGAGATGATGGAGTTACATTAGCTAACACTGTCTAAATTATTTTATTGTACGTTTAAAAAAAAGGAGCTAAATTCTCTAGCAAGATAGATAACGCTAAGTTTCACTCTAGTGGACACAGGGACACAGTAACACAACATTCGAGCCTACACATAGTACTGTATATTGAGGCAAGTGTGCTGGTGGAGTGAAATGATCAGGATGGCATTTCTTTGCTAATTAGCTAATGTGGTAACTTGTCAGTTTAGTAAGGTAGATTCGGAGGAATAAAAACGCAACGACTTTGCTTTAAGCGTTTTATTGCTCGACAGATTGCAGCAGTGCCTTCTGGGTAATTTATGCTGAAGTTGACAGTGTTACTGACTCGATCCCTCATCTGAGAAACTTCACTCAAGCTGTTAAACTAACAGAATGACCCTTGATACATAAACAGAGGTAAAATGGAGAGTGGGAAGCCAACAGGAGCACGTAAAAAAACAACAAAAAAAAAAAAACAGTACTATAGTTGGGTACTTTCCCACTTTATTAACTGGAGTAAAGAACAAGCTGCTGCGTTAGTGTTTTCATCAGAAGAAGTGAGCATAACTCAGAAGCTTTAATGGAGCGACAGATGTATGTTTGGAGAGAGAGAGAGAGAGAGAGAGAGACTAGAGCTAAATGGCGTACTCTCACGTTGCATTAGTGCTTTGCCTGCTTTGAGACACCAAACGCAGCGAATTCATCACATTCAATTAGCTGATGAATGAGCGTGTGAGAGGGAATCAATATTTTCCTTTTTGAATGCACACAAATGCTTTTAGCTTCTGCGATAATAATGAACACTTGGCCCCAAGGCAAAACACCCCAGAGTACAACATGGCAACATAAACTGATTTATCTCACCCACTAGAGCAAGGCAGCACGAGTGTGCAGTGTTTCAAACGTCCCAGATCGCTGCTAACCACCATAATAAGTGAGGAATAAAACGCTTCTGTTATAGGGTGTAATCAAAGACATGGTGGTGTGATGGTGAAGCGGAGTTACTGTTACCACCTCAAAGCTGATTATTTTCCAATAACAGAAAGCGTTTTTATTCCTATTATACCACAACAATTTGCTACAGATTACAATTCTTTATAGAAAAGGACAACACGTCATACTTTTTATCCACTTAGTGTTACGTTCATTGCTGAGGAACATCCACAAAACGTTTCCTTTATCGCTTATATAGCTGTTATAGCAGATTTCAACATGTTCCCTCACCAGCTGTTCTTTTTCCTCTCTCTTAAGTTAAATAGACAAAAAAGAGAGAAAGAAAACTTAAATTTACAGCTCTATCTCTGACCATTAGAAAGCTCTGACACTGGAGACACCTTCCATAAATGCCAGATAAACAAACACCTCCATCCATTTGTATCCTTCATACAATTTCCTGTGTATGCTGTCACTATAGAAACGATAACTTTACTATAGAAAAGATAATTACACTATAGAATATAGTGTTTTCAGCTGTAAAACATCCCAAAGTGCCATTTTCTCATAAGAGTTTTGTTTACAGAGTGCTGACTTGAGTGCCAGATTCTGAGTGAGCATATTGTAATAATGTAATAATAAATAACTCTTTATTTTGCCAAATTCCTTCAAATGTCTCTGAACGATCACATGTTGATGATCCAGTCTCACCGATTCTCTCTGGTAAAAGTTTCTTCTGATAGAAAACTACAACTTCAGGCTTCTGCTCAGAGTTAAAGTTATAGAAATATACTGGAATAAATATAACCTTATAGCCCGATTCAAATTTTAAGCCTCTAGAATTTGAATGAATTTGAAGGGAAATTGGGAAGGGAGGACGGATGGATGGATGGGTAGATGGATGGATGGATAATAAAGGCTTTTATCTAACTTCTCCAGGAAGTCTAGAACAAACTACCAGCCAAGTTCTTTAGAAAACGTTAGAGTAGTGTACCTAATAAAATTTATGCCATTTAAACCACACACACACACACACACACACACACACACACACACACATATATATATATATATGTAATTACACATACATACACACACACAAACATTATATATGTGTGTGTATGTATATATTATATATTATATATTATATTACACACGTGTGTGGGGGTGTGTGTGTAATATTGTTTATTGGTTGTTGTACTGTTTACTCAATATAGTTATTAAAGTTTGGCTTTTAAATGTATTTTTATTGAAGGAATCTTTGCTTTATAGAATTTCTTTAGACGTGTTGACAATTTTTGTGACATACTGTAAGCTTCATTTCAAGTACTTGTTAGCTACATTGGCCTCGTAGCACCAGTACACATCTAAAGAAGTAAAGTTCAGACACTAAACATGTCTTTGTTGATGGAGTACATTTGGGGTAAAGTTCCTTTATTGTTACTCCGTCAACATCCATGACATCCAGGTTCAGCATGAGGGGAATCTACGCTTTCAGACACACACACACACACACACACATATCAGTAGCTTTCAATACAACTCCCCAGGTCACATTTAAGCCTTTCTAATTAATCAGAGCTTTCTGTAGCATGAATGGGGAAAGTGCAATGAGGTCAGAGGTCAGAGTTTGAGGTCAGGGCACACTGAGGGCACACAATTATCATCTGTAGTAGGAGGATTTGTTTACCACACAGAAAGCAATTAACAACTCAAACTCACACCAGTACACAAGCACACACATGTAAACTATCGACCTTGAGTCTCTGTTAGATTAGCATGGCCTCCTCCGAGTCTGGAAAATTGTCAGTAAATGCGTGCTTCAGGTGTAAGCTGGAAGCTGCGTTCGACTAAAGCTCATAACTCCGACCTTTGACTAGGAATAACCAAAGAAAACACCCCCTCAACTACTCGGAACTACTCGGAAAGTCGCTAAGGTCTCCTTAACCCTGTGTTCAGAGCATGATGTCAAATCAACATGGCTGCTCACGGCAACAAGAGTGAAACAGTAGCACTTTCATCATTCTTATTCATTTTTAAATGAGTTATGCCTGTATATACAAGTATTTGCTTCAGATGAATCAGTATACAGACATACTGTCTTGTTAAATCTAGACACTGACTACACAGTTTGCTCAGGGTTCCGAGTTAAGACGAGTTCCAAGTTAAGTCAAGCTCAGAGTTAAGACGAGTTCCAAGTTAAGTCAAGCTCAGAGTTAAGACGAGTTCCAAGTTAAGTCAAGCTCGGAGTTAAGTTGAACTTTGAGTTAGATCAAGTTCTGAGTTGTCAAGTTTCAGCATTAGTATCCAGGGATGTGTTCTAAATGCCATGCTGCTCCCTTCTCCCTACACTGTGCTAGTGTGCACTACACTTTAAATATTGAACTGTAAATTTTACAGTAATGTACTGGCAGCAGGGTTGCTAGTAAAGTGCTGTAACATTTACAGCAAATAACTGTACATATTCACAGTAAGGTACTATAATATCTTACATAATACAAAATAACACATAATCCAGTACATTTGCTCACTGGTCTGATGCCTTAATGCCTTTAACATTGTTAAGTACTGCATACTGTACAGTGCCTTCACTGTCATTTCCATCAGGATCCATCAAGCTTAGGAAAACTTAGATCGCTTGAAACGCTGAAGTGTTTGGAGGTGTTTGAAAAGGAGAAATAGAGATCCCAACAGAGAAATCCTCTAGACCAAGCTCATTTTAGCTAACGGGCCTCATTACACTTCAGTCAATATCAAGTGAACCGGATCAAAAACGCATCGACGACTGCAAGTACGCAAATGTGTTCGTTTTTCAGCATTTCAAAGGTTTTATTTGTCACATACACAATTATGCAGAGTACAACGTGTGGTGAAATTTATCTCAAAATGCGCATAAGTAACAAATAACAAAATAAAGCTGTGATTGTGTAACTATTCTCCTCCAAACTAAATGTTTTAGTTTGCTTATGAAGAAGTAGCGCATTTTTATCAGTCGCTGAATTTATGGCACTGAATTGCTGCAGTTTTTTTTTTTTCTTCTTCTCTATTTTGCCCCTAGTGGAATAACAGAGCTTATAATATTTTCAATATTCCACAAAACAATCTGACTTCAGAACAAGGGCATTATTTGGGTACAGCTCAGTGTGATACACTATAAATCCACATTTCCCTATGATTTGTCAAAAGGCATCATAGCATCACTGAAGCGATAAAGTGTTATTGCATCAAATCCCTCTATTATAAATGCGCTTGGAGTAAACAGGTGCTCTGCTCCGTTCGTTAGTAAATTGATATGTGTTGTAAATCTTGTTTGTTCGAAATCTCTCTCTCTCTCTCTCTCTCACACACACACACACACACACGCACACTGCAGATGTGGTGTATAGTGATTAGGGCCGCATGATTAATCTTATTTTATTGTTATCATTAAACGCAGAGCTGTGAAACTGGGATAACAAAACAGGATAAAGTGGTGCGAGTTCCTTTACTCACACACAGCAGCATTTTGTGTGTGTGTGTGTGTGTGTGTAGGCATATTCAGCCCTTTGTGAGGACCAAATGTCTTCACTATGATAGGATAGGGTCAAATGTCCTCACAATTACCTGGTCCTTATAAAATATACTTTTCTTTCACTTCTTTTTTAAAAAATAAATAAATAAATAAAAGAGCTGAAAGATTTCCTTTAAGTTACTGATATTAAGGTTAGGGTTCGGTTTAGATTTAAGCTAATAATTAGTTTTTTCTCACTATTATTGAGTTATATATACAATTTATATATAATTATATACAATTCCGGTTCAGCTTAAAAATATATTCCGTGTAATTGTGTCACTTGACGCATTTGACATTTGACATTTGGTCCTCAGAAAATATGTGAACAGATCACCTTATGTGGTTAAGATGTCATTTTTAAAAAAATATATATATATAGTATATAAAGTATATTTTATCTGGCTATTTCATTTAACAAACTTAAGGTGTTAAAGTTTTACATTAAGTTTTCCTTAACTAACATTATTTAACATTAATAAACAATAAACCTCAGCACCAATAAACCATAAGTAACGTTAACAGCGTAGCACAGGGAATAACGCAGGTATTAATTGGCATTTTTAAAAAAAATTTAATGAATTACAATTGCGTTAACTAATAATATATTCAGTCCCTAACTAAAAATCCACAGAAATTAGCAGAAATCTCTGCAAAAAGAAATGTAATCATTTTATAATAATAATAATAATAATAATAATAATAACTGTTTATTTTATCAGTTTCATTATTTATTAGTTGTTTTTTTAATAACTTTAGTTATTTATTTTATTTAGAGACACAGTAAACCTGTATACAGTGCATATCATCATCATCATCACCATCATCATCATCATCATCTCCTACATCTTTATCACATATCACAGTTTTTCATATTGTGCAGCTGTAATAGAGATTCTTGTAATAGAGATTAGGATGTAAAAAGCTTTTAGGGTGTTTTATGGCCACATTTTGTTCTGTGAGAAAAGAGGGATACAACAAATGGGAAATGAAAGTGTTCGTTAAAAACGTGGCTGTGTTTGTAAATGTGAAGCAGAAAGGCGACGTAAGTGGATTTCGTGAGCTGAAGGTCTAAACGAGACTCGAAACATGAATCTTCATTATTCTGCGGTTCGGTCATCACAAAGACATCCTGCAGGAGGGCGAACTAAGGTTCCTGGGGTCAGAGGTCACCACTCTGCTAGATGTTTATGCATACTAACACTCTGCTAGACCCATCCTGCACACTGATCATTCTCCTAGACCACTGAAAATTCTATCAAATAAATATCAATTCACGCAACCATATACAACGTAGTTTTATATTTCCTCATTTCCTTTAGCGTAGCTATCGGACCATAAGTGTTACGTTTGCACTAACAGGAGCTCGGCTTAAAGGAATGTCAGCAAGCACATGCAAGAGTATCTGTGTGTGAAAGAGTTGTGGGGGTTAAAGGTTAAATATCAGGCTTGTGGACACAGCTTCATGAGATCACCGAGGATTTTCACAAACAGCTCAGAAATTCAGAGTTGAAAGCAAACGTGGACAGAGAGAGAGAGAGAGAGAGAGAGAGAGAGAGAGAGAGAGCGAGAGAGAGAACAGAGAGTATTTCTGTAGCTGTTTATAGTCATGCCAGTAAAGCTTGGTAAACTGAACCGAATTGGAATGAATTGAAAAGAGACAGAGACGTAAGGCTGTATTTAGATTACATTACATTACTGACTGGATATTGCCGCATACGTGTAAACAGCTTAGATCTGGTTTTATGAAATATAACTATAACCGAATCATTTGAATCTAAACGCTCACCTCCGATTGTCATGCGACGACAAGTTCCCTCATTCGGCGCTTAAACGAAACGAACCCCGTGAATCAGCGGTGTAAACTGTTGTAAAGGCGTGAAGGGTTTAGCTAGGCTCTAAAGGATTTTAGCTAGCTGAGATCTTCAGGTTAAGACCGCCGGCTTTGAAATACACATATCATACAATATGCAGCTTGGACATTTTTAATAAAGAAAAACCAGCATGAAAGCAGCTAGAGCCTACACGCCAGACTGGACACTGACCACCTCGCTCAATCTCCACATCACCTGTCATGTCAAAATAAAAGTCAGAGTAACAACAATACCGCAATACAGAGACTATTATTACTGTCTCACATTGTCTTATCAATCTGCAGGGGGAAATCATTATTCAAATAAACCCCGCAGGGTACAGTCAGTCCTGGATCCAGTGCCAGCATAAACAATAAAGGCCTGAAGGCAAGACACAAAGAAGCAGAAGACTACAATAATCTCAGTGGAAAGAACAGAATCACTCATCCTTTCTACAAGCACAGTGACGCTACTGGTAGAAGGTTTTCAGCCTGGCGCATTTTGGCGGCAGAACGATGTAAACACAGGAATTAGATAATGGTTATGTCTTAGGTACTATATATATGTCAACAAAAGGGACAAAAAATGAGATCTGTGTAAAAATGAGAGAAAAAGAGAGCGAGAGAGAGAGAGAGAGAGAGAAGCAGGCGACTAATTAAACTAGACGTACACTTCCTGAGGAAGCACTTATACACCTGTAAAGGACCATCACAAAGTGTAAATGCTGTCGTTAACAACCGTTTAAAGATGACTGAAGTGACGGAGGGATAAAAATAGAATGTAAGAAAAAAAAGAAGGAAGAAAGGGCAAGAAAAAATGACACAAACTTAAAGTGTGTGATTATAATGAGTATGTGTGTGTGTGTGTGTGTGTGTGTGTGTGTGTGTGGTAGCATTCTAATGAGTGTGTTCTTCCACAGAGTGTGAGTTCGAGCAAAGCTGCTGGTTGCTGATTGGTCGGCTGCTGTAATGACCATAATGACATCATCATCTGGCAGTTGGAATTTAAATTTCTAAACATTATGAGTGTGATTTAAAGGGAAAGTTTCAGACTTTAAACCGAAATTGTTTAAAAAGTATAACGTTTATATAAAATAAAGATCCATATTGCACCTCGCGCCCACATATCAGTGTGTGATGTTGTTTGTTGTTTGTGTTTTTTGTTTGTTTTGCTCATGATCCTGTCTCCACCTCTGTCTCGTCATTAATCTGTTACTGATTATACTCACCTGTTTTATGTTTCACTTTGATTACTTTGTCTATTTATACACTCCAAAGTCTTGTTGTGTGTTTATGTGCATTACTGAGCCGTGTTTTCTATCCCTGTTTGCCCCGGTTTTATGACTAATGCCTGATATGGATGAGTTTGTTCATGATGCCGAACTATCTTTTGACCCTTGCCAATTGTTGCCCATAATAAAGCCCACGCTGAGCAAACACACTTACATCCTGCCTTCAGTATGCACATGTTACATTTAGGGTGCGTCTCAATCAGCTGTCTAGCTCCCTAGATGGTGAATCCGTATATCGTGTACACGAGTTCAGGCACTGGTAATGTCCCTGGCTCTACACATTGGCAGACTGATGACTCAATTTCCGGCGACATGACTACGGGGCCGTTTACACGACAACATTTTCACCCAAAAACAGGAAACTTTTTATGTGTTTTGCCTGTTCGTTTACACAACAACGGCATTTTGGGGACTGAAAACGCATACTTTCGAAAACGGGTTTCAAAGTGGAAGTTTTTGAAAACGCTGCTGTTATCGTCTCCATGTAAACACCCAATACGGGAATCTTTGAAAACGGTGACGTCATGCGCGTGCGTAGTACGTGTCAGGTATGTAGACATGCGCAGTACGTGTATATTGTAAAGGCAAGCGCATACGTAATACAGTGTTTTTGGCCGTTATCGCGGATATGTGTAACCGCAAATCGTTTGGAAAACGCAAGAGAAAAACTTTTCCATTTTTGCCTACATCGTTGTCGTGCAAACGTAGCCTACGTACTCGCGTTGTAAAACCCTCCCACTGGCATTTATCAACAATAGACAGGACCGATAACTTTCAGACATTATATATGTTATAAATTTGTTAGCTTAATCACACGGATTTCTGTCATGGTACTTCAAACAGGATCGGAGGCTAGCTAGTGGATTTTTTAAATCACTAAACACTTAAACATTTACAGAACATTAAATAAAGTTAAACGTCACTAACGTAAGTAATCATTTGAGAGCTACAGCAACGATAACAAGCTCCTTCCGTTTGTAGACGTTGACTGAGAGTTCGGCCGCCATCAGAAAATATGACGTTATTTCCAGTAAGGGAACACAATGAGCATCGATGCGCCCTGGTTTTTGCCGTGTATCCTGGGATTTTTTTAGCGAGCGAATGTTCCAGTGCACTGGAAGGATTTTGCGATTGAGACAGCCCTTAAAATGGCCGACTCCCTGATCAGTACCATGACTGCTGAACTAGAGAGCTGATTGAGACGCACCCTCAGACTGCACGCATCATAGAAAAGAAGACATTTTACAGCAGATGAAACAGCTGTAAAACAAACATTTCTTACACACACACACAAACAATAGGAATATGTGACAGTTTTGCCCTTGTGGAGACATTTGGTTCATCTGCAAAAGTAATATAAATTTTTTTTCTTTCTTTTTTTTTTTACGAAAACTGCAGCTTTTATTAAAAAAAACATAAAAGACAGAACAGATTTAGGTATAGATATAGTATACCTCACAAAGGTAGAATTATAAACGTGTGTGTGTGTGTGTGAGAGAGAGAGAGAGAGAGAGAGAGAGGTAGAGAGAGACCTTACCTGAAGTAGAGAAACATTAGCCAAACTCAGTCTGAACAGGTAGTTCCTACAGAGAAGGACAGAATATAAACAATGTGTGTCTGCCTTATGCGGCTGATTGATGTGTGTGTGTGTGTGTGTGTGTGTGTGTGTGTGTGTGTGTGTGTTACCTGGCTCCAACGATCAGCTGGTTCCTGCTGAGGTCTAAAGTGAGCTGGGAATAGTCACTCACTCCAGGCATAGAGAAGGATGACAGCCATGCACTGAGAGCTGTGGAGAGAAAGATATCAAGACACTTCCTGTGTCATCATTGTGGGTCACTTATACACAACTGAGAAAGCGAGAGAGAGAGAGAGAGAGAGAGAGAGAGAGAGAGAGAGAGAGACTAATAGAGAAAAAGCAGGACAGAATGGCTGACCTTCATAGGACGTAACAGGATGCAGTTTCATGCTGCACTGTTGAGCATGTGAAGTGATGAGGTTGGGGTCAGAGGTCAGGGAATGCTGGGTTGTAAGGAGTGGATACAGGGAGACGGAGAGAAGGACGATGAAAGGTCCGGGAGAATAAACGGACATCGCAGGCATGGTTACTATGACAACCACACCTTTACCACACAACTAGGAGTCACCTGGACGGGAAAAACAAAACAGATAATTAGGGAGTGATATATACTTTATATCTTTATTTGTAGTAAAGAAAGAAAGAAAGAAAGAAAGAAATGAGAACAGCAAAGTAATGAAAGTGTGTATGTGTGTGTGTGGGTGTGTGAGAGAGAGAGAGAGAGAGAGAGAGAGAGAGAGAGAGAGAGAGAGAAATCAATAATTATCTGTAGCAACAAACGGCACTGCGAGAAGTTAGCCAAAGGCTGTAACTGATATCCACTGGTGCTTATAAAAACATTTAGACACACACACACACACACACACACACACACACACACACACACACAACACTCGAATAAGTACTCTTACAGATTCAGAAGTCTGACTACACCACTAATCGAACCCTTACTCTTAAAATCCTCTCCTAAACACTCACATGACCATGATCAATCCATAAACTCAAACAATGCGCACAAATGTGGTCACACACACACACACACGCACACACACACGCACACACAATATCCCTATTGCTCTTTTCTCTGCTCCACTCAATCCTCCCCTGAGCATGTCTAATCCGGCTCAAAAGCCAAAGGACCCCTTTAACGCTGCTAACGCCCCGCTAACACCCCCCCAAACACCCCGCTAACACTGCAGCGCTCACACACACCTCCATTCACACAGCGTCTTTCAGCCCAAGCCAGGCCAATGGAGATGGACGGATGTCAGACGAAAGTGAGAAAGAGAAAATGAAAGGCACAGACGGCATTGATAGACGTCTAGGAAAAAGTCCCCACGTGAGACATTGAGGTTTTGTCCGCATCCATTCGATACGGGTGAACAGATAACCGCGTGAGGGACAAAGAAATGAATTAATGAGGCCATGGATGGACGGTTGACCGACAGACAGATAGACAGAAAGACGGACTGATAGATATATCAGTCAAACAGGCAGGCTTATAAATATATAGACATATCCTACAACAGGATATTCTGTTTATACCACTGTTTATACCACAGAGATTTATCAATGATTACAATGTCTCATTTATTAATTAACAACACATCACTCTTTTCAATGTTGTTTTAAAGCTGTGGAACGTCCATGTTAGTTCCTGTTATCACTTACATTATAGCAACGATAACAAGAGTTCCTTCACCATCCTCTCAATTTTTTTTTTCCCTCTCTCAGCTTGTCATTTCAACGAGAAATCATAAAGCATTAACTCCTCTGTCCTGAACACTTTCCCATGCTGGGAAGCACCATGACTGTTACAAACCTACAGTATAAACCTACTCTCCAAGCTGTGCTGTAATACAAAAAATAATGCATACCTGACCAATCAAAATCAAGAATTCAACCGCACTGTGGTATAAGTGCCTGTATATACTTTAAGTTCTAGCACAAAATTATATATATCCTGTAGAAAGGGGCAGGGTTTTACAGTCTGATTGCTACTGGAAGTCTCCTGTGGCGTTCAGTATTGCGCGGTATTTTGTGAGTCCCTTGCTCATAGGCTTAAAAATATTATTCCAACAATAATAGCAACCGCAAAATTTTTAATAATTGGCGAAGACTGTCTTAGCTCCCGTTTTTACAAAACTGAACACACGCAACTCGTCTCACGACGCTCGTTAACAACTTTCTCGATCTAGCTAAGTCTAGCTACATTTTTTTTAATCACTTGGTATAATATGTTCTCAATATACAGCGTGTCCCAAAAGTCTCCATTCATAGGGGACTATGTTTGCCGGCACTACGTCAGTTGTGTCTTCGTCAGTGGACGTTCGGTTGGTCCGCACCACTTCAAGTCTTTTTAAATTTGTTAATAAGTTTGGCAGCAGTGTCGTGCGTGACGTGCTTCCCAAGTTTCCTGTTAAAGTTCATCGCAACCTTGCGACAGCTTCCCGATCGAGCCATGAGAATGATTTCAATACGTCAATAAGCCATTCTTAAAGGCTATCTGAAAAAATAAATATCGTATAAACTAAGTATGAAAAATTTTGCCTGTGTATGGAGACTTTTGAAACACCCTGTAGTTATTCTTTTGTTGCAAACATTAGCAGTGAAAAAAGGGCCTGAAAGCAAAACAAATGCTGTTCTATTAGTCTACATTTTTTGTGTCCTATTAAAAAAGATACAGACAGAGAGCGGAAGACATGAAAAATAAGTGACGTTAAAGGAACTGGTCCGTGTCTCCCGGGGTATACTCCAGTAGAAGACGAGTTCGCGTGTCTAATAATGATTGATACTCCATTATGGTGGGGGTCTGAGGTGGTCTGTACTCTGTCTCTGTCTCTGTCTCCGTCTCAGGCAGCTGAGGTATGTGTATGTGTTCAACAGCAGTGATGTAAGTACATAGGGCAGAGTGTATTTCTCATTTCTCAAGTCTTATTGTGTAATCTTGCTGGAACAAACCCAAACATTTAATCAGCACAAGGAATGAGAAAAAAGGAGTGTACAAAGAAATACAAGCTTAATGCACTAACATTCTTGGTTGTTGGGGGATTGTTGATGTGGATAATGTGGATAGGTCATCTGTGTGCTCATAGAGAGTTGTAAAGATAAATATGTCACTGACTATTGTTAAAAGCACTATACAAAAAAATTAAACTGAATTAAATGAGGAAATGGCCACCTCGTTATAGTTTTAGCAAGCTGTATGTTGTAGTGAAATACATACCGCATAAAAACCCTTCAGATTTTGGATCAGTGAGAGGACTTGCAGTAAGTGGAATCTGGAAAGTCACACTGGAAAAGCCGGAAAAGTTTTTACAATATTCCCAATATGGAATTTCAAAATAATCAAGAGAAAGCCAAGGGATCACAGTTTGTGCTCCAAAATCCACAAGATCTATTTACAGTCTGTGTAACCCTATCCTAAACATAACCTGCCCTAGAGCATGTTAGTTATACAGCATAAGTTATGATGGTGATGTATCATGCTAAAAAGAAAATCCAGGATAAGATCAAACTAAGCTCGAAGACAGCCAGCTAACCAATAAATCCTCTCACATTGCTAATCGGACACGCTCATGCCGATTTCTCCTTTATAACATCAGAAGGATTCGTCCATTTCTTTCCACACAGGCCACTCAGGTGCTTGTTTAGTCCCTTGTCGTTATGAGACTGGACTCCCACAGCTCGCTCTTGGCAGGTCTGCCTCTGAGCGCCATTCAACCTCTGAATCTGATCCAGAATGCAGCTGCATGACTGGTTTTCAACCTTCCTAAGTTCTCCCACACCACCCCATGACTACACTCCCTCCACTGGCTTCCTGTAGCTGCCCACATCAGATTTAACACACTGATGCTTGCGTACAAAGCCAAAAATGGACCAGCACCCATTTATCTCAAAACACTTATCACATCCCACACTGCACCACGCTCCCTCCGATCCTCTAGCACTGCTCGACTGGTCCCACCATCTCTCAGGGTACAAGGAAGGCATGCATCGAGACTCTTCACCATTCTGGCACCTACATGGTGGAATGAACTTCCCCTACATGTCTGAACAGCTGACAGTCGCTGGCAGTCTTCAAACGACGTCTAAAGACTTACCTCTTCCTAAAGTACTTAAATTAGCACTTAAAAAAAAACAACTTTGTATTGTCTGAGCACTTGTTACTATATTACCTCCCCGAGAGAGTTGTTGGACTGATGATATTCTTAGCCTGCGACCTAGGAAACCAGTATCAGAATGTATTTACTGACAGAGACTTCACTGCACTTTTGTAACTCGCTATGGATAAGGGGTCTGCCAAATCCCCATAAATGTAAATGTGAATGTAAATCCTGCTTCATTCCAAAAATATCACTTAGTCTCTATTATACCACAGTGTGGTTGAATGCTCGAATCCGATTGGTCAGAAGCTGTGCATTGATTTCGTATAACAGTACAGGTAGTTTGAGCTGTACTGTAATGGTAAGGCTGTAAGGTTAATATCAATGTAATATGTTATAGTTTCTATAGTAACAGCTCACACACAGGGACGGCAGACACTCAACGTAATCTACGACTAACAATAAACGTATTTAAAACCGTGTTGTCGTTTTTTGTCAGGACACATTTTTTTAAATTTATGGAAGGATTCTCGGGTGTAAGCGCATTGGAACAGTCACGGTCCTTTGCGAAGTTGATCAGCACAGCAAAGTCTTCAGGGCAGACGTGTTTTTGCTTTCTCTGTAAAAAAGACTCTGCGAGAGAGAGAGGGGTGAGAGAGGGAGCGATCCGATCAAGCGAGAGAGCGAAAAAGAGAAAAAAAAAGTGCGAGGCTGGTGATGGAATGCCTGGTAGTGGCACTCCCCTACTGCGTTGTACCGCATCACACCTCCCCAGCGTGCATTATTGTTGTGCCTGGCACATACTTCTTATCCATTTATAGTTACATTTAAAGATGTGGAACGTCCGTGAAACAAGCTAAAAACATACTGTACGCTCACCATCCTCTCTTTTTTTCTCTCTTTTGAAATTAATAAAACAAAAAACATACCCTTAGCCATGTAACCAAGAAAGCGTAAACTGTTACAAAGTGCTGAAACTGGAGACTCCTTCCATACACGTTTCATGAATGTCGCCTTCGCCATATTAATTATGGTGTGCATTTCTTTGTTAAATCAGATGTTTTTAAATCCGTGTATTATGAGTCTTATATCATGCGCTGTACAAGTCCCTGCGCATGAGCTGTTACTATAGAAACAAATGCATTATAAGAAGCTGCACTACTGCCAGAGCTTGTGAAAAATTAATCAGCAATTTATGACCAATCAGATTCGAGAACTCAAAAGTGAATATAAAGTGAAGCTTTATTCCAGCTGTAGCTGTCATTAACTATAATGGCCCAATTTTAATCAGCCTGTGGGCCTGCGTATTTGTGGTTCTCTTACTTTTTGTCTTCTCGTGGGCTCTCAGTAATGACACAGTGTAGGTGATGTAAAGCGCACAGACTCCATTTTAAAAGACTTCTAAAGCATCTATCTCTCTGCGATTCTCTGCCTTAGGGTTTTTTTTTTTGTGAAAGCTGAATTTAAATGCTGTTTAAAATGAAGCGTATCTTTCCAGTGACTACTGAAATTGCTTCAGAAATGCTTTCTGTGCAAATTTGCCTGGAGTCTCATTGATCACACAACTTTTTTTTTTCTTCATTTGCCCCATTATCATTCTTGTCCTCAGCACACACACACATGGACACACTCACCGTCCAGAGGAAGAGTGTGTGTGCAGCAGTTACAGCTGCTCCAGCCAAAAGAAATGCTCACTTATTGAAAACATTTTGAAAAGCTCGGTGTCCAGAAAGCGTTCGCTGGCTGTGTAAAAACACACACACACACACACACACACACACACACACACACACACACACACACACACACACACACACAGATGTAATCTCCCCCAACAATAAGTTAAAGTAAACTGTGCTCAGCAACACGCACTGAAAATCCACCACTAATGTTCAGAGTTTTTACAGGAATGTGTGAAAATATGTCTCTCAAAGCCATGTTTTAAGCTGTTAAACTATTCACACTCCACACAAACACACAAAAACTATATACACACTGGACACACTGGAACACACTGTATACTCTTTACACATACTGTACACAGTGGAACACACTGGAACACACTGTATACACTGTACACACTGGAACACACTGTATACACTGTACACACTGTATACACTGTACACACTGGAACACAGTGGAACACACTGTATACACTGGAACACACTGTATACACTGTACACACTGGAACACAGTGGAATTCAATTCAATTCAATTTTATTTGTATAGTGCTTTTAACAATGGACATTGTCTCAAAGCAGCTTTACAGAACATAAGAAACAGAAAAACATGCAAACAAACAAAACATGCAACAGTCCTAGATGTTAGACAAAATTATCCCTAGTGGAACACACTGCATACACTGTACACACTGGAACACAGTGGAACACACTGTATACACTGTACACACTGGAACACACTGTATACACTACACACTGGAACACACTGTATACACTGTACACACTGGAACACACTGTATACACTACACAGTGGAACACACTGTATACACTGTACACACTGGAACACACTGTATACACTACACACTAGAACATAGTGGAACACACTGTATAC
>CM040976.1:3119311-3129758 GCA_022985145.1 Pangasius djambal | reverse complement strand
TGTGTGTGTGTGTGTGTGTGTGTGTATTTGTTTAAAACACATTATCTGTCCGAATATATAGATGTCATCTATATAGGCTATAACCAATTACGAATTTATTTACTTACAGTGTCCTGGAAGACATTGTTTACAAATACCTGGACCACTAAGGAGCCACTGACCATGCCATATTGCATAACTCTATATTCATAATGCCAGAAATGGTACTGGATGCTGTCTTCCACTGGCCTCCTTCCTGATTGATTAAGGCTGAGGGCATGGTGAGGCAGAGGATAACCTGCCATGGCAGAGAGAATGAGCATTGAGTGCCACTTACTGAGCAGCAACACAGACCAGGTTTGTAGACAAAAATAGAGATAACTAATAAGACTCGCAATGTTAATAAAGGAATGTCAACTCGAAGCTAGCAGGCACCACTGTCTTTTTTGTAGTGTCACAATGTATAAAAATACACTCACTGGGACAGAAGAGAGGAGTCTATTGTCAGCATGGCTTTGAGGGATAGTGGTAGCTCAGTGGTTAAGATGTTAGACTTCAGATTGGAAGGTTGAGAGTTCAAATACTAGCTCCACCAAACTACCACTGCTGGGCCTTTGAGCAAGGCCCTTAACCCTCAACTGCTCAGTTGTATAAACTGAGATAATTGTAAGTCACTCTGGATAAGGGTGTTTACTAAATGCTGTAAATGAGTCAAAAGTCACAAGTTGTTAGGTCCATGTGGTCCAACATGTATAAGAGGTGAGAAGACTAATTCATTAAGTTGGATCAAATTAAATCCACCATGATTAGAATCAATTAAGTTTCAATTAATAATTTCCCATGTTTGTGGATGCATGTCTCAAAATGGATAATTTGAGGCATAAAAATGGACATCAGCTGCCCAGATTTTTTGCCTTTTACAACCAAAGACAGAGCACAACAAAGTTTTGACAGCGTCAGGCATTCTGGACCAAAATCTCAGAATGTGTCACTACTACACAGAGCTAATGAGAGCATTTCCCCAGTGCAGTGTGTGGGACTCTAATTTTGGCAGTAAGATTGTTTTACACTGATTAGCATAAATAGATTGCTAGTGGTCCCACAACAATACAGTTTATAATGAGCTGCCACAATTATGCCGAGGGCTTAGTTTGATTTGCAAAACATTTTTGGCACTTAACCAGACTCATCAGACCGTTTCTGAACATTTCTCAGGGCGGACATCATAATTTAGGGTTCTTTAACCCCGCCCCTTTTTTGGATAAAAGTACCTTTTCTGTATTTTCTGCACTTGATTTCAAAAAAATGTTTTCAGAGACATTGAGAATGTGTTAGCTTGCTAAGTAGGGAGCAGTGCTTAACCAAATGACCAAATATGGTCTAATATTGCGTGTTGCACTCAAATAGTGTTTCCAAGAAGATTTCACATTTGTCTCGCAAGCCAGACCTCCAGAGAGTCTGGTATATTTGCTGGTATGTTTCATCAATAAACATGGCCAAGAGCCGCCTACTTTGACAGGAAGAGGCAACTTAACAGACATAGCAGATGATCAACCTCAGACCTTTTCCTGCTGACTGTTGGCAAACATGAAGAATAACTTGTTCTCTCACCACTAAGTACTTCTTACACAACTCTTGAATAACTTTGAAGAATGAAGTGTCTCCAGTGAGTACATCTTGCTCGGAAACGCTCAGTGTTCAAAACTTTCCTGTTTGAAACCAGAACACAGAAGTATGTGTACACGGAAGACCCGAAGGGCCAATCAGGTTTCAGCCTTCAACATTCTGAAGGTTGTGTCCAGAAAAGTGTACAAAATATATCAGATGTGCCACATCCTTTGGGCGGAGCTTATTGTAGCTTTCATCTAGTTCATCTAGGACTGTTTGCATGTTTTTCTGTTTCTTATGTTCTGTAAAGCTGCTTTGAGACAATGTTCATTGTTAAAAGCGCTATACAAATAAAATTGAATTGAATTGAATATCAATACTTTGGAAGTCGAAATTTTCCTACGGTTGTGATGTAACGTTGATGTTTCTCAATATGGCAGAAGTTCAGTTAGCGGCTGAAGTAAACTTACATTGTCATTTTAGCCATATAGAACCTTAGCATAGTATTTAACCAACCACTGTTTCAGGAAAATTTTGACATTCTTCTTGGGTATGCTGTATTTCCAGTGTCACTAAACATATAAAATACTTTACTAGCTAGTTAGTAAATTAATGAGTATCTAGCTAGCAATGTGATTGAACATTTCTTATCTTAGAGGTTAGCTAGTTAGCTGCCAGCATTTTTACTTACCACAAAAATAAAACAGACCCACACAATGACTAAATACAATTAGTTAGCATTTTTGTACATTTCTAGTCTTTTTTACAAGTCTTTTTCTTTGTCAACAACATTGGAAGCTAACTAGCTAGCTAGCAAACCTCTTATCCTAGCAAGTAGCTAGTTAGCTCCATTTTTTTTTACTTGAACTGCAAAAAGAATGGAAAAAAACAAAAGGACTAAATAGAAGGAGTTAATTTTAAGAAATGTTTCTCCTCTTCATCCTTTAGTCAAAAAAAGTGGGCATGATGCACACCGGAAACCAAAATAAAGATAAAGTCCACTGTATTGCCTGGTTTTAGCAGGCATAAGTAATAAAGTAACTGTATATGTCTGAGACATAAACTGTTCTGTCATCCAAAGTAAAAATATTGCACATACTGCTTCTATAATAAATTGAATCTCAGTGTGAAATCAAGGTTCCCGTTTCGCTAAAAGCCATGCCCCAGTGTCACTTAGTCCATGTCCAAGCAACAGAATGAGATGCCAGTCTTCATCTGAAAATGCCTGACAGGGAAAAAAACACGAGCGAGATGGCCAGGCTGACCCAGCAGGCAGCATAAACATGATGGCAATTACACGCTTACATCCCTCAGCATGCATCATTAAAATACGACACAGATGCAGTGAAGCGCAGGACAGGAGCAGTCTGGCATTATGGCATTTCCTAACCTTTCCAGCCCTAAGTCACGGCATAATACATCTTGCTCAGGAACGGTCGATGACACGCTTCAGACGCAGAATCTCAGACACGCGTGGGTGGCGTGGGTGAAGGGCGATGTGTGTAACTTTATAGCAAATGAGAGAGATTTACAGGCACATTCTAGCAAAATAGCTTGATATGAGTACGCATAATTACTTTGTAAATTAAAAAAAGTTAGAGTGTTTCCTTTTCTCATACCAGTTTGTATTACCTGCTTGTTAACCACATGTTGTTCTTTTAAACCAAAGTCGATCATGACTTACAGCCACACCACTCCTCGAGGGTATTACAATTTGTCTTGTTTACGTTCTTGCTGTCTTTTCGTATTGCTCACAAGAGTTCACCATAGGGAAACAGTGAGGAAACCAACCACAATGAGGAAACCAACCATATCTTTCGCATGGAACTGTGGATAGTGTGTATGTTTCAGAATCATTTAAGGTACATAGTTGGACTCTAATCACCATTTAAAAGTATCCTACATACACTTTTCTAGGTAAAAGATACAGTCTGTTGTTGTTCTTCTTCTTTCAGTTGCTCCTGTTAGGGATCGCCACAGCAGATCATTGGTCCGCATATTTGATTTGGCACAGATTTTATACCAAATGCCGGTGAGAGCACCGAGGCCTAACCAATAGTCCTCCATGGACCCAGGTAAAAGATACAGTCTACATGTAAAACAACAACAAAAAAAAGGTGTATGCTATAGGGTACCACCTCAGTGGCAAGGAAAAGTACTGTTTAGTGTCTTTTTTGGAGAGTGTACAAAATAAAATTTAAAAAAACAAGCCTGACATATTAAAAATGTCTCAGCTGATTGACTACCAGTAAGGATATAGTAAGGTGCATTGGGTAGTATTTAGGCTCTATTGGTTACCAGTTGGTACAGCAAGCAGTGTTGCCGTCTCACAGCTTCAGGGTCTAGTGGTCCAATCCTGAGCTGTGTGTGTGTGAGTTTCCACCAAGTACTCTGATTTCGTCCCACCTCCTAAAACATGCCAATTCGTGGACTGGCTACACAAAATTGACCAAAGGTGGGAATGTGTGCCTGCATGGAGTCCTGCAATGGACTGGTGTCCGATTCGATTATAGGCTCTGAATCCACTGAAGTGGTTACAGAAGATTAATCAGTGACGAATTCCCAAGGTTCAAAGGTGACCTATATCTCTATAATGATTTGTTTACTTCTCAGTGTACATGAAGCCCCGCCTCCCAGAATCAACTGTGGCTGATGGAGCTAACTTTATCATCTTATTCTAATTGGTGTGTAAATGATAAACACACAAAATACTGACACATGTGCCTTGGAATGGACTGGCATCCCATCCAAGTGTGTATTCCCACCTTACACCCAGTGTTCCCGGGATGGGTCCCGGATCCACCCCAAGCCCAATCAGGATAAAGCGCTTACTAAAGGTGAGTGAGTGAGAAGTGTGATAATGACACTTACTGAACATTACTAGAAGGAGAGGAAATCATGTCATTATGTATAGGTGGTCCATATGAATTAGCACGGTCATCACATGGCATGCGTGTTCATTACAACTTGCTTTGATCACATCGCTAAAAGGTTTTGGGTTCATTTGATAGGAGAAATACACACAAGCTTACACACACACACACACAAAACACATACACTACGAGGAGGAAGAGAGGATGTGCAAATTAACGTGCTACAATACACCCAGATGGGCAGCTATGCCAAACCATGGAAACACACACACACACACACACACACACACACACACACACACACACACACACAGCTTCAGCATATGCCATGGAAAAACTTGTCCATGTGTTTATTCATAAGGGTTTCCCCTTCACTCAATACTCACCCTGTTCCTCACACACCACCCCTCTCTCTCTACACACACACACACAATTTACTGTAACAACATTTACCTTAACTCACACTCAGCACCATCAGTCGTACACACACACCCTCTTTTTCCATAGCTCTTCATATATAGTTAATCAGTGTTACTATTACAGCTACACAGATTGACCCTGTGAAAGAGGCGTGGCTTTGAAGCCTGTCAATCACAGTCATGTGGGCGTGGCCTCCGAGATAGAGTTAATGTTATGGACAGGTCTATTGTGCCCCTACTCACCCCTACACACATTTTACCTTTTCCGAAACCAAAACACCACAAAAATTAATAAGCTTCTCCACTTCCTGACCACAGACCCTAAATGGGTTTCTCTCTCTCACACACACACACACACACACACATATACAAACACACACAGAGCTGCTAGTGTGCTACTGGCTGTAAGGTGATCAGTGCAGTTAGACAGAGGGACTCAGTGTCTAAAATGGCTCCTTACTCCATATTAGCATCATTTTTGACCCCTTGCTACAGGAGACACTATGTTTATTCTCAGCTAAAGTAGCAATCAGACCAAAAGAAATTCACCCAGCAGAAAAGTGGGTGCTCGCTTGCCTCATAATTCGACTCATCCTATTCAGCGGGTTACAATTTGGTTCTAAAATGATTTCTGATGCATCTCCATTACTCGAGTTTATGTGCTGCTGTACAGCTTCGGTATAGCCACGTCTGTGAAGAAATGCCGGGATGGGATATTGCAGTAGGAAAAAACAAAAGCCTTAGTTTGCTATAACTCAGTAAGAGCGTAGATCTTTAGCAAAAAAAAAAAGTTACACTAGATTTAGTAATCCCTATCAGTTTTGCCATATCAGAGTTCGGTGCGTGTTAAAAGGGTCCCTTAGTCTCCACGACCACTTTTATTGCTAACATGAGCTCTGGGAGGAAACGCCTGATGTGATTTGTCATAGTGGTGGTGTTTAAATTCATGCATGTAATCATGGCATAACAGAGTTACAAACTGCAAAACTCTTTTGTTCCCAAATGTCAGCTTTAAAAAAAAAAAAGCTGTTGGTTTGACTTCTTGCTGCAAATCTCTCTTTTATTTTGAAAGTAAACACAACTTCCAGAAGAACTCGACATTTATGTAACCACACAGCTTCCAGAATTAACCAAATTTTTTTTAAAGTTTAAAAGTCGGTTGAGAATTGTGCTTTGAATAATCAATTCTTAAGTTTCTTGAATCGATGCAGAAACTTTTAAGAAAGTACCGCGACGAATCACATGAACGATTATTCCTCCCACCCCTATGCAAAAGCCATTTCACTGAAAGGGAAAGGACGCGCGTTGGGAAATATGCGTACTTGCTTCTGGTAGTTGTTGCTTTCTTTTCATGTTGACTTTATCTAGGTGAACTCTGAGCTGTGAATTTTTGCGAAACTCGGTCACGTGAGCCAATAGTAAACAAGAAGGAGACTGCGGTGTCTTTGGTCGGAAGAAAATGGAGGATGTGCTGTTTAGCGCCTCACACCATACTTTTGCCTTATTTCTTTTTTTTTTACTGTTGTTTGTCACACTTCCAGAACAAACCTGAAACCAACAAGAACCAACATACTGTTGAATCGTGCAACTTGACGACATCACGTGATCAGTCACCCTGCATTCACACTAGCAAGCGACAGTCGTTTTTATTAGTTCAGATAAGAAATGATAGTAGCTATACTACGTAGCTTCTATAGCTATTTAGTTCAACAATGATTAAATAATGCACTAATCAGTGTAAAAATTGGTTGTTTGATTTGCGATACATGCTTCATAGACCACGTGTGCCATAGCATTAGCCCGAGGAATCATTCGAGCCAATGGTTTGGGTTTAGTCTCTTTGCTGCATATCTAATTTGCATAAAATTGAGGAAATCTTTATTTAAATGTCGCTTGTCGTGCTGCTGCTTTGTCACTTGCTGCTGTCTCTGAAATTGCAGCTCCGTATCGTGCATGTACATAGAAATTAAATGATCACTTGTTGGCTGGATCTGAGTGATCAAGAGAAACTATAGCTGTAAAAAGTTTAGAATACAGTGAATATGATTTTGTTAAATAAATTACTGTAAAGTGAACCAGAACGTCTTGTATTAGATCTCTACATTCCTACAATGCTGCACATTTTAGCAGTCTACGCAGCCACCCGTTGTAAAATTCAGCCATGAGTGGATGATGATGATGAAGGTTTGAAGGTGCTTTCCAGCGGACGCTGAATTAATGATCTGTAAACACAGCCTGGCTATGGAACTGATTAATGATGAATATACATGGCCTGCACCCAGAGAGGTATAAATGTACCAGTCAGCTTCCCTAATAGATCTGGGATTGATTTGTCCCTTACCCACCATTACCACCAAAACATTAGTCATGCTCTCAAATTCTTCACACACACTTTTCCCCCCCAAAAAAGAGAATGTGTTAGTTTTGCATTCCCGTCTAAGCGATGATGTACGACGTTACAGTAAGAGGCAGTGTTTGGGGGGGATCATAGTTCATGACTGCACTGAGAACAGACCTCCACTGGGAGTTTTATACCATTTATGTAATTTCTACAAGAAAATACTGCGCTTTGCACTTAGATACAGCAGTCTGTATGGAATTATGGGAAGATATTTACAGTATTAGCAGATTATACTGTGTCTGTATAGCTACTGCTGTATACACTGCTATAATTATATTCTAATAATACAGTAAAACATACATTATCATTAACTTTACTGTAAAACTAGGCGCTAAATCTTATATCTGTAGCAGCAAACTAACCTCGTCTGGATAATTTTTTTCCAACTGGTATTATTTCTATTATTTTGTCATCCTAAAAAGCATAGCTTCAACAATTTCAGTGGGTGCAACAAGTTTAAATGGAGGTAAAGCTAGAAATTAAGAAGCCAGACCAATATTTTATTCATATAAGTTTTTTTTTTCCGTATTTTTTTCTGTGGTGACCTGTTGATCCTGTCACCGTGTAATGTACGGCTGATGAAGGCAGGTGCGTAAAAACACAGCATGGTATTTATTACAGCTAATCCGAAAATCATTGCCAGAGTTCACAGAGGGGGTCAGAACCCAAGCAGACAGCAACAAACCAGATTAATCCCTAATCAACACACAAACAAAAGCCGAGAACCAGAAACAAGGCTCAGCACGTAAGAAAAACAGCATGGTAAGACTTCGCGAGGAGGAACAGAAACCACAAGCTATAAATAACCAAACTGAACTTGGGACAGGTGCACACATTAGGGGAATTAACCAATGAGAAGACAGGGAAGACACAGGACAGAAATCAAAACAAAAATAAATGGCCATGACATAAACAAAAGCACATGATATGAACTCATAACAAATAGGAAATGTTGCATGGTTGAGTGGGGGAATACATGAACCCATTGTTCTTAGGGGGTCTTCATTAGGGGCGTGTCTATAAAATGACTGACAAGAGGCAAATCCAAATACAAACAAACATTCAGGACCTGAATAATACAAAATGAGAGCAACTATTGTACATCATTTTATTGTACATTTATTTTTAAAAGAGTTCGACTGAAAATGAGGCACATGGACTGATCCTCTGTTCACAATATATTCGTTTTCTATATACGTACACGACATGGAGCCATGATTTCAGCAAATTAAAATTAGATATGACACAATAAAGCGACAAATCCAAACGATCAGATTTGAATGAGTCCTCAGACCAATCCTATGGTCCGACGTTTCTTCACTTCCCCGCTCACAACTTTAGTTCCTACCTCCAATTAGTTCCCATTTAGTGTGAAAGAAAACATATATTGTTGTTGTCCTTGCTCTTTCGGCTGCTCCCGTTAGGGGTCGCCACAGTGGATCATCGGTATCATCCGCGTGTTTGATTTGGCACAGATTTTACACCGGATGCCCTTCCTGACACAACACTCCCCAATTTTATCTGGGCTTGGGAACGGCACTGGGAGTGCACTGTTGCGTGCAACCCTAGTAGCAACCCTGGCCGAGACTTGCACTAACGCTTTCACCACTGCGGCCTAACCACTAGTTCTCCAGGGACCCAGTGTGGAAAAAACATAACCATGGTTTATCTTGTCCTGTCATATACAAAGCTCTCCTTAAATGTCTACAAAAAGAAAAATAAAGCATACAATGAAGTAGCACGTTCCTCATTGGTGCCTCTGATGAGTATACGTAGCTAGGACAGTTATTTTGCTTTGCTGTTCTGCCAGGAAAGCTAGTACGATGCCTAGAACATGACATGTAACTCAAAAAAAACTTAAATACACTTCAAACAATAAAATTACAAGCGACAGGAGTGACTTGCTAGCGTGAATGTAGAGTCTATCTCCATTAACTCAACTACTAAACGCTAAACACTTTTGCTAACTCAGCAGCCTCCAAAGCTAACAAAGCCACCGAAAAGTAATCTTCAGCCGCTGTTCTTACTGAATCAGAACTTTCGCACCTTTTCTTCAGAGAAAGCAGCACCTCATTGTTTTCTTTTTTTAGAACCAATCCCATGTTTAACACTGAGTTTATTATAACTGCACCACCTCCAGTTATGAACAAGCTCTGTAGCGTCTGATTAGCACATGAAAAGCAGCGCCAGCAACACCCAGAAACAGGACACACTCTCGCTGTGTAAATATTCATGACCCCATGAGGTGAATTTTGCACTCGGGGCAATATTAGGCCCAGGCTACGTCAAGTGGATAAGTGTGAAGCGTGACACGACTTCTGGCTAGCAGATAGCAGTCTGGAAAGATTAGCATGACTGATTTATGTGCTAATGTCTCGATGAATAAATGCTACAACATCCTGCAGATGGGAAGTGTGTGTGTGTGTGTGTGTGTGTGTGTGTGTGTGTGTGTGTAATTGAAAGTGTCAGCATTTAGCAATAGAAATGGACATGTCCTGCATCTTTTCAGAGCAGAATCAGTGATAAAAAAAATAAATTCATCCTGTGTTTGTGTGAGTTACACTCACTGACAAATATGAATGTGTTGTAAAAGTAAAAAGACTGATAAAGATCTGTATTTATTGAATAAACGAGTACGGAGCGATGGATGCTTCCCGCACTGGTCTGCCCCATCATGCTCTAAGAAACAGAAGGGGCGGGGCTTAACAGAGAAATAACAGACAGAAGTGACACTCTAGATTTTTTAAATAAATTGCATCTACATCAGGTTTTCTCTCCCTCTGTACTAATAGAAAATGTCAAAACAGGAAGGTGTTTATTTCACCGTCCAATCATGCGCTACAAAACGGAAGGGGCGGTGCTTACAGCAGGTAAAGACCATTTTTGTTCTCTTTTTCTCTCCTTTCTTTTTTCTTTTCTTTTCGATCACTTTCTTCTATACTCTCTCTTCCTTTCTATTATTCTTTCGCTCCATTTCTTATTGTTTTCTTTTTCCTGTCTTTTTTTCCCTTTGGTTCACACTTCCTTTCTCTTTTCCTTCTTTCTCTTCTCTTCCTTTCTCTTTCTTTCTGTTCTCTTCTCTTCCTTTTTATTCTTATCTTCCTTTCTCTTCTTCCTTTTTCCTTCTCTTCCCTCTTCTTCTCTTCTTGTCATTTCTCTTCCTTTCT
>CM040976.1:3084148-3106368 GCA_022985145.1 Pangasius djambal | reverse complement strand
ATATATATATATATATATATATATATATATATATATATATATATATATATATACTGTATATATATACTGTATATATATATATATATATACACCGATCAGCCATATGACCACCTGCCTAATATTGTGTTGGTCCCCCTTTTGCTGCCAAAACAGCCCTGACCCGTCGAGGCATGGACTCCACTAGATCCCTGAAGGTGTGCTGTGGTATCTGGCACAAACATGTTAACAGCAGATCCTTTAAGTCCTGCAAATTGCGAGGTGGGGCCTCCATGGATCGAACTTGATGGCCAGCACACCCCAGAGATGTTCGATCTGGGGAATTTGGAGGCCAAGTCAATACCTTGAACTCTTTGTCATGTTCCTCGAACCATTCCTGAACAATTTTTACAGTGTGGCAGGGTGCATTATCCTGCTGAAAGAGGTCACTTCCATTAGGGAATACCGTTGCCATGAAGGGGTGTACCTGGTCTGCAACAATGTTTAAGTAGGTGGTACCTAAAGATTATACCTATCGAACCATTCAAAGTCATAATCTTGGAAGCCAGTGGGGAAAAAAAATAAGAAAAAAGAAAGTTAGAACCTGTAAACTATTCATTAGCAGTCATATGTGCTATATCTACTTGTCATGCTGTATCTGTGACCTCTTTTGTTGGGAGTCCAGTCCCAAACCACACTTCTAGTTCAGAATATAAATAAGTAATGCAAAAAATGATCAATATAAAGAGAGGAAAGAGGTGCAGAGGAATAGGATACAGGTTCGCACCTTTGGGAGGCCTGGTGAGCATGGTGTAAAAATATAAAATGCAAAAAAAATCCTGTGCTGGATCAAGTGCTTTTATTTGAGGGTGGAAGACATATTCTTAAATTAAACCAAATTTGCAGTGATTAATGTGATAATTACAACTAGGATTATTTATACAGCAACATATATAGCAACAATATATATAGCAACAATATACTAGACTCCTCCATGGAAAATGACTTTCGTTCGGCCTCAAAGAGATTCTGGCAATCTGTCAGGTGACTCACGGTTTTTACAGAGGGATGGAGAACTGTTAACCTCAACTGGGTATATAGTCAGACGGTGGAAGGAGTACTTCGAGGATCTCCTGAATCCCATTGACACGCCTTCCATTGAAGAAGTAGACTTAGGGCTAAGGTCACTGATCCAGGTGAACAACTCTTTAATGGTAGGGCTGCTAGGGTGGATGAGATTCGCCCTGAGCTCTTGAAAGCACTTGATGTTGATGGGATGTCCTGGCTGATACACCTTTTCAACATTGCGTGGTGGTTGAGGACAGTACCTCTGGATTGGCAGACTGGGGTGGTGGTCTCTATCTTTAAGAAGGGGGATCGGAGGGTGTGTTCCAACTTTAGGGAGTTCACACTCCTCAGCCTCCCTGGGAAAGTCTATGCAAGGGTACTGGAGAGGAGGGTCCGGACATTAGTCGAACCTCAGATTCAGGAGGAGCAATGCAGATTCCATTCTGGCCGTGGAACAATGGACCAGCTCTTTACCCTTAAAAGGATCATGGGTGGCTCATGAGAGTTTGCCCAACCAGTCTACATGTGTTTTGTGGACTTGGAAAAGGCATGTGACTGTGTCCCTCATGGGATCCTGTGGAGGGTGCATCGGGAGTATGGGGTGCCGGACCTGTTATTAGGGGCCATTAGGTCCCTGTATAACTGGAGCGAGAGTCTGGTCTGTATTACCAACGTCAGGTCAGACTTATTCCCAGTGCACACTGGGTTCTGGCAGGGCTGCCCTTTGTCACTGATTGTGTTCATGATTTTCATGGACAGAATTTCTAGGCACAGCCAAGGGGCAGAGGGGTTCCAGTTTGGTGACCTCAGGATCGCATCTTTGTTATTTGCAGATGATGTGGTCCTGTTAGCTTCAGGCAGTGACCTCCAGCGTGCTCTGGGGCAGTTTATAACTTAGTGTGAAGCAGTCAGCTGAGGGTCAGCACCTCCAAATCTGAGGACATGGTTCTCAGCCAGAAAAGGGTGGGTTGTTCACTTCAGGTCGGAAATGAAATACTGCCTCAAGCAGAGGATTTTAAGTATCCCGGGGTCTTGTTCATGAGTGAGAGTAGATTAAAAGACGGATCGGTGCAGCATCAGCAGTTATGCGGACATTGTACCAGTCCGTTGTGGTGAAGAGAGTTGAGCCGAAAGGCGAAGCTATTGATTTACAGGTCAATCTACATGCCAACCCTCACCTATGGTCACGAGCTTTGAGTAGTAACTGAAAAAATGAGGTCACAGATACATGCAGTGGAAATGAGCTGCCTTTACAGGGTGTCTGGGCTCAGCCTTAGAGATAAGGTGAGGAGCTCGGACATTCTGGTGAGCTCAAAGTAGAGTTGCTGCTCCTCTGCATTGAAAGGAGCCAGTTGAGGTGATTCAGGCATCTGCTAGGATGCCTCCTGGACACCTCGCCTGGGCAGGTGTTTTGGGCATGTCCAACAGGGAGAAAACCCTGGGGCAGACCAAGAACTAGCTGGAGAGATTATACCTTTCGTCTGGCCTAGGAGCGCCTGGGTATCCCTGTGGAGGAGCTGGAGGAAGTAGCTAGGGACAGAGAGGTCTGGGCATCTCTGCTTAGACTGCTGCCCCCACAACCAGGACCCGGATAAGCGGAAGAAAATGGATGGATGGATGGATGGATGGATATACTAGACTCCTATTAGAAATAGTTTATTTAAATGCTTGCCATCATCTCATTCATATATTATTGTATTAATCAGTGGTTTAGATGCTATTGAAAACCCCGTTTCAGATGCTTCTACAAAAAAATTAATAAATCTGGAAACCTCAGAGGTGCAAACTCCACTCAAGTGATTTGTATCATCTGAACACCACACGCAGAAAATTGACTTAAGAAGGTGTTTCAGACATCTCTGATTAAAAAACATGAAGGCGCACTTCCGCTACAGTATGTTATGCCTTGAAATTACACATGAACACACTCAAGTAAAAATGACATGACAGTCTTGTGAATAATATGGGATCACGTGTGAAAATAAATGAATCATTTGAGAAAATGTGAAAAATGTGCAAACCAAAATGTGAAGTTCATGTGACTTTCCTTAAAGAGGAGGTATGTGTCCTACGTACTGTAGTTAGCCTGACAGTGTGCCTCCCTCACCCTTTACACACTCGGGTGTGAATTTGGCATCACTCCGTCATCTCCTTGTCTAACGTTTGACCTATACACAAGACACGCACATGTTTCCTTCTCATATACACTTAATAATCTGACATAAGGCACAGCACTAACTTGACATCAGGCCGACCCTCTGTATACAGAGTATAGCAGTGTGTGTGTGTGTGTGTGTGTGTATGTATTTAACAGAAATGATTTAAGCGAAATCAACTTCCATTACTTCTTAGCCTGTAGTTACATAAATCTGTCTTTGCTCATCGACTACATCTGGAGAAAATGGAAATGTGTAAATTACAATTTTTTTTTTGCTGAACCTTTGCTTTAAATGTGCAGTAAGCAGTAGGGCTATAAAATGAAAGCATTAAAATTGGATGAAATGTATAAAATATGGATGGAGACACAGGCAGCTGTTAAAAATACACAAGCTACACGTTTTATATGGGTGCAAACAGAAAACGGCTTTATGGGAACGGATGCACCTGGAGCGGATGAATCCTCTTTCACTCCCTGCGTAAATCAGACTGTGTGTGAGACGGAGAAAGAGCTTTAAGTGCGGCTAAACTTCAGCTGAACCATTGCATTTTGCACGCATCATCTTCGTCCCTCAAATATTTATCACTCAAAGCACTAAGCATTTTGAATACCTAAACAGAACCGATATAGCAGTGAGGATAAACCCAGCTGGTCATGGGTCTTGGGTGGGCTCTAAAAATGAGGATATTTACAACGGCATTGATATCGAGATCAGATTTTGGCCTGAAACAATGCATAAGTAATAGATCGGATCAAACCCAGTGATATATTTTACCATATATGATGTCCGCTGACACAGTAAGTGTGCATCACTGCTGTCATATTTTGTTTTAACCTCGCAACAGAACATTGGAAAAAAACTGAATATTACTGTAGAAATATAATTCAGATCAATATTAGGTGATGAATGATACTCATAGACTTATTTAGCACAGAATTTATTATTTAAGGCTTCTCAGCTTCCAAAAAAAGTTCGACTTTGAACCCTTTCTGATAGGGAAACTCTCTTTTGTAGGGTTCTACAAATTCATATTATTGTCAAATTATACAAAATATTGGACAGAAAAAAAGGCAGAGACACTTTAACCTTCACCTATAATTATAATCACCTTCATCTATAATCTATAATTATAAAAAGATTTACGTGTGATGGGCTTGTGTCCCATGCAGGGTGTATTCCTTCCTCGCACCCAGTAATCGCAGGGACTCCAGATCCAACCCAACCCCTGACCAGGATGAAACAGCTACTAAAGATTAATAGATAAATTAAATAAAGTGGTTTTATTTAAGCTGTACAAGGCCGGCCATCTGTGCACATTTCCATATTGGACCCTGATTGGCTTGTATATTTTATGACTCAGTAACACTCGCCTATCACGTGTACAACACTATCTCATATTTTCCAGTGAGATGTTCAAGTGTTTTACAATCACTGACATTAAAATGTTCATACTTTGACCATCTGTGCACTCGGACTCATTACCCTGAAAGGATTTCATTTAGTTTGCTGAATTCTCAACTCTGTGTTTAGCTCAGAATGCTAATTATACACTACTACCTGTTAGTGTTATTATTATTATTATTAGTAGTAGTAGTAGTAGTAGTAGTACTATAAGTAAGTCAACATATGTGGTAAACTAATTTACATATGTGGTAAACTAAACACATAAGTTACAAGATTAAGCTAATTTGCTCATTTCTGTTCACTGTGAATGAATAAATAATGACAGTCATGTTTAAGGCAGCAGTTAAGGAATGGTACAGCCCGTTGTAGGGGTGTTCACAAAATCGTCTGTCTTCCAGACACGATTAGGGAACCCTATTTGAATGTTAACAATTAAAATTATTTCGTAAAAATAATTTCAAAAACGTAACACTTAGTATTTACTTCCTTTAGTGGTGCTTTAATTAGTTTTAAGTTTTAATTAGAGGGCTCAGTACCTGCAAAACACCCTGTAATTCACACCTGGTGTAGTCTCTACATATTTACCTCACTAACGTGTTTAGCTTGTCAGTATTAGCCACTTTTCTGACTGTAGCTCTCTTTAATTTATTTATTCAGTGTGTTCTTTGCTCTTTAACCACCGTTTATGAGGTTAAAACGTGTGAGAGAGGAAAAGAGAGAACTAAAATGAGGAATACAGGGAACGAAAGGCTGGTTTAGATAATAATTCAGCAGTTCTATGGCGCCCCCTGGTGGCTCTATAACTTTATACATACGCACGCGCGCACACACACACACACACACACACACACTGTATAAATGTCTGAACTACTGACTTCACAAAGTGTCAGTCACTTTAACTATTTAAATATCATTACAGTGAACATACAGTAAAAAACATGGGTTGTTTGTTTGTTTAGTTTTCCCCCATTTAAATACTACTGATGTTTTTTTTTAAATGTACTGTGCTACTGTACTTTCTTCACTGAGAAAATAACAAAATATAGCCCGAATATACAATAAACAAATATATATATATATTCAATAAAATTCAACATGTGCATCCTTGCCATGTATTATGCACAGTGTGTTATGAATTATCAACCATATTAAAATATTAGACAGACAAAAGGAGGATTAAAACTTTAATTAAACTTTAAATAAATAATTAAATGTTGCTATAAGCATGGACCAGATTTAAGAATAGATAGGCTACTCAGATAACAGTCAGAACACATGGAATATAATATATAAAATACTATAATAGCTGATTTCAAGATTATTAGAAATAATTAAAAGTTATATTATAGTAAAGAAAGATCTAAAGCACAATTTTCTTGGCATAAAATATAAGAAAATTAACTATTTATAGAAAATGTTAAAATATTGTCTCTAAAATTAACTCAAATTAAATAAGAGGAGACAAAACTGATTTCTTTTTTTTTTATCATTATTATTACTGGAGCTAACTTAATTATGGAGAAAATCATTGTTTGTTTTTTTTTACTCCTCTCACATTTATTTATTTATTTATTTATTTATTTATTGTCTATAAACCATTAATAAAATTGTCTGTTCCAGTCATTTTAAACAAAGGACACAGTGTATTTCTCTAAACTAAACTAAAACTGGACTAAGATATATTAAAACTAAGGAAAAATATCTTATAAAAATATAGAAACTAATTAAAAAAAAAACACACTAGTAAATCACAGTAAAATAACTTAAAATAAAACGGAAAAGAATATTTAAAAATCTGAACCTAAACTATGAACAATAATATTTGAAAACTTTAAATATAAGATGGTTCAAGAAATAAAATTAAGTTTATCAGGTAATATTATAGCCTACACTGTTTTTTGTTGTTGTTGTTTTTTGTTTTTTTGACGCTCCTTGCAAGGTGGCGTACGCAATGACGCCACGACGTAATGACGCAAGACGCATAGGCGACGTGTTCAGGTCGCGACAGGAAGTGCTTGAGCTGAAGGCTGGGATGTGTTGATTTTTGTAGTGTTGGCAAAAGAAGAAGAAGAAGAAGGGGAAAAAAACAACAACCTGAACTGGCTGTTTGGCTTTGAGGACATTGCTGAGGCAGCAGGTGTGTAACTGATCTGAATTTATGGAAAATATAAAAGTGGAATTTGAGCTTTTTAAGGAGTTTCTTCCAGCGCTGTAGTGGTGATGTCAACACAGGCCCCAGGCTGAGGCAGATAGCATGAGGAGTTTTTATTTACACAGAGGTCTATATCTTATATCTTATCTTATATCAGTAAAATCTATATAAGATTTTGAAGAAAATGCATTTGAAATAAAAAGCTCTGCATTCAAGTTTATTTTTGAGGTATAAAGGAGAATGTGTGCAGCTCTGCACTCTTCATATAACCTGATTTGGGTTAATGATTAATTTACATACAGTCATTTCCTTAATCAGTACAGAAATATAATCTGATTACACAACTAAGACTTCTTCCTTTTTAGATTTAAGTAACCGGATGTTTATATCTCAGGCTGGGAATAAAACACACTGTCATTAATCCAGTTTACTTTGCAGCAGCTGATGATCAGAAACATGAGAGTGATCAGATGATCAGGGTTTGGTGTTAAAGTATTAAACAGTGTTATCCGTCTATCTATCCTAGTACAGACTGCAGCATTTACAGGAAATCAGACTACGTCATGGCATTTACGCCTGCTCTAGACCCTTTCATTAATGTTTTAGCACACAAGAAGATCACAGGCTTGCCTGAATTAAATTTTTTTTTTTTTAAAAAAAAGAAAAATAATAAAATAAACAGAATGCATGAATTGATAGCAGAAATGTCAATTCTGACAAAAGTTGTTAAATGTGTTGAAAATCCCGATTCGCAAAGCAGTAAGCAATGAAACGGAAGCTAGAAAATAAAAAAATAAAAAAAAGACATTAAATAAATATAATATAAACCAAAGAAAAACTATGGTAGGGAATGAAATCAAAATGAGCAATACAAAAAAAAAGCAACAATGTGCTAAAATGATATCTAATTGGAATTATATTAAAACAATGAATAATTATAAGGTTTTCTAAATAAATAATGACTATAAATAATAACGATGAGTAAAGGCGCAGACGATAAGAATGAATATAATCTAAAATAGTAAGAATAATAAGAATAACAATAGGGTGCCTATGCACTTTTGGTGCTTGGCCCCCTAATAAAGTAAAAGACAATATAGATATTGAGCGGAAAAAAAAAAAAGCACAAATAAGGATAAGGAAAGCAATAATAATTATTATTATTATTATAAGCAAATAAACTGTACAATAAAAGTAAACATTGTGATTTAATAAGAAAGTCAGTCAGTGAGGTCATATAGATAGATTTAAATACAGATGACACCAACTTTAGTTCTTTAGTGTTCTGATTTTCTGAGATGAGTAACCTGTGTGTCACGCTCTCACTGTTTCGGAGGTAATAATCAGTGTGTGTGTGTGTGTGTGTGTGTGTGTGTGTGTGTCAGTATGTTGCCCACCACAGCGTACTCCCCACAGAAACAGGCCAACGGCAGCCTGAGCTCCCGCGATGCCGCTCGACACACCGCCGGCGCCAAGCGCTACAAGTACCTGCGCCGCCTCCTGCACTTCAGACAGATGGACTTCGAGTTCGCCATGTGGCAGATGCTTTACCTGTTCACCTCGCCGCAGAGAGTGTACCGCAACTTCCACTACCGCAAACAGACCAAAGACCAGTGGGCCCGCGATGACCCCGCCTTCCTGGTGCTGCTCAGCATCTGGCTGTGCGGTCAGTATATATACACACACACACACACACACAAGGGTGGATCATGTACTGCTCACCAGTTAAACATTACACCCTACTATTATTATTATTATTATTATTATTATTGTAAGTTCGATTCTAGAGGAGGCACTAAGAGGCAGGCGTCATATCAGGGAAGCGTTTGCGTCTTATTTTGGAAAAATCTGAAGCATCATCGGTACGTCATGATTTTCCCGAGTGAGAGGACCAAACCTTGCACACCACAAGGCAGGAGCTTAGATCTGCCTTAAACCTGAGAAATGAATCACAAACTTGATCTTGTGACATCACAACAATCACTTATCTATTGTTAACTAGATGGCCTTTTTATTTGCTCGATTTTTGTTTAATTTTTTTTTTCTTTTTGAAAAAGTGTAGAAGCGAGAGAAAATACAACGTATTTTATATACAACAAGTAAGTACAACGATGGGAGGGACACATTCATACTGTAGGGAAAAAAAGCTGTTTAAATATCAGTTTGCAGATGACAAATGTCAGACAATGTCTGAATCATTTTTGCCCAAATGATATAGAGAGTCATTTCCAAAATTATTGGCACCCTTGGTTTTTAAAAAAAAAAAAAAAAAAAAGGTGATTAAAAATGTCTTTGAGGTTATTTAGTTTTATATTACACTGAAAATATGAGTGAACAAACCACATCGGTATATCAAGCAGACTGTGTTTAGTGTGTATTTAGTGTGTGTGTATTTTCCCCCCCCCCACAGTGTCCACAGTAGGCTTCGGTCTGGTGTTAGATATGGGGTTTGTGGAGACGCTGAAGCTCTTGCTCTGGGTGGTGTTCATCGACTGCATCGGCGTCGGCTTGCTCATCTCCACCCTCATGTGGTGAGTCGGAGCGCATGCACGTATATCTCATTAAAACCTTTGACAGGTGACGTGAAAACCTCGACTATCTCGTTACAATGGCACCGGTCAAGGGGTGGGATTTATTAGGCAGCAAGTGAACCGTCAGTTCTCGAAGCCGACGTGTTGGCGCCTAGAATGAGCACATGAGCATCAGAACTGGACCTTGGAGCAATGGAAGAAGGAGGCCTGGTCTGATGAATCACGTTTTGTTTTACGTCATGAGGACGGCCGGGTGCACGTGCGTCACTTAAAGCATCTAGAAACAGGGCAAACTATCCCATTTTTGATTTATAACTCATATATCTCACAATAAGAAATATCAAACCAATCTGCCCATCTTCGAGATATTCGCAATATAGGAACAAAATATCAGTAATTGGCATTTCTTTTACACTATACATTACCGGTCCAAAAAGAAATCAGTAAATCAATCAATTAATAGATAAGCGTGCACTTACAAAGACGGTTAAACCATATGAACGGGAAGCTTGTAATTTAAAGGTGCGCTCAGTGAGTATTTAGTAAACTTCCAGCATTCATATTAATATGAATAATTTTTTTTTAATTATATTGCTGCAGCTTTAATAAAAAATCTCGTCTCTGTGGCACGCCAGGTTCTGTAGTCAGGAGGAAAAATACACAGTGTGCACCACCAACATCCATCCAATCAGGAGACGCAGGTGTCTTTCCGGACCAGAAAGCAGTTTTCTAAACTGTGTTTTTTTTTTTTGTTTTTTTTTTAAACTTAAACTTCTTTTAAACTTCACTTAATACACGTCTGTGTGAAGCCATGGCTCAAACCATTATTGTTTATCATGGTTTACATATTTTCCATAAAGGAAGAAATCGCATATTGCACCTTTAAACGTTGATAGTTACTACTGTAATATCATAAAACGAGACTTAAAGGTGAGATCGGTATCCAAACAGAGATCTGATCGTAATCCAGATCACATCATTCACGCAGTATCATGTTTAAATCTGAGAGTCTGTTTTGGTGTGGGTGTGTGTGTGTTAATGTGTAGGATTGTCAGTAATAAATACCTGATGAAGCAGCCCAGTAGGGACTACGATGTGGAATGGGGCTACGCTTTCGACGTGCACCTGAATGCCTTCTACCCTCTGCTGATCATCTTACACTTCCTCCAGCTGTTCTTCATCAACCGTGAGTCTCCATTCATTCAGTACACACTCCTCCAGCAATACAGCAGAATAGTGATGTACCTGCCTGTTAAGCTAAATACATAAATACGTCTTAAAGCATCCGACAGTAAACACATGATTGCGCAGTTCGATGCCACAGCCACGCAGGAGCCAAGGGAGCAAAATTGGCCGTGCTGTCAGGGTGGGAGGGGCTATACTCTCTCTCGCCTGTCAATCACAGGGACACGAGCCAATCATGGGCATCTGTGAGATCGTGTATGCGGAAGATGGTGGATTGCACTTTCCTCTGATAGGGGAGAGCTGGCTGGAGGGTGGGAACTGGCCAAGACCATATCTATCTATCTATCTATCTATCTATGGTGAATCTTTTTACTGATTCTTACAGCCAGTCTTTATTTATGATGATGTGTAAGGTGGGATTAAACTTAGTTTTACTTTATAAACATCTGTATTCACAAAGCTTCTCAGAATTCTCTCAGAGAGCTCCTATCTTAGCCTAAAAAGTCCTAGCTGCGAGTCCTAGACTAAAAGTGATTTAGGAAACTTCTCAGAGCAACTCTGAGTAAGGAAAGTACAAAAACCTTTATCTTAGTGAGGAGCTGTGGTTGACCCCGTCGCTAGGGACGACGCAGCAATTCAAGGACTGTGATTGGTTGATTAAAAAAAACCATCTGTAAAGGTCTTAAAATGCGCTCTTTGTGAAAATAGAGTATATGATAATAGAATGGACAGTGAAATCATAAAATGTTTGTATTAAGAAATTGTATAATCATGAATACAGGCTACTTTATGCCAAGTTTCTGTTCTAGGCTAAATATCTTAAAGTTCATTAAAACAGCCAAATGATGAAAATGTGTCTACTTTTGAAGCAACCGATTTCCACGCAGTAGTTACTATATTTAAGTTCTTACATTTATTTACCAAACTGATTTTATTACTAATCCATTTCAGATTGATGGGAGCAAAATGGCTCACCTTTTACCAATTTACATGATTGCAGGACAGTCTGTTTAAGTCGCACTTTTGGATGGTATGTAGCCAACAGTCCAAGAGAGATGGAAGGAAGTAAAAGAACAAGAAAACCAAACTGGACAGAAGAGCAGTGTTTGGAGAATATTTCTTCTTTCCGCCATTTTGTCCTCTGCTATAGAAACTCTTAAGCCTCTTAAAAGTCCTCCTCTCTACGCTTAACAATTTTTACCTTAGGAGCTGTTTTTAGGGCTGAGATGTTTCGTGAATCATTTTTATCTTTACTAAGATTTAGTCCTAAATTTAAGGGGAAATTCTAAGAAAATGTCATAATTCTAAGAATTTTATTAGAAGCAACTTTTAGGCTTAGGAAGCTTTGTGAATACGGGCCCTGGAGTTTAATACAGTGTTTAAGAAGATCTGATTTTGTGTTTTAACTTAATGGATCCCTGTATTTCATGGACGATAATATGTTTGACATGACTGTCGGTTTATGCAACAATTTTGCACGTCCAAGAGATTTTACAGTAGAGGTAGTTTTATTACCTCAGTAGTTAATCAGTAGTTACTCAGTAGTTACTCGGTAGTTAAGGAGTACACGAATGTGCTGAAACCGAAAACCTTGTCCTGAACACCACTGGAGATTATCATTATCAGAGAGCGAGCAGTAGGGGGCGCTGTTCCTTCTTTTCCTTCTTTCTTTAAGCGGACAATTTAGACAGCGCGTCTAGTCCATATTAATGAAGTAATCTTCAGGTGCAGTGTAAATGAGTGTGTTTGTGTCACAGACATCGTGGTGATCAACTCGGACTGGTTCGTGGGATATTTCGTGGGCAACACCTTGTGGCTGATCGCCATCGGCTACTACGTATACATCACGTTCCTCGGCTACAGCGGTAAGTGCGCGTCAGCCTCGATTGTAGCGAATGCATGTGATTCTTATCCATGTGTGTCTATGTGAATTACAGTGTGAATGACAAATGTGAGGAAGCTTTGGAAATGAATAGGAAAATATAGTTCAAATGTGACGTTTAAAAATAAGCAAGGGATAAAATACTTGAGGTGATGAAGAGGAGTTGCTGCTGCTGACACGCAGATGTTGATTGTTTTTTTTTATATATAACCGCATGTCCTGAAGTATTACATGTATATCACAGCAATGTGCCAATAGTAACAATTATTTATGGCACATCAGAGTTTTTATCTGTTTACAGTTATGTTTAACGTCATGGAACATCCACGAAACATGTTCCTTCAATGACTCCTTCCATGAATTTTAAATAAACTTATAGAGAACGTCACCATGTCAACGATTGTACTTTTTTAAAAAAATTTATTTATTTTTACTTTGTTAAGTAAGATCACGTTTATGATAGTAAACGTGATAGTAAACGTGGCTGTAGGTTTTTAAACATTATGTAATATTGTGAAATTGGCATGATGCACATAATGCTTTAACTTCCTCTCCCCCTTCTGTGTGTCTCAGCTCTACCCTTTCTGAAGAACACGGTGGTTCTGCTCTACCCGTTCGCTCTGCTCACACTCCTCTACGTTCTCTCCGTCACACTGGGCTGGAACTTCACTAAAGGTCTCTGCTGGTTCTATAAGTACAGAGTGCAGTAGAGGGGACACACGCGTAACAGCACTTTCAGTGTGGATTCTTCAACTGGGGATTCAGAGACTCACGCATTCTCACCATCACTTCCTGGACTTTTGTATACTTTGTAAATAAACTGTTTGTAGGTTAAAAAAGAAAGAATGTGGGAAATGTTTATAATGTGTTTTTTTTTTTTTAAGCTTGATTTATTTAACTGATCTGATTTGGTGAAAAGCTGCGGTTTGAACGAAGACCTTCACGTGTTACTGACAGAACGTGTTTGAGGATATTTCATGCTTCTTGGTCAGAGCAAATCTAATAAACAGGTTTTTACACTTCCACAGTTCTTCACTTATTCTGCCTTCTTTATTTATTTGTATGTTTGGTTTTGGATTGCTCCGTAATTACACGATCAATAATCTGATGTCTGAATGATTCAGTATTCAATGTGATATGGTACTTTTGGTTATATGGCGTATGCCTTAATATCTCTGGCACAGTGGGTTAAAAACATTAATCTTCTTTTGGTTAAGCCATTCCTTCGTTGATGTGGATGTACGCTTTGGGTCATTATCATGCTGAAAGGAGAAATTGCTTTTCATCTTCAGCTTACTAGCTGAAGAAATTTCTGTGCTAAAATTGACTGGCATTTGTAGCTTTTTCATGATTCCTTCCTCCTTGATAAAAGCTCCAGTTCTGGCTGAAGAAAAGCAGCCCTAAAGCATGATGCTGCCACCACCATGCTTCACCTTGGGTATGGTGTTCTTTTGGTGATGTGGTTTTTTGGAATTATTATACCTTTTGGATTTCGTCTCATCAGACCATTACACATTTGGCCGCATAGTTTGGGGTGATTTAGTTGGTCTTGGATGTTTTTTTGTGAGTGTCTAGCCACCCTACTCCATAGCCCAGACATGTGAGGAATAAGAGAGACGCAGAGAGTAGTCAGTACTCAGATATTCCTGCAGCTCCTTTAATGTTACTGTAGGTCTCTTGGCAGCCTCCCTGGTAAGCTTTTGTCTTGTAAATAAATTATAAATTTTGGAGGGATTTCCTGTTATTGCTAATGTCACTGTGGTGCTCCATTATTTCCTCTTGTTGATGATGGCCTTCACAGTGTTCCAGGATACATCTAATATTTTGGAAATTCTTTTCTATTCCTGTACTGATCAGTATCTTTCAACAAGTGAGATACCGCACATGCTTTGTAAGCTCTTTGCAGACCAGATGAAACCAAGATAATGTCCTTATGAGCTGGTCTTTATTTGGGGTTAATCAGAATAATTTCATTGATGACCGCTGTATGATGATTACTTTTGAACATGACATTGAATGTGATTGGTTCGTTCTGAACACAGCCACACCCCCAGTTATAAAAGGGTGTGCACAGTTATGCAACCAGGTTATTGTAAGTTTTTTTTTTTTTTTTCCATACAATATTTCTGTTTGTTTTTCACTTAATTTTTACGCGTTGTAATTTCACATTGAGGGTGGAAAAAGTCCTGACATGATTAATCTTAGTTAAATGTTTTTTTTTACTTCACAAAAACCTGCCATTTTAACTTACGTGTGTAGACTTTTTATATCCACTGTATACAAAACTGAACAAAGGTCATAGGCACCCTCATTTTCTTTATTTTATTTTTTACATAAATTTTAAATGTTTGTTTTATGTCTTCTGCATTTGTCTGTCAGTACAAATAGAGCAAATTTTCAGTTTCTCAACATTATTTTCTCTAAAAATTAAACGTTACAGAGAAATGTTTGAAGGTCAGTATAATAGATCACTTTTTTTTTTTTAGCTAAAAACATAAGTGTAGCTTGTAGATCTGATGCTTTATATAATCTTTATATTCCATTTTCCTATGTAGAAATTTTTCATTACATATAGGACCAAATCTTTGTAATGACGCCAAACATGTTTCCCATTCCAAACTGGATGTATTCTACTTTACCCGTAAAGTCTTTACACAAAGTTTGAACTAACTCTGTGTGGAACAAAGTTTCAGTTTTTACTAAATAAACAGTAGGAATTATCTATCAAAAATCCAGGAAACCCTTAACAATCGCAGTTAGGTGTAAGAAGAGCTCAAAATCAGATGTATTTTTTGCACAGTAAAGCCAGGAATCATGCTAATATAAAGATTATATGATTTATTGAAAAATGAACATACATAACCAATTATCCAATTAATAAGTATTTAGTCAAAAACATCGATATTTCATTTAATAGATTTCTTATTTACATGATTTGATTTCTGAGTGATGTAATTCTCTCATCAACTAATCACATTTCTGCCACCTGGAATCAAATAATAGTATAATAGTGATATATAATGAAAAATTATAATAGAGTGAAAATATCTTGGAAAAATACGCTGAGAACGCTGAGAACAGCGCTCATAGCACTCCCTTAACTTTAAGAAGGAGCATCAGGATAGCCACAAAGTAAATAATTTTCAGTAATAATGCTAAATATATTCAGTGGCACATGACCATCACATATCGATGTAATACTATATGATAATTAAAATAAGCATAGTAATGTATCTGGATCTGTGTGGCAGGCATAGTACAAAGTTCTTGGCATAGTTCTTGCCATAACTTGAAGCATTACAATAATTTTAAATGTACAATAAGATTAACACACATCTCCACAACATACTCACAATCTTACAAAGACTCTCTTCATGACCAATTCTGCCCTCTGTCTGTCTCAGTGAGCTGTGCTGTAGCTCAGAGCTCATCCATATTCATGTCCCTCATTTCTCCTATTTAGTTCAGGAACCATTCCGATTCTTTCTTTGAGTCGAGTTCAAAGCAGGAACAAAGGCACAGAAATCATTATGATAATAGCAGGAGGAATAGGCTCCTCTCCATAAAGCCTCTGTCCCACAAAGTCCTTTTCTCTCTGTCCCACAAAGTCCTTGTCTCCTTGTTCTGAAAGCTGCAGGCGAAGCAACCTGCACCTCTGAAGCAGGGCCTGAGTGAAGACACTGAGCAGACTTGGCCAACAGTTCCAATGTGTTGGTTCCATGGTGTAATGGTTAGCACGCTGGACTTTGAATCCAGTGATCTGAGTTCAAATCTCAGTGGGACCTGCAAAACCTTTATTCAAGGTTCTTTATGTGGCAGTGGTGGATGAATAGTTAAGGCTCTGGATTACGGGTCGGGGGTTGAAGCCACCACTGTAAAGCTGCTGCTGGTGGGCACTCGAGCAAGGCCCTTAACCATACCTGCTCCAGGGGTGCTGTATCATGGCTGACCCCAGCTTCCTAGCCATTCCCTTCTGGCACATTTTTTGTCACAGATGTCAAGCTCATGTCACACTCAAATTCATTTCTTCCTAGAATGGTGTTTCCTGATGCACTCTTCCCATTTCCTGTTTTCCCAATCAAGGTCTGGTTTCAAATTTAATATTTAATTCTGATGTTTAACTGCTCTTATCTTGGTGGGAACCAAATGGTACCAAAGGATAGGAATCTCTGACAATTTTGACTTTGTAGGGACAATTATTTAATCTCCATGAGGAAAACTGTTTTTTGGGGTTCCTTTGTTTTTTGTTGTGTTTAATTTAATTAGCCACAATAATAATTATATAACAAGGATTGTAGAACTAGTGTGTTTTTTTGAAATGGTGAAATGGTGAATGACCCAGAGCATGTAGGGCCACCAGTACTTGTCCTGGAGAAGTTGGTGAGTTCAGTAAGTGCCAGGGTCCGGTGGCCAGGGAGGTGTGAGCCCACATGATCACTTTGTCACAGAGATGGACGGGCACATATTTCTTCTCTGGTGGCCACTGTGTGGGAGTTCTCACCTCTGGCGTGTTTGCTATTTCTTGGTCTGTGTCCCACATAATAGCCCCTACAAAGCGTGACTGAGGGGGAATGCATTCTTCAAACTTTTCCTTGGGAGGGGCTGGATTTATGCATGAGAAAGAGTCTGCTTTAGTGTTCTACGATCCAGGTCAGTATGAGATGGTAAACTCGAACCTGGTGAAGAACAAGGCCCAGCGTGCTTGGTGTGAGTTCAACCTTTTGGTGAAAATCGGCAGTTTGACAGCGAGAAGCTCCCAGTTGCCAATGTCATAGTTACATTTGGCTGGAGACAAGTTCTGTGAGAAGTGGGCCACAGGGTGGAGCTTGCGTTTCTCTCCAAACTGCTGTGAGAGGACGGCCTCTCCATCTCAGAGAGTCCTTATCCTGGTCCATGAGCACCCCCTCTGGGCCAATGATGTAGCCAAGAAACACTATTTTTGATGCATGGAACTCACATTTTTCCCCCTGTATATAAACACAGGTTCAGTTTGGTGAATATTTTGCCTCCCACAGTTGCTCCAGGGCTGCAGGAACCAGTGGTAGGGGATTGCAGTATTTGATAGTTACTTGGTTTAGCCCTCAATAGTCTAGGCATGGCTGTAGGCCACCCCCTTTCTTTTTGACAAAGAAGAATCCGACTAATGCTGGTGACATCAAGGGGCAAATGTACCCCTGTTTCAGCGCCTCCTCCGTAGCTTGAGTTTGTTTATGGCTTGGGTTTCCTATTCAGACAAGGGGTAGATGTGGTTGCAAGGGGCTTGATTGCGCAGTCGTAGGGGTAGTGTGGTGGGAGCCCACTGGCCTTGACTTTGCTGAAAACTTCATTGAACTTGTGGTATTCCGGGTGGAATCACTACGTGAGATTGGATTTCAGGGCTTTCTACGGTCATCGAGGCAATGCAGACAAACAGATCGTGGATTTGACTCCATGGGAGCCTGAGCGCCACGGAAAACTTGCCGGTGACCATGACGAGGAGAGCTATTTTCTCCTGGCGCATAGCCCCATGGGGCCTCCATTCATTGTCTGAACGTTGAGGGGATGTTGCAGTGACTGAAGGGGTAGCTGGAGCTTCTCCGCAAGGATGCTATCTATGAAGTTTCCAGTGGCAGCGGAGTCAATCAGTGCTGAAATATAACAGACATTTCCTGGGTGCGTCAAAATTCTGGTGAGAGAGAACTTGTGGGTGTGAGGTGTGGAGGATGCTCGCTCATGGTTTTGTTTGTGTTTTGTATTGATTTGGCCGCTTGTCAGTCATTTTATAGACTTGTAACAAGCAGTTGAATGTCCGAGTGCACTTGGAAGTGATGCTATGACACTCTTTAATTAGCATGCTAACTCTAGTTGAACCACCATTGGTTCTGGGGGCGGAGCTTTGTCTACATGGGCTGGAATTGGGGTGGGCTCAAGGGGTAAAAAATAAATGATTCAAATATTATTCAACTAGTTAAGCTTTAGAGACCTAATTTTCACAAATCTTACCTAATGCACCTTTAAACTGGGTCTCAAACCGCATCCTTCTGTACGACTCAGTACAGAAGTGTGTAAGTGTGTAAGTGGACAGATCTGTCTAGTGTGCTTAAAACTCCAGGAAGTAAGAGCCAGCTGACATACAGCATACTTTTCCTTTAAGTCAGTCGGTAGGGAAAAACTTTAAACACTTCCTTCTGAGAAAACACCAAACATGTTCAGTTTCAGGCTTCATTTCCTTTACTTATTCTTAAAGAAAGTGCAAGTAGCAGTCGCATGTCACAGCATAAGTACACACAACACAATGAATACACACATACGGTATATTAAAAGACATAAAATAAATGCATATTAAAGCATTTTGCTTTGCGGTGTACGTTCAGGAAGCATAGGATTTAATACAAGTAGAGATCATGTTCTACTAGTCAAGCTTTGAAGTATCAGAATTTTTTTAAAATCTAAAAAATCTATCAATTTTAAAGTCTGTAACCATTGCACAAACTTAAACACACTCTACAACACACACACACATATAACATAGAGACATGAAGATATATATATATATATATATATATATATATATATATATATATATATATATATATATATATATATATATATACACATTCATATTGTTTCTTTTTTTAGATTTTAATTTTATGCACTTTATTTATGATTTATTTATTTTTATGATTTATTATTTTATTTATATTTTACTTTACCTTCCTTTGTTTTATGTTGCATTGAATTTTACTCTTTTTTTGTTTATTTCCCCTTACTTTCATTTTACTTTGTTGTTTTACTTTAAAAGAATGTAGTTAATTTAATTTAATTTAATAATCTGCATATTATTAAAGATGGCCTGTTTTCTTTCATTGTTTGTTTTTAATTTTATTTTGACTTTATTTTACTGCATTTTACTTGTATTTTATTTTACGTCAGGTTGCATTACTTATATTGCTTTATTTTGCTACAGTTCTTACCTTTACTTTTTTTCTATGTTATATTGAATTTTATTTTTTATTGTAATTTATTTTACCTTACATTGTTTTACTTTGGAAAACATGTATTTTATTTAAAAGGAAAAAAAAAGATGGCCTTTTTTCTTTCATTTCTGTTTTACTCTATTACCTTACGTTGTTGTGTTTTTATTTTTATTGCTTTTATTTCAGCGCAAATATTATTTTTAATATCAGATGTGTAAATTTATTAATAAATAATCTATTTTATTTTATTAATTTTTTATACGTTTTCTTGATGAAATAAGCTACTTATAAATCTACTAGAATGTTTTTTCTTCCCCTTTAGTGTCTGATACTTCTGCTAGCCAAATTCAGGGAGAGAATTATTATTATTATTATTATTATTATTATTATTATTATTATTTGTATATGTGTATATATAAGTGTATTTTTTTTTATTCTACTAAGGAGTCATTTATTATTGCATCATCCCTAAGACATGAAGCTGCTGTAGTCTTCCCTAATTAAGTGTAGGGGGCATGATCATGAAGTCAATACCCTGGGTAGTGCACCTAGGTAGGGAGTATAGAGGCTTTTGATTGGTTCCTGCTCCAAAAAAGCGAGATTTTTACAGCGCTGGTGGCGGAGAGCACTGCGCATGCGTCAACTTGCCAGTCCTGCACGAGTGACGTCAGAAGCAGCATGGCGGCCAAGGTGACTCCGGCTTTACACACCCGCTTTATCTAAGAAAAAAAAAACAAAAAACAAAAAAACGCGCTTTTCATGTAGGCTTGCAAGTTGTTTCAAGAGTTTTAGAAAGTGACAGCTGTTTAGACAGAGATGGAGAATGTGAATGCTTCTCTGCAGGGGTTTGGTTTAGCTTCTGCTAGCTAGTTAGCATGCTTTCTGTTTTTTTTGCGTTAGCTGTTAGCAAGGTAAGAGGGAAAATACCTACAGCGAGGTAACGGTATAACTTTAGTGCTCAAAGACTCCTTAAATTAAGCTGTACTTTCTTTTTTTTTGTTACTTATACAGTAAATGTAGTGCATATTCCTTTTTAAATGTTATAGCAAACCTCTTGTTTATACTCTAGTGGATTGGTTTAAGTGGAAATAAATATTGGCACCACCACCAGTAATGCTGTTAATGACACAGAATGATGTCTAGTGTGTAGTTAGGTTTTTTTTTTTTTTGGTCATCTTAAATGTTAATTAAGTTACAGATACAGCCTAAGAGATGTTCACCATCCAGCTCAAGGTGCTTTCTTTAAGCTCACTCAGGTGCAGGAAGTGTCCTTGGTATGCTCCTAGCTTGAAGGTTGAGTAGATAAGGCCTAAGGACTAAAGTGCTCCTAGGCTCAGTGTGTGTATGTTGAACCCCAGTGCCAGTCTGAAATAAAAGCATTGGTTTTACCTCTGAACCACGTAATGTTTCGATTATTACAGCAGCCTCACTTAGAGCCGCCGTCTTTGCTGTTTGCAGGTGCAGTCAACCAAAAGGGCCGACCCCAACGAGCTCAAGCTCATCTTCCAAAAGGTAAGACTCGACATTTCAACCGCGCACTCGTTCGATCTCTGTATGACAAAGTACTCGACTTTTCATCCTTTCCATGCAAAAAAACTTTCCTATTCTATTCTGCTCTAAACACGACAAACCAAGCTTCAGTTATCAGCCATGCCCAAGCTCTACATTTCCACTTGTTAAATAAATCTGTGTTGAATCGCATTACACTGTTGAAGGACGTACCGATCCTTAAAATGCGCTCGTAAGGACAGGAGTCTGAAACTGAGAGCGCGCAGCACTCAAGCTCGTGTCTTTACACAGATACACTCCATGTAGATCAATATTTGGTCTCGTTGCTATGGCTACAGAAGCATCTAGGAGGTTTTCCGCCATGTTCAACTCGCTCCTCTGATCTGACTCTAATCTAGCCGAGTCGGGTTGGATTAGGACTAATAAAGATAAATACAGTGCTAGCATGCAGCTGTGCTGCGTGAGGCTTTAGCAGTCTTGCTCTTTGACTATGCTAGGTTTTTGAACTCATGACCTTTTTCTTACCAGTGTTCACCACCGGCCACTATTTTTGCATCATACACCCCTCCTTATCTTCCACACACACACACACACTTAAATATAGCGTCCGGTATGTGGGTGTTGTCATGTGAACAGCATAAAAGCCATTATTTTACTCCCTGTGCAGTCGTTTAAACGTAAGCAGCCGAATCGCACATGGAGTGCATTTAAGCGCACGATATCGTGTGCGGAAGATAAAAAATAAATTCCAGATGTCTCTCTATGAAACGCTGTAGTGCCCTAGGCTGTGTAGTGCACTATGTAGGGCGAAGATGATGTTAATACGTGTTGTTCTGGGGCTGAGTTATACTTTCTCTACAGTAGTATGAAGTGAAAGTTAGTACGCCCTACACTGTGACTGCCAAGGATTCAGTTTGAGGTTCGTGCGTTAAATCCGCCACATGAGGTCTAGAAGCCGTCATCGTCCATTAGGTAAAATAGTGTAGATGCTTAGGTTGTAACTGTATATAGTGCATTCATATTAGGAAATTAAAGCTAAATATTCATGACGGATAAATAAAGCTCAATCCCAAAGCGCCTCTGGCTGATACACGGGGTGTACGAGCTTTTCATTTTTATTTTACTTTTACTGGAACATTATTTTCACAGTACTCTTATGTTATTTATTTATTTATTTTTCATTTGAAATTATTTATTTTCTATTTTTATTCTTTAAAAAATATTTTTTAATTAAATATTTTTAGATTTTTATTATTGTCTTTCACTGCTCTTATTTGCTGCATTCTTATTATTTGCCTATTTTACTATTTAATAGTTATTTAAATTTCCTTGTATTTTTTTTATTTAAATTTCCATGTATTTCTTTTTTTTTTTTTTTTTTTTTTTTTTTTTTTTTTT
>CM040976.1:3080515-3084048 GCA_022985145.1 Pangasius djambal | reverse complement strand
GTAAGCATTGTTTTGAGTGAGATGAAGCCCAGCGTTGTCCTCTGTTGTCCCTTGCTGTGGAACAATGTGGCAGAGCAGGATTTTCAGGCTCAGGATGGGCACAATCATTTACGCATTTCAGTGTTTGGGGGGGAAAAACACAGTTTTAAATGGCAAATTAGGTCCTTGAAGCTTTAATCACCAGCCGTCTCGTTGTTGTCGTTGTTGTATTCGGTTGTTGTGCTGTGCCATGGCAGGGTTTCCCAACCAGGGGTTTGTGGTGTCATGGAATTAAGTTCCATTTTAGTATTATATATTTTTACACGTAAATAATGTTTGCGTGCATACTCCTGGCTTATGTCATGTTGTAACAGCTCTTAGCACGTCAAAGTTCTTCTATGTTCTTCACGACTAGAAACGTCTTCATCCTTACAATGCCTTCAAAGCTCTTGAAATGGGCCGATATGTTGTTGGGAAAAGGACATCACGAGGAGGAGGAATATCCGAGCACAAACCAGACTACAAAAGCCCCAAATCAGGCGGCGTCCCTTAAGTACGGCGAGGAGTTTACAGCGAACGTAGATTTTTGTGTTCACGGACAGTGACAAGGCCAAACCCGTCTCACCGAGTGATACATGCGAAAACAATCCATGAAAACATGGCCACAAACCAGCTGAATGTTTAACGGTAACGTTACACAGCTTAAAACAGGAGATCAGTAATAAATAAATAAAATTTTTCAATACGTAACGTTCGCCTGATCGAAATCCCAAGGGGTGCCAATATTTTTATACATGGTGAAGGGTTTCAGTGGACTGAAAGGTTGGGAAGTCGTGTTGTGTGCCCTTGTGTTGTTGTGTGATGTGATGGCGTTGTGTTGTAAGACTCAAATATAAGGTGTAGTCTTGGTTTCTGAGTGAGGGGGAAAGATTGATTTGTTTGGTTTGTTTATTTGTTTTTAATTAGAAACTCATTACAGCTCAGCCTGAATATATATATATATATATATATATATATATATATATATATAATTAGTTATGCTGCCTTCACATGCTATCAGAATTATCGTAAATACGAGTTTCCCACTAGTAAATTGAACATGAATGAGCTCTCAAGTCGTAATTACGACTGGGAAACTCGAGTTTGCAAGACGGGAGGAGTCTTAAACTTTCAGCGCAGCGGATGAGAATACAATTCCTGTATTGGATGACAGATTTTTCTAAATGTAGCTGATTGATAGCGCTTGCCGTTTTGGTCTTATTCATTTTTGTACTATATCAGCAACCATTCTATGCATGCTTTTTTTTTTATTTTTATTTATTTATTTATTTATTTATTTTTTTGCACCATGAAAATTCCATTATCATCAGCAAGCTAGCTCACTGAGTTGTGTGTGTGTGTGTGTGTGTGTGTGTGTGTGTGTGTGTGTGTGTGTGATGTAACCATATGAACACGACATACTCATAATTACCGCTCAGGAAGTGGGAAGTAGGATACATGAACGCCGCATAAGTCTCAGTCAGGAGCCGGCCTTAATAGCTAGCTCAAAAGTTTGCACCCCCGCTACCGTGCCTGAGTTAACCCGTCCGAACATTGCTTGTTAATGTGTGACTTAAAAAAAAAAATGGTATTGCTTGTTTTTTTCTTCTTCTTCAGTGGGAATGAGTAAAACCTCTTATAAGTACTGAAGCAGAAAATACTGAGGCTGGAGAAGAAATAAAAAAATATATATATATTGTATAGTGTTTCAAAGGAAGAGTAGAAGAAGAAGAACTGTAAAAAGGTCCTTGAAGGCAAGTGGACTAAAAGTATATAGTCCATATTTCTATCAAGCGTTATTTGATTGCTTCACTCTTCTTATTTTTACACACACACACACACACACACACACACACACACTCTGGACCTATTTGGTTATTTTGACTTTTGGTCTCTCTGAACCTTGTGATCATCCAACACTCATTAAGAGGTCTGGTTTGGACCATAAGTTTGAAGTAGGGGCGTGCAAACTCAACCGTAAATTAGTGATCGATTAAGTTGTGTATAAAGGAGATTGAGCTACAGCTGCAGATTGAGAAACACACAGTGTGTGTTTGTGTGTAGGGGGGTGGGGTGTGTGTGTGTGTGTGTGTGTGTGGGGGGGGTGATGTAGCTTTCCACCCAACACTTCTGCAGCACAATAGCAACAAGCACCAGGAAGGTTTGAAGCTCAAGTCACGCCTTTTCTCTCCGCTAACACACACACACACACACACACACACACACACACAGAGAGAGAGAGAGAGAGAGAGAGAGAGAGAGAGAGAGAGAGAGAGAGAGAGAGAGAGAGAGAGAGAGAGAGAGAGAGAGAGAAACACACACAAGAGACAGCGGGATTTGTTGGCTTCCTCTTTGTGTGTGTGACTTTTGAGTGTGTGACCCGGCCTCAGGTGACCTGGGCGGCGCTGGAGCGTTTCATTGCGCTGTGTTGGGACTAGTGTTTCTCCAGACGAAGACGCGCGGTGTGGAAGCAGCGTTTTAGTCACAGCACGCCTCAGAGGCAGCTTGCCGCAGGCTGTGGGGCATTAAGGCAGCAGCTTAAATGAATTCCTCATGAACTGGTGGTTGGATGTAAAGAAAAAAAAGGCAGGTTATCTTTTTTTTTTTTTTTACTCTTTTTTCCATTGCTTTATTTCGTGTGTCTCTCAGTATGCCAGCGTTGTGGATAAGGATGGCGAGCGCTTCATGACCCCGAGTGACTTTGTGCAGAAGTATCTGGGCCTCCACACACAGATCCATCACAACCCCAAAACTGTGCAGCTGCTCGCCGGAGTGGCAGACACCACCAAGGACGGGTAAGACCAGCACACCTCCGTCTCGTCTCGTCTCTCCTCTCCTCTCCTCCTTTCTGTGGCCTTACCTCCATCTTGTCCGTTTTATGGTCTCTCCTCTCTGTGGTCTCACAGGCTTCTTGTTCTCTGCGTGCTCTCATCTCCGTGTCTCCTCTCCTCTCCTCCTTTCTGTGGTCCTACCTCCATGTCATCCTTTTTATGGTCTCTTCTCTGTATCGTTCTCTCTGTGGTCTTAACCTCCATCTCATCTCTTCTCTATCTCTGTCTAGTTTCTTCTCTCGTCTCATCTCGTCTCTCCTCTCCTTTAATACTTTTTTTTTTTATGGTCTAACGTCAGTCTCCTCTCCTCTCCTTTCCTCCTTTCTGTGGTCCCACCTCCATCTAATTTCTCCTTTCATCCTGTCTGTGCTCTCACCTTCATCTCATCTCTATTCTCATCCTCTCTGCTCTGTGCTTTCACCTCTCTCATCTCTCCGTCTCGTCCTGTCTGTGCTCTCACCTCTGTCTCATCTCATCTCTCTGTCTCGTCCTGTCTGTGCTCTCACCTCTGTCTCATCTCATCTCTCTGTCTCGTCCTGTCTGTGCTCTCACCTCTGTCTCATCTCATCTCTCCGTCTCGTCCTGTCTGTGCTCTCACCTCTGTCTCATCTCATCTCTCTGTCTCGTCCTGTCTGTGCTCTCACCTCTGTCTCATCTCATCTCTCTGTCTCGTCCTGTCTGTGC
>CM040976.1:3058015-3075515 GCA_022985145.1 Pangasius djambal | reverse complement strand
GGGCGCGTTGCCTTATCACCTAGCAGAGGCGCAGAGACAGGTGGGCTTGCCTTACCGTGTGATCGGACAGTGGCGAGCGTGCGCACGCTTGTCCAAGTCACTCCACGCGGCTTCGTTATTAAACCTCCTACCGCACGTGGGGGTGTATTATATTAACATGATTATTGCAGCATTATGGTCAAGACCTACTTTATTTATTTATTTATTTATTTTTAAATCTGGAAATATGGACAGACATGTTTATCAGTTCTGTCTCCGTCTACCTGTCTGTCTCTTTCAGGTGCACGGAGATGCGTCTCGTCCCATATGGCTCCAAGCTGCTGAGTCAGCGTATCGCTTCACTTTGGGCTCTATTGCTGGAGGTGAAACATCACACACACACACCCACCCACACAGCTGATATATATATATATATATATATATATATATATATATATATATATATTCTTGGAAAGAATGTCTTAATGGTTCATTACGTTATGTGGAATAATTTAGGCCATCACACCCCTCCCACCACTGTCAGTACCACCAGTAGTAGTTGTTGTTTGTTTTTATTTATTTATTTGTTTATTAATACTACACCCCTGAATCTTACACATGCTGGTGTAAGGTGAGTAATATGAGCTTTTGCCTGTGTGTAGCGACGGGAGCGACAGCGGTGTACCCTATAGACCTGGTGAAGACGCGGATGCAGAACCAGCGCTCCACCGGCTCCTTCGTAGGAGAGCTCATGTACAAGAACAGCTTCGACTGCGCCAAGAAAGTCCTGCGTTACGAGGGCTTCTTCGGCTTCTACAGAGGTAACACACTGTGTGTGTTTGTGTGTGGGTGTGTGGGTGAAAGTTCAATCCTTAAAAGGACATCACACTCTGCACAAAGTTGGACCGTGGACAGGAATCGACTTGTTTCCTCTTTCAGTGTGGTGTGTGCTGAAGTTCAATTCTATCAGCCAGCCGAAAACCTGATCATATGATCATCACTCGTCCTTTCTTTACACTTCTTTAACTTGCTATTGCTCTTAAGCATTAAATACCGGTTGCAAAAACATAACTGGATTCCCAGAGACAGGCTGAACCAGGAAGCTGTGGTATCTGAAAAATGCCACTAATTTTACTTTGCTAATATGCTTTGCTAATAATTTGTGTGTGTGTCTGTGTGTCCATCTTCTTCAGGTCTCGTTCCGCAGCTCATTGGTGTGGCTCCAGAGAAAGCTATCAAACTCACTGTAAGTGCTTTTCCTTACACTTCCTATGTTTACTGTAATTGTTTTTTGTTTTTTCTGTACAACACTGTCTTCTAGAAGGTGCTTTGATTTATACAAAGTGATGTATAAGACAAATTCTGCATTAACGTAATGCCGCAATCTGTCGCACTTGGAAAGTTCCAAGTAGATTTCTGTCATATAAATATATTAAGAAGAGCTCTATGAATTATTTCTATGTGATTAACGAAGAGAAATGACATACATTTAGATCAACTGTCTTGTTTGTCTTTTCTCATTAAAATGATCTGTTACAGTGGTCTTATCATGTTAATAAATCTGGGAAGAAATCGACAGAATTATATTACAAATCTAAACTTGGAAAGATGTTAAAACACCATTTCACAACAGAAAAGCTACATTTAAAAAAAAAAAAAAAAAAAAAAAAAAAAATGGTATACACATTGCAGCAAATAAAAACACCTGCTACATTCATGTCAAATCCAGTCAGTGAGTTTAACCTTTTTTTGATCTTGACAGATGAACGACTTTGTGAGGGACAAATTCTCTGACAAAGATGGGTCGGTCCCTCTGGCTGCTGAGATTCTGGCTGGTGGATGTGTGAGTATCAGGATGTGAGGGTGTGCAAATATACGCTCCTTTCTTACGTTATACCTCAGTGTCTAGTCGCACGTGAAAGTATCGTCACTTCATTGTTTTCGGTGGGAGGTGAGTAAGATAGGCGGCATGTTTCCCCGGCGTCCGGAGATAGTCCTTGCTGCGGAACCAAAAGTCCAGAGGGGTGGAGCTGGACCTGATCCAACTCCCCCCATAAGCCTAACCCACACAATACAGCTCACCATGAAACAACACACGTATCCAGCATGGAACACGAGTAGTCATGAGCTGCCTCCACTCCCTGATCTTGTGGCACGACTCCGCCCAGGTAGGAGGAGCTAGATCAGGTCCGACTCCACCCCCATGGACTTTTTGTTCTGCACCGAGGGGTACATGGGTGTTTGGGCTCCTGAGACTTGTCAGGATAAGTCTACTAAGGAGAAAGGGGGAAAAAATATTAGTTTACAAAATGGCGCCATCCGAGGCGCAAGAGCCGTGTAGAGAGCTGTCCATGGTGCTGAAATAACGCCGCTCAGGTGCACTGGCACGCTTGCTGCAGCACCAGCACACATTTACACCATGGAGCTCAAATCCTTTTTTTTTTTTTTATATAAAACATTCGCTTTACATATCACACAGACCATGAGACCAAAATTATAAGGCAACATATATATATATATATATATACTCTTATTTATTTATTTATTTTATTCTTGTCAGTGACGTCTTGGCTGATACAGATTCTGTATGTTGTGCCATTTTGAATTTGTTCTCGCACAGATGGCTTCATATTTACCATTTCTGCCATATTCAGCCATAGAAACATATTTTCTTGCTTTGTTTACTTAAAAAAAAGTCTATAAATGACCTGCATCAAGCAATTTGTAGTAAGTACGAAATGATGGTTTGATATTTCAGAATTAACTGTGTTATTCTCGCACCCATAGGCTGGTGCCTCTCAGGTGATTTTCACCAATCCCCTCGAGATCGTGAAGATCCGTCTCCAGGTCGCCGGCGAGATCACCACGGGTCCCAGAGTGAGCGCGCTCAGCGTGATCCGAGACCTCGGCTTCTTCGGTCTCTACAAGGTAACACACACCCAGCAAATCTCAGCACGATAGCATCCGAAGGTCAAACGTTCCAATTTAGAAACTCTCTTATTACTTATCGTGTTTTGATTTGCATGTCTCGCTGATTTACATGTCTGAGTACTGATTTAATTGTGTGTGTGTGTGTGTGTGTGTGTGTGTGTGTGTGTGTGTGTAGGGTGCAAAGGCTTGTTTCCTGCGTGATATTCCCTTTTCTGCAATCTACTTCCCTGTGTACGCTCACACTAAATCATCGTTCGCTGATGAGGAAGGAAGACTCGGCCCGCTGCAGCTGCTCACCGCCGGAGCCATCGCAGGCAAACACTGCACCTGTCACTCATTCACCTTTTCACATCACGTTATTTCATTCTGTGTTATCAAAGCGCAAAATGCTATGAGGAGTGTGTCAGGGCCTCATCATTGGTCTGACCTAGAACTCTTAAAATATAACGTAAAAGCATATGTTCACTCGCGAGCCTCCGGTTAACACTGCACATAATGTAAGAATTCTGGTCAGAAAGCATGGACATGCCGTTAACATCGCTTCCTGAATATTCCCGGCTCTTCGGGTTGAACAGGAGTCCCGGCTGCCTCACTGGTCACCCCTGCCGATGTCATCAAAACGCGCCTGCAGGTGGCGGCTCGTGCAGGTCAGACCACCTACACCGGGGTTATCGACTGCTTCCGCAAGATCATGAGAGAGGAGGGCTTCAGAGCTTTCTGGAAAGGGGCTGGAGGTAAAACACCAGCTACACCACACACACACACACACACACACACACCTGGGTAGCAGGGACAACCTGAGGTGGAACCTACATTTGTATTTACTATAGACCTGTCTGTAGTTACTTACTACTACTAATAATAAGTGGTAAAGAATTAAAACATGGGCTTAATACATCAGTGACTGGAGATTGACACTAACTGACTGAACCACTGTGATGTAGCAGCATAATACAAATACAATTTTAATCATATTTAGGCAAATCAAACAATATCACAAAGCAGCTTTATAGAAATCCGGATGTAGGTTTGCATTTGATGAGCACATCATGATTAAAGTACGAATCTACAGTATGCAGGTGAGAAAGTGCTCCACACTAAACACATCAGAAACGCTTGTTTATAATCCCACGCTTTCTCTCGTTCTCTCTTTTTCTTTCCCCCGGCTAGCTCGTGTTTTCCGCTCATCGCCTCAGTTCGCCGTGACCCTGTTGACCTACGAGCTCCTGCAGAGATGGTTCTACATCGACTTCGGTGGACAGTAAGTACTGATCTCACGAGTCCTCGTTCATCTTCTTAGTCTCGAATCAGTAAAGAAAGACAGACGCGCTTGCTTTAACCAGAGTGCCAGGGCATCAGCAGTACTAAATCGTTTTCCATTATCTCACACGTTTCGACTACATCCTACTGTTTCGCAGGAAGTTCAGTCAAAATATCGACAGCACAATACGAGCGTTCCGAGATGTGTAGAAATGTGACAGAAAATATTGCGAAAATCTGATCAACATAAGGGCTTACCATCAAGTATGGAGGATGTCTAGAGGTATCTGCTTCAGACTACGGGGTTTCCTGCGATCTTTAATAAGCCTGACGCGAATCCCAGTCTGACTTTCATGCATTTTCATGCAAAGTATTTGAGTGCACCAAACTGAGTACTTGAAAAAATGCTGATCGACATATGAACGAAAAAAAAACCTGATTATAATCTGTTCTGTAGCAGACTCTTTGTTGCAGCAAATGCACGTATGTAGATTATTTAGCTGAAAGTAGCTCATCACAACAGAGACTAGATACAGTTTCACAGGTTTAGAATTTTATTCTCCGATAACATTACTTGTTTTTTTTATAAATAAAGTCGGCGAGGAAAACAGTGTTTAAAGATGACGGGACAGAGACGGCGTTTATGCTCCCGGAGTCAAAAATGGTAACGCGAAGCGGCCACTACGAAACAAAACTGCGACAGGCTTAGGCTACGTTTACACGACAACGATGTAGTCAAAAACGGAAAAGTTTTCAAATATATGCGTTTTCAGTCCCCAAAACGCCGCTGTCGTGTAAACGAACAGGCAAAACGCATAAAAAGTTTCCTGTTTTTGGCTGAAAACGTTGTCGTGTAAACGGCCCCTTATTCACAGCCATGAAGAATCCGAGGAGTTTCATGCATCTGGACTCTTCCAAAAAAAAAAAAACCACCATTTTCAGCAATGTGGAATATGACCTCTGACCTTTCTTCTGTCTCCACAGCCGTCCGTCCGGTTCGGAGCCGACGCCGAAGTCCCGTATCTCCGAGCTCCCTCCGGTGAACGTCGAGCACGTCGGAGGTTACCGGCTCGCCGCTGCCACGTTCGCCGGCGTCGAGAGCAAATTCGGACTCCATCTGCCCAAATTCAAATCGTCCGGCGTGGTCAGCATCCAGCCCGCTAAAGAGGCGGCGTCTTAAGCAGGCCACGCCCACTCCGGTCCTGTCCTGCAGCGGCTGCGAGTGCATGCGTGTCCATCATCCAGCCTGCTTCGCTCCTGTTTTTAGTTTCAGTCTGTTGTCGTTGTCGTCGTCGTCGTCGTGGTGTGGTGGCGGGAGACGGTGGGTTTTATTTACCGATAGGAGTTCATCAGTGCCTCCTCTGTTTCGACTGAATGTTTCAGTTAATGCGTTATAACGAGCTGCGTGAGCTTTTTTTTTTTTTTTTTTTATTTAAATAAATCTGGCTGTTTAATCCAGGACGTTTTCCCCATAACTCAGGTGACTTGGGACAGTTGTGTTTGCCAGATCTTCTCTAATCCCTTCTCACGGCGTACTGATGAAAATGACTTCTGCGTAGATGTGGATATACTTATACGTTGGTTACCGGTTGCTTCGGGAAGGTTCAGAGAGAACTGGACGCTTTTAAACCATCGCTTTTGAGTCCAGTTCGGCAACCGTGTCGATCGTTTTTAAACCTAAGGTCCGAAAGTAAACCTGTGACGTGCGTGTCCTCGATCGCCCGCTGATAAATCAGCAGTGTGGCTCTTCCGAATTATAAAATCCAGCCTAATTAAAAGATTGAAATGACTTTTTTTTTTTTTTTTGCATCAACTAATTGGACCTCAACACTGCAGTGCTTTTTCCTGTCAGCTTTTTCTGGCTGTGTTACATTCCATACCTGCTACTGTTACAATAAATATACCTCCTCTTACTAAATACGCAACCAATAGAGCACTGAGCTGGCTGTTACTGATCGAATACTATTTTATAAGTATAGGAGGCGTTGGAAAAGGGCACACGAGGATGTTTGTTTGTTTGTTTGTTTGTTTGTTTTTCTAGCTAATAATGAGCCTAAGATGCAACTAATGTTCTCACTAAGTGATGTGACTTTGCACAAAAAAAAAAAATCACGCCATCACTTTGTTTTAGGGCACAAATAAAACAAACACAGCAGTGGATCAGATCAGAAAATCTACTCGAACACTGATTTCAGTCTTAAGGTCTAATAATGCAGGTTGATGGTTATGCCACATCAGCGTGGTGCTAAATTTAAAGTAGTAGTAGACATCCGTCTCGCCCCAAAGTCTGCCCAAGTCGTCCTGGAGTTGCTCGGGATGATACTGTTTAGCTTAAAGTTGAAATTGGTGTACGTTTTATTTTATTTAAATTTTTTTTGTTTTGTTTGTTCGACAGAACCCCGTCCTTAAATCCTTAAATTTAACTGAACGAATTGAGCCACGTTGACAGGCAGCTATCACGTACACGCTCGCTCTGACGACATTTCACGCCATCGCCATGCACCGCTCTTCTTCACGATCCTGTTATGAATCATTTCACAGCCTTAACGTTCCGTGTCACTGAAGTGACGATTAAAATCGTACAATTACGCACAAATAAACTAGTTTCATGATCGTGTTTCTGCTCCTGTCCCACTTGACCTGAGGTTCCCGTGCTCGTGTGTATATGCTGCATCTAATCCTCTCTCTCTCTCTCTCTCTCTCATATTGTTGTTATTATTATTTTGCTGGTGTTTAAGAAGCTCCTCCTCCTCCTCCTCCTGTGTTAAAGCATGCTCTCTGTAGAGCCCCGCCTCTTCCTGGCCACACCCCCCCCTTCCCTGCCTTTCCCCAATAATGCTTTGCGTAGCTTGCACAGGCCCTGTACATAGTTGTACATCTCTTTTGCACAGAGGAGCGCGGTGCAGTCGTCTTCATCTCGGCCTCACACTGACGCGTGTACAGAGGTTCCCCAACTCCTCTCACTGATCAAAATCAGACGAGAGGCACAAAACAAAACAAATTACATCAAATATAAGATGGAATAATCGACCTGACGATAATGTGTAGGAGATAATTTAAATGCATTTCATTCTTGTATTGTATTTTATGGAAATAAATCATGAACGGTTAAAATTTTATATCAAGACTGAGCTTTATTTCAATCCATCTTTAACGTATTTCTTTTAAATTCATCTGCAGTTTCTTCTGGTTAATCGAGAACAGCAGACGAATAAACACACAGAAGCTGTCAGACATCCCCCTTTTCTTCTGCTTCAAAGGTTTTAAAGGTTAGAGAGTAGACGCTAGAAGAATTGAAATACAGACATTGTGTTTGAACGTATAGAACACACACACACACACACACACATTATATATATTCACACGTCATTTCTTTGCTAATACTTCAGTTATACAGATGTCCTCGCCTTAACATCAGTGCTAAATCCTGACAAAGATAAAAATATAGCTTGTGTGTTGAGCTCTTTTTTTTTTTTTGGTCACGTATGGCTCACTTTGAGCTTTTCTGGGTCACGTTTAGTCCATGATTGTACTGCGTGTTTCACCTTCTCTTCCAAATAATCCCACATGGTCTCTATAGGATCGAGGTTTGGTGATTTTAGAGGTCAGTCAACGTGTCTCTGTGTTTCATCAGCCTTGTTCTGCTTGAACATCAAGCACAAAAGACATCATCAGCTTCTGAGCAACAAACTTTTATTGTTTTGGTGCCATATAACGGTAAATGAAGCCAGTATGATTTATGAGCCAAACACGGTAGAGAATTTTCCTGCTAATTCCGTGACGGTGATCATTGTGACGACTCCATTATCCCCCCCGAGCTGATTATTTTCCTGTCACATCACGTGATTTATTCCTCTTACACCACAGCAATTTTTCCAACAATTACACTTATTTTATTCATCAAAAAATGCCACATGCTTTTTTTTTTTTTTAAATCCATTTATAGTTACATCAAATATTGTTGAACAGTCACAAAACAAGTTATCACTAGCATTTATAGCTGCTACAGTTGAGGTCATAAGTATACATGCGCCTTGCAGAATCTTTATTTAAAAAATAATTAGAGGGATTTTAATTTAGTACTGCCCTGAATAAGCTATGCTCAAGAAGGCAACATAATACATTAAGAGCCAGGGGGGTGTAAACTTTTGAACAGGATGAGCAGTGTAAATTATTTTGTCTACTTGGAAATATCTTATGTTTAATATTTTATGTAGTTTCTGAAGGGCAGTACTAAATGAAAAAATATATATATCTTTAAACAAAATTTACACCGCTCGTCCTGTTCAAATGTTTACACCCCCCTGGCTCTTAATACATCGTGTTGCCTTCTTGAGCATCAGTGACTGTTTGCACCTTTTGTAATAGTTGTGTTCGAGTCAAATATGCAGAAGATGCTGGAAAAGCAGAGAATGTGCAGTCCCTGGGGGATTTTTCTGAAGAACATTGGGCAGTTTAACTGCTCAGGATAAACAAGAGACTCATGAGCAACTATCACAAAACATACAAACATTCGCTGATCATCAGGTAACACACAGTATTAAGAATCAAGCATATGTGAACTTTTGAACTGGTTCATTTGTGTAAATTCAGTTATTATCGTGTTTTGTGGACTATATGTAAACATCTGCTACGTGAAATAGTTTATTCAGGGCAGAACTAAATAAAAACCCCTCTTACTTTTAAATTATTAAAATTTTGCGGATTCTGCAAAGGTGTATGTAACCTTACGACCCCAACTGACTTTTATTTTCTCTCTGTTGAAGTTAATAAGATGAAAATTGTAGAAACTTCTGTCCTGAAGACGTAAAGTTACAGCTTTACCACTGACTGACACTGGAGACTCCTTCCACGAACGCAAAATAAACATCTCCTTACAGAAAACGTCACCATATCAATGATTATATGACTTTCTCTGATAAATGTTTTAAATATTTGTATTTCGTTTGTCTTACAAATCACAAAATAATACATCTTAGCAAGTAAGAAGATCTTGTCTGTACATAAAATCGACATTTCTCTGTATCAGGTTGTTTTTAAACAGTATTAAACCTGTTTTATAGACATTTTTAAACTTGAACTTGTCGTTCGATTATCTGAAATGTGCTTAATTCTTAGAAGAAAAATTGAAGATCGAAATGAATGTGTCTAGAATTAGAATCTCATAATGCGAAATATTAGCTAACTTTATTCAAGATATCTTCTCTTGCTAAGATTTTTTTAAAGAATGTCACTAAAGAAATGATTATTGCATTAATTATATACGTAAACCTGGGATTTGCAGCTACACCACTGTCAGAGCTGCTGTTAAGAGGAAAATAATCACCACCACCTGACTGCTACATTAGCTAGAAGTTTAATTGTGTTTCATTCCAGTAGAAAGTGTGTGAACAGTCCTTAAAGAGAAAGACAAGCACTTTAAAATTCACAAGTGGAGTAAAAAGTTATTTTAATGTAGTACAAGAAAGTATTTAAAAAAAAAAAAAACAGTGCATGTTAAACTATACAGGATATAAATACGGACGATTAGCACGTTCACGTCGCGTTAGAATTACAGTAACGACAGAAATCTCAGTTTGGGGAGCAAACATTGACTTTAACGGTTAACAATCCTGTCGTTAACGTATCGTTTAGCGTTCGGCGATTTAGCTTTTTTTTTTGCCTGTAGAGTTCAGATTTGTCTTAAAATCTAATTATAAAGAAATGCTAGCTTAACTGCTAACAATCATACTTTTCAGTGTATCCATTACTCATTTTTCGGTAATTAACGTAATTCTGACGTTCCGTGAACGTGCTACAGGCTAACTCACCATCCCTTTCACTTCCTCTATTAATGTAACTGTTAAAAGGGATCGTATATAAATATATAAATATTAGTGATTAAAAGGAAGCATTAATTAAACACCTATACACTAAAGTATAAATTTTGCACATCAAAATCATCAATGCTAGTCTTTTCAAAAGGAGCACTAATAATTTAGATAAATTAAAAAAATAATAATAATGTTGCGCTGAATATTTTTTTTTTAAATACATATTTACTGCATGGCTCTGTTTCAAATCACACGCTATGCACTATAATCTTACACTCGACTCTCTAGTGCCTGGGTGTGTGACGTTACCTCACCTCACGTCACGGAGCGGAAGAGAACAGAAGACGACAATTTCCACAGGAACATTTTATGACACAAAATGGCCGCCGTGAAGCGTTTACCTCACGCTCGTTTAGTGTGTCAGCCATTTTGAAAAACATCTTCTCCATTCATTTCTTGGTGGTTTTTAGACATTAGCTGAACATTACATTATAAAAACATTTCCCAAAGTGAAGAGGCAGCGTGTGTGTGTGTGTGTGTGTGTGTGTGTGTGTGTGTGTGTGTGTGTGTGTGTGTGTGTGTTTTTCCTGCAGTGTGCTTTACAACAAACATCTCCAAATGTTATGCTAGGCTAGTTCATAAAACAGTATCGTAAGAGGTGGTTTTATTAAAAAAAAATAAAAATGGAGCAGGCTGAGGAGGATTTTTAAAAAAATAAATACCGTATCTTCTGGATTATAAGTCACACCCTAAATTCTGATGTAAAAAAAAAAATCAATATACGTGTCATTTTGTTGTGTAAATATATAAACTAGCTAACATTAACTAGCTAACACGCACCAAAAGACTTAAATTAGACCTCTGTTATTTGAAACATAATTATGTAAAAATGCTAATCCCTTGTGAAATTATGAAATTTTAATTTTAGCTGCCTCAGCAGTACTTTAGCCAGCTTAGCTAACATGCTGTTTTAGCTTCTGTTTGGTCCATGACTGGCTACGGTGATGCTAATTTATGTATATAATGCTAATTTAAGGGGTTTTATATTAGTGTCAAGATAACGGTAGTGCTAATTCAGCACACGAAATAGCAAATTACCGTAAATACACAAAACAAACAGACTCATTACTGTTAAACAAAAGCAGAAATTACAACACGTACATCCTGCAAGAGGTTAAAAACTTGTCTTATAATCCGGAAAATAGAGTAGTCTGTCAGTGCAGTGCTTAATATCATGGTATGTATGTAGAGATTTAGCTCTCGTGGTCTTCCCTACTTTCTAAAAACACATCCCTTAACACTTTTTTTTTTTTTTTTTTTTTTTTTTTAATCGTAATTCTCGCACACTAGCCTGGCTTTTTCCATCCTACCATTCAGAACGCCATTCTCCCTGACCGAGATTAAAGTGGAAGTGTTTCAGCGCAGTGAAGGGAAGCTCGAGATTGTCATTCAGGAAGTTTTAGCCCCCCCCCCATTCCCTGCTCTACAGAAATATAAAACCTGACTCTGAGTGTGAAGATCACCGTGAGCAGCCTGGAACTCAAATCAGGCCGCGAGGCGCTGGGTTGCCAGATCCTCTGCCTCCTCCTGGTTCTCGCCGAGTTCGCTGAGTGTTTTCAGGAAGCGGGTCCACTCGTCCTGCCGCGGCACAGCGATCTGCTGCAGGAGGAAAGCAGTTAAATAAATGTATTAATACATCGTCAATAAATTCGAGGACAGCAGGAGACATCTACAGTTTAAGCAACCTCAAAATCTTTCATAAAATTTGGAAATTGACCCTATACAATTATAAACTTATACCGTATATTTTTTCAGCTCTATTAGGCATCACGTGAATACTCCTTAAATGCGTGTGTAAAATGACAGTTATGGTTTATTTTAAATATACTTTTAAGAGACAATGTGTGATCTAAAATAAGGTTTGCCTCACCTCTCCTACGTCGTAGATGTGTACACGACCCTCAGAATCACCGACGGCAACCTCTCTGCCGGAACTGGCCCAGCGCACGCGGTTTAGCGCCGGGTTCCCGTCTACTGTCACTGAAGCCGAGGGAACCTGACAAAACACATACACACACAAAATATCCAACTTTAGATACATAATAACTGCATGGAGGTGATGTGTGTGTGGTGTTTGTGTACCTTGTGTGTCCCCACAAGGCTAGGAATATCTGAAAGTTTTGGCACTGTGGGGACATTCGGCTGGTCCCCATGAGGACAAAAGCTGCAACTTTTATTTTTTTCAAAAACTAGAAGTGACATAAGTTCTTTTGGTTAATGAGGTTAAGGTTAGGAATAGCATAGCATTAATATAGCTGCATTAATAATTATATTAGTGGAAGGTCCTCATAAGTATAGTCAGACAAATGTGTGTGTGTGTTTACTTCAGTCTCGTTGTTGAGATTCCACAAGTCAAGGTGTCCTACTCCATCGACGCAGGCGAACAGCGCAGGGTGAGCAGGAGACCACATGACGTCGTACACGTAGTCGGAGTTGTCCTCGAACGAGTACAGCGGCTTAGTGTTCTACAAAGACACACGGACGAGAGACAAGGAGACATCCTCTTAAAGTACAGTCAAATAGTCCACATCTGTTCTGTGTGTGTGTGTGTGTGTGTGTGTGTGTGTGTGTTACCCTGGTGCTCCACAGCTTGACGGTCCAGTCGAAGGACGACGTCACAAACAGGTGAGAGAAATCGACAGGTCCGGTGGCCGTGTGGCAGTCGAGACCCGTAACCGGTCCGTGATGACCCTCGAACATCTCGCTGATCCCCGCTTTACTACACACACACATACACACACAATATTACATTTTGTAATCCAACATTTTTATCTCCGGGGCTGGATTAAGTCTTTACAGTGTTTCTTAATTCAACACTGGGGCTTTTGCTCTGAGAGCTTTATTCATTAGTACTTACTCGGTTATTACTCATTAGTTACACTGTAATAACCCTTAGTGTGATCATTATATGTATTTAACATGTACTGTGGTGCAAACTGGCATCACAGTCCAGCTTACATTAAAATGCCTATGCGTTACACACACACACAACACACACACGTGCGCGCGCACCTGCCGTGTCTGCAGGCGGTATAGACGGTGCCGTCCTCACTGCCCACCACAAAGTTATTAACATCACCCAGAGGAAATGCCATGGATGTTACTGCCACTGGTTTAGACTGCTTAAACACCAGCTCCAGACTGTCCTACACACACACACACACACACACACAATGAAATAACACGATTGTGTTCTTTCCTGGTTTAAGTGGATGAAAATGATCATGAATGTTTCTCCAGGTATCCACAAGTTAAATGCAATACATGCTTATAAATGCACATTCTATCTCTGTGTGTGTGTGTGTGTGTTACCTGAGGTGTGGAGAGCATGTCCAGGCTCCAGGAGCACATTTTGCCATCAGTAGAGATGCTGATGAGGTTGTGAGCATTTTGAGTCCCGACTACATTCACACAGTACACCGGGTGCTGCAGGGAGAAGGAGAGGACGGAGAGTGAAGGATTAATCCCTTTTTTTTTTTTTTTTTTAAAACCTTGCTAGATGATAGTGATGATGATGATGATGAAGAAGATGGAAGGTAAGAATAGAGAAGTGAGTACCGTGTGTGCGGAGGCCGAGAGAGGTGTCCTCTGTACTGGCGTCCGCTTGTTACTGCGATTGTCCCAAAGGACGATCTGTCCCGAGTACGTCCCACCCACGACCAGGTTCGGGTGAAACTGTGCAAACGCTGCTGACATCACCGCCGACTGAGAGAGAGAGAGAGAGAGAGAGAGAGAGATTTGGAATAGAAAAAAATATTCAAAAAATAGCTTATTTTGAATAGAGGATTAAAAGTATACAAACTAGAATAAAAATATTTTTGAAATAAAAAAGAATAGATTCAATTTTTAATATATGAATAGAATAGAATATAGCAGTTAGAAGAATATTTTTTAATAGAAAAGAATACAATATATTTTTAATGGATGTTTCCAATAGAATAGAATAGAATTAGAATACAATTGATTTATATGGAAGATAAAATAGAGCAGAATAGAATTAGAGTACAATTAGAATAAAATTGTAAATAATTTTTTAATAGAACATAAAAACAGAAGCATAAAAGAATATAATAGAACAGGATAGATTACAATTTTTATAGAATAGATTTTTAATAGAGGTTTGAAAGAGTAGAACCGAACAGAATCCGAATGCATTTAAAATAAAGTTTTTTTTTTAAATAGAGGTTTAAAAGAACAGAACAGAATAATTTGTATTAGAATAGAATTTTGAATAGAAAAGAATCGAATTAGGATACAATTAGAATAGTTTCAATAGAGGTTTCGTAGAATAGAGTAGAATATGGAGTAGTAGTAACAGTAGTGATATTGCAGTAGAAGTAGTGGCGATGGTAAGTGACGACGTGTCTCACACACACACACACACACACACACACACCTGACAGTGGAAGACGTATTCCGCTGTTGTTTTTTTGTACTTCATGTTCCACACCAGTGCCACACCGTCCGGCTCGTGAGGAGCTTCTTCATTACTGCTGTAGGACGCCACTAACAACTCCGGGTACTGCAGGAGAAAGAGAGAGAGAGAGAGAGAGAGAGAGAGAGAGAGAGAGAGAGAGAGAGAGAGAGATTGAGTAACACAATGAATGAATGAATGAATGAATGACTGAGAGGTGTGTGTGTGATCAGTGAACGCAGACCTGAGGTGACCAGTCCAGACAGGTGACCACTCTGTGTTTGGACCAGCGCTCGTCTGTAAACTGCCTGTTCAGAGACAGCTTGGTCCCAGCCTGGGTCTCTCTGCAACACACACACACACACACACACACTTGCATCGCATTTTGAACTCCTCCCGCAGGTTAAATGTTTCATCCGTGGGTTAAGGACACACGTTCCACCGCCTCTTGTTCACATTTTCAACATTAGTTCTCTGTGTAATTGTGAAAATGTGGTCTACTGTACATCAGTCAGTTGCTTTACACCATCTCATGGCTATGTAAAAAAAAAAAAAACACTTGGGCTTGAGCTGTCGTAGGAAAATAATCAACATTGATCCATTTTCCTATAACAGAATCACTCGTTCCTGTTAGCACTTACATTACAGCTACTATAAATAGTTGTTCCCTCACCAGCCTCTCTTTTTCTTTTTTTTCTTTTTTATTATTAGACACTATTGTTCTGAGCTTCTGTTTCTGTAAATCTGACCAATCAGAATCGAGAACTCAACAGCACTGTAGTGTATATATATATATAATATGAAACCATGGGTCATCAGCTATTTATGGAAACGGCATATTTTTAATAACATATATCGCTTTACTTTAACTGTTACAAGACATTTATTGTATGTAATGTATAAATATACTGTAACAGTTAAAGTAAAGTGATATATGTTATAGAGTCAGATATACATTAAAAACAATGTATAGGGTGTAAAGAAGGAATAATTTGAGGATTGTGCTCATTTTTGCTGCTTTTCTGACACAGATCTGGCAACCCCGTCGAACGGAAAAGCAAGGGGCGGAGTTTCCTCTTGAATGTGGTTCATAAGCTTGTTCCATGTCCATCAGCAAACAAACACAAGAACCAGAAATCAAAACTGCCGTTCTGTGCAGCAGTCGTGTGATATTTGAGCCAATTATGAATCTTTCTAGTTTGAGGCATAGCGCCAGCGAAGACGTTTTAAACGACTTGGATGACTGATACACACACGGCGTCCTCACCCCTCTTTGTCCTGGAGGTCTCGCCCGCTGTAGTCGAAGCAGACGTCCACCTGCTCGGACAGAGCGCGCTCCACGATGCGAGAGCTGTGATCGAAAAAGGTCAGGAAGTCGTCCGCGTGCAGGATCTGCTGCTTCTCCTCCTCCGTCAGCTCATGAGGTGGCGCTAGAGAGCCGAAACAAGATGAGGATGGGATAAACAAACTAACACACACAACACATATATATATATATACTCGTGAACACAGAATCCTTTACCTTCCTCTTCCTCAGCGTGAGGTTCGTTTTCCTGCGGAGACTCGAGAGCGGCCGGTGCCACTGCCAGATCCTCTTCCTCAATTTCCTCATCCGCTGTACAAAAGCACAGAGATCTTTATAATATAAACACAGCACATCGGATGAGTCCATTTTAACTCCCGTGTGTGTGTGTGTGTGTGTGTGTGTGTGTGCGTGAGGGGTGTGTGGATCGTACCATCTTTAGGCTGAGTGAGGACGGGTGTCTGAGTCTCTTTAGAGTACGACACGAGCTCTCGAGGAGGAAAGTCCACCTGAGTCACTTTAGCCATGCCGAGCCTGAGAGGACCTCGTCTGAGAGGGAACACACACACACACACACACGCTTTAAAATATCATAGATTTCACAAAGTATAAAAGGGCTAGTACTGTGGGAATCTGGCAGTTTACTCAGACGTTGTTTTTATAGCAACACGCGCAACGCTAAAACAGCTACACGGACAGTTACGACACCTTTAGCATCTCTGAATTGTTTGAGAAAAATCTGTTTAAAAATTGACAGGTTCCAACTTATCATCATTACAGTCTTTCCGACAATATATCAATACTTTATCGCATTAACAGATAACTTATTAACGTTTTTAGCTCTTTTAGTCGAACTAATATAATCCATTTAAAGGTAGATAAGAAATTCTGTGAATTTTTGCTAATACGCTACGACAGATGCCTAACATGGACGTTAAGTCAGCTAAATAAGCTAGAAATTAGCACCTGTGGTAAGTGAAACTAAACAATGATTGTGAACTAAAGGGCTGACTGTTAATGTTATGAAATCACTTACTGCTTATTCAAATGACAAGATCTCTCAACCTTTTAACTTAACACACTACTTAACTTCGCTCATGAGTGATGTTTATTTTGGCAGCTAATTTTTAATTATTAGTTTTAGTCTAGATTGAAACTGTAGTAACACTTCCTGCAGTGAGACACAGAGACACGTCTCACTGCTTACGGTGTTGTGTTGTACTGTAACAGATGTGTGTGAAGAAGAGTCTGGTGATCGGAAGGTGTGTCTCAGGAAAGCAGAGAGCGAGGGACAGAGAATTAGACAGACAAACAGAGATCAGTACCCATGCTGAGAGTCTGAATGCAGCAGGAGAGTAGAGGGGTCAGAATCCCAGTGCAGAGTCCTGTTACACACACACACACACACACACACACACACACAAGCACACACACAGACATAAGCATGCAGTCAAAAAGGAAATATGTGTTAGTAGAACAGCTGGCATACAGTGTTTAGTACAAACACACAGACATTAATTTAGTCACACGGTCATTAGCATGCGCATAGATATTATGTGTTATGAATCAGTGTTTACAGGTTAATAAATATTACAGTTGTTAGTGTGAATCTCTTTTTGTGAGATGACGCACAATCAACAATCTCAGGTATAAAAAGTTGCTTTAAAGCAGCCAGAGACAAAACAGTGTGATTCAGTAGTGTACAATCAGATTAAAGAAAAGAGCAGAGAAGTGTGACGC
>CM040976.1:3045742-3057915 GCA_022985145.1 Pangasius djambal | reverse complement strand
ACACACACAAAGTACACACACAAAGCACAGGGATTTGGAGTGCAAAAAGAAACACAAAACCAGACATTCATAAAAACAACAAAGGAGGCACAGGAGGGAAACAATATGGCAAGGTCCAGGATGTGAATGAAAAGACAAGGAATAGGGGGAAAGACAAAAAGAAGCACTGGTTAAAAGTCATGCAGGATTAACGTGAGGTTAACATGAGCTCATTCCACACACAAGTCAACAGCACTCAAACACAGAGAGTAGCAATGATGGGACTACATGCTACCAACACATATTTAGACTGTATGTATAAACTTTTATGACATCACAACTAAACCGAGTCTCTCCTACTACTACTATTACTAATAGTAATAATAATAATACTAATAATATAAGACAAGCTTTCATGGAGGTGTCCATGCTTTTTCCCCACTTGGTTTTTAAACACAAATAGCCAAGCTTACTCTCTGTATGCTTCTGTTGTTATGTTGCTAAAATATTCATTTTTCAAGATTGTACATAAAAATATATCAGTGTATAATATGGTAATACAGTATTATGTCAAACCCAATCCAAGACCAAAGTCTTGCCATCTGTAAGCTGTTACTGTGCGATCCCAGAGCCTCAGGTCATGACACTACATTTCCCAGAATGCTCAAGTGGAGTCGTACCCATGGCAGGATCGGTGATGCCCATGCTCTGCAGCAGAGCCTCCGTCTCCCTCCTCTTCCTCTCCAGATCAGAGTCATCGTGTGGCAGAGAGGCGCCTTCCCCTCGTCCTTCAGTCTACAGCAAGAACAAGAGGGTCGTTGTCCGTGTACATCACTCACTCACTCACACACACACACACACGCACGCACACACACACAAGTATAGAGGATCTCACTTCTTTTTTCTTGCGTTCCTCCTCTTTTCTCTTCTTCTCCTCCCTGATCTGAGCGAGGCGCTGTTTCTTCCTCTCCAGCTCTGCCTTCAGCTCGCTTTTGTCCGACATTATGTCCAGACTAAGAACACACACACACACACACAGCTCAGTGTTTCAGTCACAACAAGCAGTCTTGTGGCTATATATTGTAAATATACATATGCAGTATGGATCACATGGCAGAGCAGACAGAGGACTTCTGATTGAACATTTATCACAATTATTTGTGGCATGATTGCTGCACTGATGTGGTAGCATTTTTTGCGCTGCTGTTTCTATTTAATTATTAACTTTACAATAGCTTTTCGCTTCTCTTTCCATAAACTTGCATAGGCTTCTAAGCGAATTCCACCCTTCCCAATATGGCGGACGTTTTGACGTATCCCAACAGCTAGCAACAGCAGCATCTACTGTTTTCCTTCTGAAAAAAAGATGTATATCGCATAAGGAGGAAAAAAGTTTACCACCCAAAAGCAAGACTCTATTGCAAACATAAATCATCCCGAAAAGGTTTGAAGTGGGCTTTGAAAATCAGTAAGTGGAAATAAATAATAATAAAAAAAAAAAAAAATCAACGGAGTAATATACATCCGGGATACTTGCGTCGTGACGTAGTCACGTCAGCGTTGCCGGGTTGCACGCAGCCGGTCCGCGCCCTGGCGATGACGTAAACCGGCTGACACAATGGACACTGGGACGTGGCAACGTACAAATACAGTCTAACAAAAATTATTTTATTTTCAGGAAATACAGCAATGTGAACCAATTTTAAGGTTGATAGAAAAAAATCTAGTTTTATCTTTAATCGTATTTTTCAGCCTAGTAACGTTGTCCAGATCATTCATCACAATAACACACATTAATCTTAAACTAAATGCTAATAAAATGCATATACTCTTTGCTAAATCCAGCCATTTCCTTTGAATGCAGAAAAAATATGAATAGAACACACAACAAATTTTTCTTCAGGTATAACAAGCCTAGTAATCTGATCTTTAAAGGATTATGTCAACAACATGAAGCCTTTACATCCATCTTTTCCACATCATCTGAGATTAAAACTCCATTTCCTGCATCTCTGTAATGTGCAGTGTTGCTATAGCAACGGTTCGACTTACTCAAGAAGAGTCGTTATAATGGCGTATAAATAAAGTCCCGGTTTTGGAGGATTGTTCTTCAGGGATTATAACTTATTTATCCTCTTTCTCTGCTTTGGAACAGGATACTGGACTGCTATGGCCGCCGAGAGGATTTTTTAGCACCGAGTAATAGCGCATATCAGACATTAGAGGTCGCTGTTTGACGGTTTTCCTCACGTTAGCATCATGGCTAACGTTTTCTTTTTAAAATGGACACTGCTACGGAATTAAAATTGCGCCCAAAGTATTGGAACGTAAGTTTTCAAGAACTGAACAAAAAAATATACAATGAAAAAGAAGGGGGAAAAAGCTGTCCGAAACTGAAAAGTACGGTTTATGAATTTCGTTTTTATGCTTTCGAAGTTTTTGTTTACGCTCCGCAAGTTTACCTTTACGTGTGGGCGGGGCTTAACAGCGATTTCCTCTCATTGGCTAGTGAGATTTGGATTGACAGCTTCCTGACCTGGAACTAGGGACTGCAATGGCACAAATACTGGAGTGGAAATTACTTACTTAGTAAGTCAGGATATTAGTTTGTAATTAAATGAGGTTTGGGTAGTCGCATAAACGAGTGTTTTTTCAAGATGAGCTCTCAGGAGCGGCGGCATCATCATCATCATCACTTCAACTACTCAAGCTGTCAATCCAAATCTCACTAACCAATGAGAATAGATCTCTGTTAAGCCCGCCCACATGAGAGGATTGTGCTAGAATGGTTAACGTAAACTCGCGGATCGTTAACGAAAACTTTGAAAGCACATTCATAAACCATAATTAGCAAAAAGCAGGATGTTTATTTGAAGTCCAATTTTTGCCTCCGAATTTTTGACACTGTTTGTCTTCTTTCTCATTGTATATTTTTGTTTGTTTCTTGAAAGGTTACGTTCAATACTTGTACATGCCGTACAAAAGTAGATAGACACCTGACTATTGCACTTATATGTGTTTTTTTCCTCAAACTCTTTTTTTAACTTCACTGGATCTAACCGGCTCGAACTTGACAATGCTCCTGTGCACAAATCCAGCTCCATGACCATGAAGACATGGTTTTGTTTCTCAATTCTGAGAATGCAAAAAAGAACGGACTTGCGTTCTTGTGAAGAACGATCTCGGGGCGGATTAAGGTCTAACACAGACCCCTAAGCTCAGGGATTTCAAGAGCAACCGGGGGAAATAAATTGACTTTTCAACAACCTCATATATATATATATATCTCAAAGTAAATCATATATCAATATCATTCTTTTCAGATTCATTCATAATTTAGATTATTGTCGTTAAAAAAAGACAGTTATGGGTCAGGCTTCAGGCTTCCGTCATCCGCAATTGTTTTGCCGCAATGACTTCTGGGAGTTCAAGCGTTTTCGGTACGCTCAAGTCTGCATCCGATGCATCCTCGATATCGTGAACACATCCAGGTAATTTCCTACGTCCTCGCTACTTGTGTTCTTGAGGATCGGATTTGAACTTCGGCGATGGTTTATGACGTAGAACAAGTACACAAGGACGCAAGATCGCATAAGAACGCATGTCGAGAAACGGCTATGTTTTGCCAAAGTCGGAGTGGAAGAACTCGAGTGTCCTGCACAGAGCCCTAATAGCCACTAATCCCCACAGCTAGGCTCCAAAATCTAGCGGAAAGCCTTCCCAGAAGAATGGAGCTTCATTCTTTATAACAGCAAATAAAAGAGAGGATGAAGAGGGGCCGACCGTTTATACAGTTGAGGTCATAAGGTTACATACGCCTTTGCAGAATCTGCAAAATGTTGATAATTAAAAAGAAGTAAGAGGGATTTTTATTTAGTTCTGCCCTGAATAAACTATTTCACATAGCAGATGTTTACATATAGTCCATAAGATATGATAATAACTGCATTTACACAAATGAACCAGTTCGAAAGTTCACATATGCTTGATTCTTAATACTGTGTGTGTTACCTGATGATCAGCGACTGTTTGTATGTTTTGTGATAGTTGCTCATGAGTCTCTTGTTTATCCTGAGCAGTTAAACTGCCCACTGTTCTTTAGAAAAATCCCCCAGGGACTGCACATTCTCTGCTTTTCCAGCATCTTCTGCATATTTGACTCCTTTCCAACAGCAGCTATATGATTTTGAGATCCATCTTTTCACACTGAGGACAACTGAGAGACTCGAACACAACTATTACAAAAGGTGCAAACATTCACTGATGCTCAAGAAAGAAACATGATACATTAAGAGCCAGGGGGGTGTAAACTTTTGAACAGGATGAGCACTGTCTACTGGGAAACATCTTATGTTTAATATCTTATGTAGCTTCTGAAGGGCAGTACTAAATAAAAAAAAGCTCTTTAAACAAAATAATAACAATTTACACCCATCATCCTGTTCAAAAGTTTACACCCCCCCTGGCTCTTAATGTATCGTGTTGCCTTCTTGAGCATCAGTGAATTAATGCCTATTTTAGTGCTTAGTCTTTATTTGAAGAAAAAATGTGAACTTTTAGGTCAAGAACTTTTATTTTCTTGATAAATCTGACAGCATATGAATGCAGCATTAGTGTCATGATCTAAGATGAAAATGCATGTTAAGCGTGATTAATATTGAACCGAGATCATCGTGGTGTGTGTGTGTGTGTGAGGACTTTCTGTGGCAGTTCTTTTTTTTAATCTTTAATGAATGAGTTTTCAGAGTTATAGAAATACTTTAGCATCTGAGCATCTGTGTGTGTTTGTGTTTGAGAGAGAGAGAGAGAGAGAGAGAGAGAGAGAGAGAGTTGGCACTGTGACCGATAATACACTGTATAGCTCTATGAGGATGAGATCAAATGGCCGTTGATGTTACCATGGCAACCTGCGTATGACTTCAATTCAGGTTAAGTATGCAGGTGTGTGTTTGTGTGTGTGCGTGTGTGCATGCAGCTGCTAAAGTTGCTTTTTTGTTAACCACACAGAGGCCAAAATATAACAAAAAGTAGTTGTACACACACACAGACACACACACACACACACCTGCATACTCCCTCACTTTCATGTGCATATATACAGATAAAAACAAGTTCATATATATACAATATATATTGTGTGTGATTTTCTTTGTATTCTATGTCAGTCTATTTCCATATATTGTAAAACATTAATAAACTAGTAATACAGTAGATTGTATATTATTAATATATTTGGGTTTTTGAGGTTGGAGTATATTCTCATTATCAGAGCTGGAAATATCAGCTGATATATCACATGTTTCCTAGAGATATTTATCACTCCAGGAGTCACTCTATAGCCTGTGCAGACCTGTCAGGACTCGAGCAGTCGTGATTGAATTCGGTTTTTATTTGTATAGCTCTTTTAACAACAGACGAGTCACAGCGCACCTTGATAGACATCCAGATGTAGATTTAAATCCCTAATGAACAATGCAAAGACGACTGAGACGACAGAGGCGACTGAGACGACGGAGACGACAGAGACGACTGAGACGACAGAGGCGACTGAGACGACAGAGACGATTGAGACGACGGAGGTGACTGAGGCGACAGTGGCGAGGAAAAATTAAGAGATCATGAGAGACTCAAAAGGTTATTAAAGGTGATTAGTTATTAATTTTGCTACATATTTATTTGGCATCTTTTTTTTTTTTTTTTTAACTATTTTTCACTGTATGTCTTGTTCAAGTCCTAGTTCTTTTAATCTGTTGTATGTTGCTTTGGCAATACCAAATATTTTGTCATGCCAATAAATTAACTCTCAGGAGCCTAAGATAAGAAGCGGCGATTCCCAGGTGCTGAATTAGGAGAAGGGATTGAGCTCTCTGACGACTCTGAAGTGGCCTGAGCTACGAAGGAACAGACAAAGAAGACATCAAATTACATAAAAATCCCTCTGTATGAAATTGATTGAGGTGTTAAACATGTAATGTACATAACATTTTAAAAGTGTGGGTGATAATGATAATAATAATAATAATAATAATACATTCTCAGTTTGAACTCTACGTTCTCAGGCTCTGACTCTAAGGATGAACGAATGCTTAAAATATGATTAGTGACATAAAACATACTACGCCTCGTTTGCCTCGTTTGTTTCGCTGAACCACTCCTTTACTTAAAACATAGTTATTGTGTGTCTGTCCATCACATACTATAAAATATCATACACACAGCGCAGTTATGTAAGATCTATATCTCTGAGCTGAACGCAGAGCGAGTGAGAGAGAGAGAGAGAGAAAGAGAGTCGTAGCTTCCAGGGTTGATTGAAAAGAAAAACATGACAGATGTGTTGTCTATGTCCTCTCTCTACTGTATACACATCTTAATCAGCAGAACATTCCTGAAAAATGCGTCCACTCTGCTGTCACTTTATCATCAATTAAGAGAAGCATATGCACTTTTACGTAAAAAAAAAAGAGAGAGATTTAATGAACATGGAGGAATGAGCAAACATGCTAGAGATTGCAATTAACCTTTATAATTAAACGTGATCATTAACCCTGTCCAAGATTTATTTTATTCTGAAATTCTGACTTTACGAGAATTTCAAGCTTCTTTCAGCAAAATGTTATTCTATTTCCACTTCGGTTAACGTTTTCCTGCATTACCCATAGTGGTGCATGAGATTTAACCCCTCACTTCATCTCTGATTAAAAGTGTGCGATGCAGCAGCGCTTTAGTCTTTTAGTTTGTCCAGCTCTGTCGCATCATCATCTGCTCAAACAGATCAGCTTCTATAGCTTCAACATTCACGCTAATGCCATTGTGCTCGTAATCTCGATGAACAAAACAGGAAGTAGGCAGGGCTGTCGATGTTGAGTGACGTTTAACACCCAGCCAATTTTTTTTGTCTGGATACATTTTTGACACATTATCAATTTTCCTTTCCTGCTGTTCATCAACAAACAAACAAACAAACATACAAACAAAAAGGGCGGGGACATAAATGTTGAGCAATGTTTAATAGGTAGCCACTCTTTCCACTTTTATCCACGTTTGGATACATTTTTTGAGACCATATTGGTTTTCAATTTCTGATCTTCATCAATAAATAAATATGTAACAAACAAACAAAATAGGAAGTAGGCAGGGCTGTCGATGTTGAGTGACATTTAATAGGCAGCCAGTTTTTTTTGTCTGAATACATTATCAATTTTCCTTTCCTGCTCTTCACCAAAAAACAGAAAACTGGGCGGGGACATAAATGTTGAGCGATGTAGCCAATTTTTGTCTGGATACATTTCTTTGAGACATTCTTGGTTTTTCCATTTCTGATCTTCATCATTAAATGAATACATAACAAACAAAAAATTTTTGTCTGGATACATTTTTGATACATTATCAATTTTCCTTTCCTGCTGTTCACCAACCAACCAACCAACAAACAAATAAACAAAACCGGAAGTAGGCGGGACCGTTACTGTGGTCCACTGTTGTCCTGAACTAGTTGATCAGCCAAGACATTTGGAAGTATGAGGCTAATGTCCCCTGAAAAGTGGCTTAAATCCAGTTTGGCTTAAAAGTGGCTTAAATGCAGTTTAACTGCATCACACACTCGCTTTAGATATCTTTTAGATCTTTAATACGATTTTATTCTGCTACTTCACTGAGATTTGCCTCGCTTGATAAATCCGGAAGTGGGCGGGGCCATCAATGTTGAGTGACGTTTAATGGGTAGCCAATATCCAATTTTTGTGTATGGATACATTTGTTTTGATACATTATCGGTTTCCCATTCATCAGTAAATATAAAAAAGCATAAATAAACAAAGTAAATAAAACCGGAAGTCGTCCGTGTTGACTGAATACGCAGTGCGCATGCGTAAAGCTTCCGCGCATGCGCGGTGCCTAATGGAATAGATTTTTGTGTCTGGATCCAATTTTTGGATACATCATCGGTTTTCTATTCATTAGTAAATACAAAAAAAAATGCATAAATAAACAAAGTAAATAAAACCGGAAGTCGTTCCTGTTTACGGACGTTGTATATGCAGTGCGCATGCGCGAAGCTGACGCGCATGCGCAGTGCCTCATGGAGCAGGGACGCAGCTCGGGCTGTGACAGTGGGGTTTATTTGAGAGTGCATGAACCTGTGGCTATAGCGGATGTGTGTAGCGTCAAAGCAATGCGTTATAACAGAGACATAGCCGCTTCATAGCGCACTGCGGAAGGGACAGACGAAGGAAAGAGATGTGAGCTGTCGTCATTCGGAATAGCGACGCAGGAGATGTCGGAGGTTGGATTTGTTTGGGATTGACTGTTTTTTTTTTTGTTTTATCTCCACTTCTGGGCTTAATGAGTGTCCAAAGTGAGAGGAGCCTCGCTGGAAGTTTGGACGCAGCGCCATCTTTGGTCCCAGTTCTCCATCTGCGACCCGGGGCCTGGCTTTAAACACAAACATCTCCACCACCGGGATCCGTCACACAGGTAATCACAGTGTATTCGTCATATTTAAAGTTCATTTTCCCTCGAAAGTCTCCTTAATTCTTGCACTGGGTTTGGGGAAATCTTTATTTTAACATTGTTGACCCTAAAGGCCGCGGACTGTGTGCTCCAAGTCTCCCAGCTAGCGCACGCGCTAACGCTTTCCATCTTCATGACTGTCGCGAGCCTTTTAGCTTCAAACCTGAGTTCCGGTTTCAGAAGTTATTTTTTTCCATAAATATATATATTTTTATTAATTACTGACAACAAAATATGTTCTATATCGCAGTGTCGGTCTGTTTAGCTTAGCCTGGTGTCAGTAATGCCCTTAACAACATAATTAACACATAATTAGCATCCGAGCTAGTTAGACAGTGTGACGTAATTTTAACGGACATTTTAACGGAAATGAACGCGTTGCTGTGGAGATTTTTTTTTAAAACGTTACAAAATTCCCCCCCAAAACATGAGCCAAGGTTTAAACAGGGAGGTTAATCTGTACCTGCTCTGAGCTCAGAGGCTTTTTAAAGTTCATAACAAATCAAAACCAGGCTTTGACAGCTTGTTAGTCCTGTTCATTAGGGTTATGGATCCTAGTATGATGGTATAGCTGAAAAAAATAAATAAAATATAACACAACAAAGAAAAGTTTTGGATCTATTCCAGTTTGGGAAAATGGTCATTTTTTTCTGATGACTCATCCTGTACTAGACTTGCATACGTCCAATCAAATGCACTCCAGAGTGTAGAAGTCCCGCCCTCTGGGGTGGAGCTTGCTCTCAGTGAGCAGGTCCTCAGCAGCAAACATGGATTATTGGTATGTTTTTCGGTTGTGCGTCATATTTTATTAGGTTTTTTTTCTTAATGTTTGTTTGTTTGTTTATTTATTTATTTATTTATTGAGGTTTTTTTGTACAAGTTGTCGGTTTTAGCGGGCGTTTTAACCAACACCCCGTTTCAATGCCACAATGTCGCAATTTCAGACTCATCCCGTCTTTATACACCGCCATGGCTTCTCCGTTATTTATCTGCCATTCTGGTATAAACATCGTTCTCGAGCGATCCGATCATAAACAGACATTTTCTCGCAAATCCTATCTCGGTGTTTTCGAATGTTTCGAACGCATGGCCTGCTAACAAACCAGGAGACAAGATGGCGAAAGAAGCTGCTTTCATGTCATGTTGTCTGCTAGCATCGCCTTTATCCGTTCACGTAGCGGTGGACGAGTCTAGTGTTCAGCCTCGCAGCCGTTACGCATTTTCAGGCTGAGCTGCAGTGACGCTCTCTGTCCGGGACGCACAGAGACGCTTTTGTGTTCACGCTACAAATGTTATTGTTTTTTTATATATACGTCTCGGACCACAATGTGTATTCGAGACACGCTCCGATCCCCCAGGACGCAGGAGACAGGGTCTCCCCGGGGACGACCCCGCAGCTGTCCATCATCGGCATGCGTCGTGATGTTGACGCGCAAACATTTCTGCCATGACTCCTTGTTAAATTCGACAGGCGTGTCTCTCCGACTTACTTCAAATCACGGAATCGTATCACAGCTCCGGAGCCATTCCGGTTTACGCAAATTATCCATTTTAAAGAGAATCGCGGCACGTTTGTAGCTGCAGTCGCGAACAGTGTTCCAGGCGGATCCAAAGCATGCGGGATCTATAGAGCCGATACGGAAGACAAACTAGTGCCAAAGATTACTCACTCCAGTGATGCATTCTCCCAGAAAGCAGGAATCTGCAGGTCAGGACAAGACGCTTATGCCCGTTTTAATTTTTCTTGGTCCTGAATCATGTAGTAACATACCTGCTCGGGATTGTGTTCTCGCCTGTCGGACTCGGCTCCTGGATCAAGCCATAGTCAAGTCGTTTTACTTTTAACGCCGAGCGTGAAAACAGTGAGAAATTCTGTAGAAAGAGAGCAGAACGCTGCAGGGGGACAGCACTTTAAAAAGCATCTTGAATTTCTTCATTTTAAAGCTGCGTTAAGTAAGATATTTTATTATTATTATTATTATTATTATTATTATTTATTTATTTTATTTTTTCCCCCCCAAGATTAGATCTCTAACGGTTAGGTAGGTTCAACATTTAAATATCCCCGCCCATGTTCCTGAAGCTCCGCCCCCAAAAGGAGCGTCCAAACATACATGGACAAACGTTCCGGACCGGAAGTCTGTTTTCCAAACGGGATTTCTCTGCGACTTCGTACACTTACTGTTACATACACTTACCATGTTCCACATATCGTCCAGGTTATTTGTGCGTAGGTAAGAAAGAAATAAAAGTATTTGCTCCTTTAAAGTTGGTTTATTTCCTTATTTATCTATATGTTTTTTATTATTATTATTATTATTATTATTTTAGCCGTTGGAGTTAAAGGAAGCCTTTAAGGCAGTGGGGTCTCAGTGGTTAAGGTGCTGGGCTGCTGGGACCCCCATCAGAAGGTCATGAGTTCGAATCCCAGCACCAACAGTTTGAATTAAAATCAGTTTATTTTATTCCTTTTTTTAAATTAAATTCCTGATTAACAACTCGGTTCGAACTTTTTAAACTTGCGCAGTGTTTCCTGTTTCCCCCGAGTGCAGCTGCTCAGCCAAGACGCGATTAGGGTTACGAGGCTAATGTCGCGAACCCGCCATCACGCACTCGCCTCAGACGCTGCTCGGATCATTAATAAGGCAACTCCTCGTAAAATTTCAAAACTAAGTTAAATATTTTTCGGATCAGTTTTTACGGTCGCATCCATAACACTATTTTTTTTTTTTCCTTTTCTTGTTTATTTCTAAAACAAGAAATATTTTTGGATTGATGCTTTTTTTTTTTTTTTTTTTTTTTTTTTTTTTTTTTTTTTTTTTTTTTAAACGTTTGTTCAAGTCTCTTTCGGTTCTGTCTCTTCTGTCGGGCGAGCTTTTCATCCCAGAGTGTGACGCTTATGCAGTGACACCAGTGTGTGTGTGTGTGTGTGTGTGTGTGCGCGCGCTGAGCAAGAAAATGATTCAGCTGCAGTAAGCATTCCTTCTGTCCGTTTTTATAGATAAACCGTGTGTCGTGCAGCGTCACACGCCACGTCAACACGTCTGAGACTCCGAGCAGCTCCGCTGAGTCGTCTAGAGCGTGAGGATTTAGGATTATATCCTTAACCACAATCAGGTTATGGATAACGTAACGGTTCTAACAGGCCGGCGCTCGTTCCTCAGAGCGTTCTCCAACATGACAAAATGGCCACCGCGTGCGGTCTGACTGATGAACAAACAGGACCGGTTCCTTTTTTAAACCCAGACGCCTACTGTTTTCCCTCCAGACACACACACACACACACACACACACACACACACACACACACACACACACATACACACACAGCAGCCATGGCACACCTTCTTCATGCCAAAAAGTGCTTGCAGCGGAAATGCTCCCAAGATGGAGGAATGATGGCAGTGTGGCACATAAGAAGGTCGAGAGAGAGAGGAAGATGGAGGGAGAGTGGAATATTGAGTGGGAGAGGCAGAGAGAGAGAGAGGGGAATATTGAGTGAGAGAGAGGCAGATGGAGGGAGAGGTGGAGAGAGACAGGTAGAGAGAGAGGCAGAGAGCTAGAGAGAGTGACAGATGGATAAATGCAGTGAGAGATGGAGACAGGTGGATAAACACAGTGAGAGGTGGAGAGAGCAAGAGACAGATGGATAAACACAGTGAGAGATGGGGAGAGAGAGAGAGAGA
>CM040976.1:3019101-3041088 GCA_022985145.1 Pangasius djambal | reverse complement strand
TTTATCTCCCATAATGTCTGTACTGCCTCTGAAACAGCACTGTAGCACCCTCTACTGGCGCTTAGTTCAGTTTAGTGTTTGTCCCATTGGTGTTGCTTTTAATCCCATCCGTCTCTAAGGTTGATCCTTATCCTTACTTTCTAAGCAGCTTTGAGTCTGGTGTTTGGATATCAGGAATTTCTGACAGTGTGGGATTTTCTGTATTATGTTAGCACCGAGATACCGCTGGAGTAGGAGACCTACCGTGAATACACTAATAATTGGGCACATCACACACTAACGCAACATGCTTTGTGTAATTATTAGTGCTACAAGTTAAAACACGTGAGTGGTCGAACGAACGTTTAGGAATGAAAATGAATAGAAAACTAGCAAGGCGAACTTTTATGCCTTCGAAACAGGCTAAAATTGTCGTAAATAATATTTACGTCGTACTTCAGTTACTACCAATAAATGTGCTTTAAGCTTGAAGTGATTGTATATAAGACAAAAAAGACAATTTGTTGGCTGTATTATAAAAGTAATTATTTATGAGGGATTTATAAAACATAGAACTAAATTATTCTAAATTCGAAAAAAAAGCTTTTATACTGAAAAAATTGACGAAATGAAAATACTTTAACTGGATACGTTCATGTTTCATCAACTTCTTTGTGTGTGTGTGTGTGTGTGTGTGTGTGTGTGTGTGTGTGTGTGTGTGTGTGTATACCTCTCATGGGTGGAGCTGAATGTAGACCAAACAAGAGTCTAAATATTGTTGTATATCCAGACACCACTTTAGAAATATGTGAGGAATGAGGATGAAAGTGGGGCAGGAAAAAAAAAAACCCAAAAAAACGAAGCCATCTCGATCAATGAGAAACGTGATTCGCGACCAGATTTACGTGTGAGGTGGGGGTAGGGTGTGTAATCTGTTTTGTAATCCTGTATCTAGACAATAACAAGACAGTAAAAGCGCAATCGGGTCTGCGTATGGACGAGCTGAGTTGTGTCCTGCTTGTTGACTGTGCGTCCAGGTTCTGCACGGTGTTGGAGTTCTGCGAGGGGAACGATCTGGACTTCTACCTGAAGCAGCACAAGCTGATGTCCGAGAAAGAAGCCCGTTCCATCGTCATGCAGATCGCCAACGCCCTCCGATACCTCAACGAGATCAAACCGCCGATCATTCACTACGACCTCAAACCAGGTGAGACGGGACTAGCTGCGTCCGCTCTTCTCTCCGACGCCATTGTGTCTCGTCTGGGGCTTTGTCCCCTGGCCACGCGTTACTAGTCGAGTTAGCTAGCAGCACTTATTGGTTTTGTTAAATAGAATGCAATGCAGGGCAGAGTAGTGATACTGCTTAAGTGTGACAGGGTCCATACGTCTGTCACAAGATGGCCGCCAGGTCTGATCACGATCACGATCACGATATCAAGTCGTGTCCCACATGACGTACTATACACTATGCACTATGGTATCGTCTCAAATGGGACGCTAACGTTTTTTTTTAACTAGCCGTTTCCCAGTCGATGGCAAATGACGTCAAACGCACGTAAAGCTACGCCGCTAGCTTTAACAGAATACACCAAGTCAACGAAAATTAATTTCTTTATTTCACTGTTTGTCACTTTTACATTTTATGCCCGACATGACTTTTTTTTTTTTTGATTCGGAGCAAATCTGAGCCAGCGTCAGCGCCTGGTAGCCCCGCCCCTCTTCTGCAACGTAAGCAAAGCTGCGACCGTCGAGTGCAGGACGTGTCCAACATTTCGCACTTCGTTTTTTGCGGTTGAATAAGTGCATCATCCGGGTACTTGAAGTGCACTTCTCTTTCTTCATGTTGGAATTTTCAGTGTGAACACACCACTCACACTGTTGATACTACGGAATGGCGTAGAACAGTGCGTAAGTATGCGATCTGGGACGCACCTCAAGATTTCGCCCATTCGCCAGCATAGCTCTCTCTAAATCAAAAATGCGATGATAATGTCTCGCTCGAACATGTGGAAAGCCCCCGTGTCCCGACTGTTTGGATGTCTTTTGAATAACCGTCCAGGTTTCAGGGTTTTTCGTAGGTTTTCAGAGGACATAGGTGCTGTCTGGGTGGTGGTTGGGCACGTTTGAAATTATTCGAAGGAAGTTTTACGTTATTTTACGTTTTTCACATTGTTTTCGACCATTTCTTTCACGTCTTTTTTATTTTTTCTTCTGTGGCGTAGACCATGTTTTCAAAAATGTCTTCAGCTTCTTTTGGGATGATCTCAACTGCATTTTGGAAAAAAAGACGTTACGTATGAACACACCATAGCTTTATTTAGCTACCAAGCCACGTCAGACACTAACCTTAGTTCAGTCGAGGTATCTCATGTAATGACAACTAACTAGCTTCGCTGGCTAACGTAATTTAATCCAGTACATGTATATGTATGAATGTTAGCTATTTTAGCTAATTTCTTTAGTTGTAAAAATAGGCTACATTAGTTATAACGTTTATCTATCCGGTAGTAAAACAAGGCATATCTCCGTTTTTTTTTTTTGGGTCTGCATAGTAGGGCTACATAATATATCGAACTTCTCGAAATATCGCAAATGTAATTGTCGCGATATGCATATCGTAGTTATCAGCTTGCGATAACTGAATGATTTTAATACTTATGAAAAGTCGAAGTTTATATATATATATATATATAATGCTTTCACCGTTGTTTTTATATACATTTTGATATGTCGCTATAAATACCTTTTTACGTTAGCTTGGCTCAAGGCGCTGCTCCTAAGTGTTCGTATGGTAGGGAAAACCCTCTTTTCCTCCCGTTTTTTTTTTCTTCCCCAGTACAAAAGTAAATGTTGGCATGTTTGATCCCAGTATAAAATAAATGCAATACCTAATTAATAAATGAATGCAGCTGAATGGAAAAGTGTAAAGCTGTTTGACAGATCCAGTGTGTAATAAGTGAAACGTGCTCCCAGGTAACATCCTGCTGGTGGACGGTACTGCGTGCGGAGAGATAAAGATCACCGACTTCGGTCTGTCGAAGATCATGGACGACGATAACTACGGTGTGGACGGTATGGACCTGACCTCGCAGGGAGCAGGGACCTACTGGTGAGCCAGGTTCATCTCTACTAAGGGCATGTGGTTTGTTTGTTTTTGTTTGTTTTTTTTAACTGAGGTAAAGAGAAATGAAAATCTAAACAGCTGGGAACGAAAAGATTCCGCTGGTTTAACAGTGTTGCGTTTGTTTTTTCTGACGCAGGTATTTACCACCAGAGTGCTTTGTAGTCGGAAAAGAGCCGCCAAAGATCTCAAATAAAGTGGACGTCTGGTCTGTGGGCGTCATCTTCTTCCAGTGTCTCTATGGACGCAAGGTGCTTAACACACATCACAAAAAAAAAAAGTCATGAGTTTTTAACCTGAGATTTCTGATTCGTTTATTTTAAACGTTGTATACGTGACATGTTGGGTTCTAGCTAGAGCTGGGTAATATGTCTCAATTCGCTTTCTGAGCTAAAGTGAATAAAACGTGCACAGCGAGGGGGAAAAGGCACGCAGAAGATGCAGATTTGCTTCTAGTACTTTGTCTAGGTGAACTTTGACCCTTGAATTTTTGCAAGCCTCAGTCTCGAGCCAATAGAAAACCAAAAGGCGGGACTGTGATCTTGTTTTCGGTTAAAAAAAAAAAGGGGCTACTAATTATTTAACACTCGTGTCCATTTTTGACTTGCTTTTTTTTGTGTTTATTGTTGATGCTGGGAGCGGCCATGTTGATTTCATGTCACTTGCTGAACTCCTGAGCGTTCATGAGTAGGAATTGCGAGTTGGAGGTTGGAAATAACTAAGAAATTTTGTCATTGTTGAGTGAAATTATGAAGAAATTTGTCTTGTTTTTGAGTGAGTATAAAGAGATAAGTCGATGCAGTAAGGGTTAAATCAGTGTATGTGTCCAAAAAGTCAGGAATCAATGAGAGTAAAACGACATGCATTTCATTTTGTATTTGTTATTTACCACATGGGCGCTACATGGTCACGCTAACGCTCTACACATTTTCTCATGTTTTTGCGGATTTTGCTCAACGTATTTGGATCAGAGTTTTATATTTGCTCAACACGTTCCCGTTGGACTTTTTCGGACACCCTGTAGGTCGATAAATTTAGCTGGTACAGTTGGCAGAAGGGGAAGCAGTGCTGTTACGGACGTTAAGAGAAACGTTTAAATTTCTGTCCTACGATATTGTTTCTTTTATGCCTTTATAATGTATCTTGTATTGTAAAAAAAAATGTGTTTGAGTATCATAAGATATAATTTTTTTTTTTTTGCCATATTTACCCCTGGTTTTGTGTGTGTGTGTGTGTGTGTGTGTGTGTGTGTGTGTGTGTGTGTGTGTGTGTGTGATATTGTGCAGCCGTTTGGCCATAACCAGTCTCAGCAGGACATCCTCCAGGAGAACACCATCCTCAAAGCCACTGAAGTCCAGTTCCCTCCCAAACCCGTGGTCAGCAACGAAGCCAAGGTCCACACACACACTACACGACACACACATCACTGTACGCTCGTGGCAGCTCCTCACCTCGAGGAGTAATCTGTTGACTCGTCCCTCTTTCTCGTTGTCTCCGCGCAGGCGTTTATTCGGCGCTGTCTGGCTTACAGGAAGGAGGACCGTTACGACGTCCACCAGCTCTGTAGCGACTCGTACCTGCTCCCTCACATCCGGCGAACCAATTCATCTGGAAACCTGCAGGCCACGCCCACTAGCCCCGCCTCCTCCTCAATCATCTCATACTGATCTCATGTTGATCTGTCTGGCTTGAAAAGTGATTGACTTTTTTTTTTTTTGAGCGATTGCCCTTGTGTGTAAGGTGGGGGAAAGTGGGAGGGGTTTACTAAGGACACACAGTTCTGGCTACGGTTGCCATGGCGAAAGTGCACTTGATGGGATGTTGAGCACAGGTGAGAGAGGGGGAAAAAAAAAACTTGAATACTAATGTCACAAGGTGGCTGGGTTATACACAAGTGTACAGGAGGTGTGTGTGTGTGTGTGTGTGTGTGTGTGTGTGTGTGTGTGTGTTGGGAGAGGGCATTACACTTCACACTTTTCTGTTATTTCTTTGTCTTATATCCCCTACTGTGTGTGTGTATCAGGGATGCTGTTGGGAAATTTTGTATGTGTGTTGGCATATGTGAACTATTTTTTAAATTGTGCATAGAATGGAGATGATCTTCCTCCTGCTGTGTGTGTGTGTGTGTGTGTGTGTGTGTGAGAGAGAGAGAAGGTCCAGGGTAAACTTGATTTCTTCAAATAGATAATTCTGGATCAACTTTTTTTTTTTTTTTTTTTAAACCAATCTCTCTTGACCTCTGATGTCATCAGTGTGGGCCTTTTGAAAATTCCCACATTGGATTTTTTTTATTTATTTATTTTTTTGGACCTCACACAATACAGTGCACTCTTTAAGGTCTCGCGTCTGAGAATATACTGTGAGCGCAGGCTTTTAACGCACCATGATCACAATGGTGTAGAAACAATGTCCCCTAGAGGCCATGAAGTACCCATAATGCACTGCGTCATTTTGCGGTTTGATCGGTTCACATCTTCGCTGAGGAATGCAGCGAGTTACTATGGCAACGCCTCTTCCGTTGAACGCAAGTGTTTTCTGAAGTAACTGTGCGCGTTCACGGAGATAGTTTGTGCTGCAGAACCGTAAGTCCCGGGGGGGTGGAGTCGGATCTGATCCTATAACCCTAACCTACACAACACTGCACGACACATTAAACACGCTTACGTAGCCTGAAACACGCCACTCCCTGGACGTTTGGCTCGACTCCGCCCAGGTAGTAGGAGCTGGATCAGGTCTGACTCCACCCCATGGATTTTTGTTTTGGCTTTGTGTTACGCGGCGAGGGGTACTTGTGTTTTACATGGTCACTAACTTCAGTTCCCTGTCTTAGTGCTGTCTGTATATTCCAGTGTTTTCAAGCTAATATCTATCCACTGATTAGCGTTCTCCTGCACTGAGACATCAGAAAACCTGTTTATGTCAAACTTACTTAGAATCGCAGTGTAAAGGCAGGCACTGAAATCCATAAATAAGCTAACCGTGAACCTAAACTAGAACCTCAAACTAATAAAGTAAAGGTGTGAGGATGAGCTGCTGTTATGCAGGTTTCTCCAGTTTTCTAGCACTGGAACAATGGACAGAGGTTTTGTGGAGTCCATGTGCCATTGGACCCACACGAGTCCTTCTCTGAAACAACAAATTGTACAGATTTAGAGCTTCATTTCCAAACGTTTGAAGAATTTGTGTTCGTTTATCAGATGTAGTAAAGTTTATATCGTGTGTGTGTGTGTGTGTGTGTGGGTGGGTGTTTGCGTAAGACGAACCGAACTAAAATTTCCACCTAAAGAAAGTTTCGCTAACGCCGATTTCTTGCGAGCTAACGCGCATATGTTGCACCCGTAATGTGGGAAGTTCCAGACACAGCTTATTTGCATATAGCGACGCCCACAAATTCCATAAGTGTGTTGTCAGCCGGGAGCACGAAATGAACCCTCAGGGTACAGGCTCAAAGGCAGATATGGAAGTTATTTTGACTCACTATCGTGCCAAAAACTATTTAATAATATGTAATAATAATGAGTGAGCGCTAACTCTTCTGTTTATACTACACCATTTCTTCTGTCGTAACTGAATGATTATTTATTTATCGAATGAGTTTTATTTGTCTTAATTTAGTGTGTGGGCTGTTTTTTTTTTTTCTTTCTTTTCATCTTTATATTCTTTAGTTAAGGCTAATCTAAAATGGATGTTTTATACAAACTGTTCTTGATTGTACTCTTCGTCACTGAGCTAGTGAACTAGCATGAGTATGTGTTTTTCGTTCGAGACTTGAAAGCTCTTCTGTAAGTCACTCTGGCTAAAGATGTCTGCGCCACGCAGTAAACGTGATAAAAATAAGCAATTTAAATTCAGCAGTAAGTTCCACGTATAAAAATGCAGTAATCCATGCAAATGATTGACTTCCGATCATATTAAGTCGAGGTTGACTCTTTGGAAGTTAGTCTTCTTTTACTGATGGAATTCATCAGCTGCCACTAGACTTCTGTTTATTATGCGCGAGTTTGGAAGAAATGTATTTTCCGTTCTTCTCTCAGTCAAAGGAGGCGTGTCCGTTCTTGTCCACAGTCAACACACGTACTCTACGTGATCAGGATGAAATCAGCTTAATGAACTGAAATGCAGGAGGAGTGGGAGGAGCATGCGGTGCACACTGATGACATCAGATGGCAGTGATTGGTTGAAATAAATGGCACGTGACGGTCATGTTTTAGAACGAATCACGTTCATGGCAGGTCCGGGATCTCTGTTGGACGGTCTCACCCTGAGGCAATGTTCACGTTGCTGCTACTCAGTGTTGCTTTTTAGTTTTCAGTTAGGCCTGTGTTTTTTTTTTTTTTTTTTTTTTTTTTTTTTAAATACTGTACAATTTAACAACAGATGTCATATATGAGAAGTTTATCTGCCAGGAATTTGCAGCATGTTGATACATTACTTTTTGTCAGGTGTGTGTGTGTGTGTGTGTGTGTGTGTGTGTGTAAGTAACAACAACTAAGTTAACAAACAGAAAGTGGGCCTGACCCCGCCCCCAAATGGCTGATCAAACCGTGCAACCATCCAGGAGCCGGAGTCAGCAGTGCTCGGTCAGTTTTCTTCTCTTCATCTCCCCCCCTTCTCTGCCCTCCCTCTGTGATCTGTCTCTGAAATGCTGCTGCCGTTGTAGGGAATGTAGCCAAAAGAGAAATAAAAATTCCTAAAGCTATTTTAATACACCTGCTTCGGATGCTTTTATTGGCTGACTGAACTCCGACACCACACCCACGCAAAGCCACCTGTAAGGAAACGGTTTCAAACGTTGTACGTCTCGACACGGCCAGGATGCCGACGTACTCTAAGCTCAAATGTCGTTAGCCGAGGTTAAAAAGAAGCAAAACGGTTTCTCACTAGCAAAAAAAATCTCGAGTTTAAAGGTGCATTAGCTAAGACTAATCTTTTAAATAGGTGGATCAGACATGTTCACAAAACTCCGCCCCCAGGGGTCTACCGTGGCCCCTAAGAAGTCAAAACCTGTATATTTAAAAAAAAAAAAAAAAAAAAAAACACAAATGACTTGCATGTGTGTATATATAAAATGCTCTGTCTCATACCATGCCAGTAAGACTGGTGCACAGGATTGTGGGTTATTGAGGCCACAAAGTTGATCTATGCAACACACACACACACACACACACAGCGTTATTGTAAAACCTCAGGTACTTTATTGCTTGTGTGCTTTTGTCACAAGTTTTCAGTTCTGCACAAGCTCAAATAATTCCACTTATTCACTGGTCTATATAGTGTGTATGAGTTTCTGTATGTGTTAATCTAATCAGCAGAAAGAGCTCATTGAGAGGGAGAGGGGACACGCTTTCTCTCTCGCTCACACACACACACACACACACGCACACACACACAAACACATTCCCGCTTATTCATCATTCAAATAAAAAGTCTAATCACAACAAAGGAAACATACAATCCATACATGTAATAGACAATAACAACCTTACTTTAACTTTACTTTTAGAGAATTAAAAAAAAAAAAAAAAAAAAAAAAAAAAAAAAAAAAAAAAAAAAAAAAAAAAAAAAAAAAAAAAAAAAAAAAAAAAAAAAAAAAAAAAAAAAAAGAATAAAGTAAGCGACAAACTCCAAAGGCAAAAGAGATGGAATAGAAAGACAAAATCCAGAGAGGCTACATGTTCATGTAAAGCTGGATATCAGCGTGCACAGTGCAACGAATCACGCGCATCAGTGTTTGTACGTCTCTTTAAAAGACTCTGGGATTATTGAACAATTTACAAATCGAGATTTAATTATTAATTTGGGGAACACAATACAGGAAATCTGACTCGTTTGATGTTAAACAGTACAGAGTCACGGAGTTCTTAAAATCCCTGTTTGATTATTAAATCGTATTTTATTGAGATGCTAAAAGCACACGCGTATGCTTTGTATCCTTGAGCGTTCGTATCGAATTTTATAAATGTAGCGTGACATTTAGGTTTCTAACAGTGACAACTGTAGTGCTGCATATAGAATATTGTGAACTAAAGCCTAATCTCACACAGATTTCTTCTAGTGGAATAAACAACTCTTTCATTTTCAACTTATTAACACCAACACCAGGCCTCTCTGGATTTGTCTGGATTTAAAACCTTGTTCTTTTACCGCATGCACCCGTCACACTGCCCGTCCGTGTCCTTCTCAGTGTGTCCTCGTGAGCGATTTGTACGTGTTTCCGCCCGCTGGATCTTTATAGACTGAATAAATACATTTTCTGTGACGGGATCGGAGTGAGGGAGCGCGAGAGAGAGATATAGCTATATATATATGGGGAGAAAAAGAGAGAGAGAGAGAGATAGAGACAGGCCTGTTTTAGGATGCAGATAAAAAGCCTGGTTGTTATGACGACTCTGCGGTGACATGGACGTGTGCGCATGTCTCCGTCCTGCTTGTCGCCGTGACGACGGGCGTCTCTGCGGGCATCTCGGTCATGGCGGCGGTGGTGTTCGGCGTAGCGTCCAGGATGAGCGCCGGCGTCTGATTGGGCGTCAGGGAGCAGGTTGCCGGGCCGACGGGCGGAACGAGGTCAGAGGGAAGGGACATGCTAGGCATTGGGGGTAGAGTAGAGGGAAGAGTGGAGGGCAAAACGCCGGGCATGCTGGGAATCGGGGCCATGCCAGGCAGGTTGAGAGGAGGGAGGGGGGCGAGAGGAGGCAGAGACGGCAAACCTGCAGGGAAGAAACAGCAACGCACGTTCAGGTCCAGATCGGTGCACCGAGGACACACAGGACATAAGCATAAGCGCAGTGCGGTTTCCATGTCGTCCTTTTACAAACCACTTCTCTAACGTGAGAACTGGAGCGTGTGCATATACACGGGGTTTTACGGTAACCACCAGGCACTCGGGGTGGACAAAGCCGCTGCTCGTCCTTTTTAATTTAAATGTAGACACTAGAAATGTTTATACGCACTCTCTTTCTTCCTATTTTATTAAAATGTTGTTGCATACCGTAATTAATTAGGAGGTGCACGTGTAAACTTTTCATGTAAGCATCCTGAATAAATATAGCTAACTGATCAAGTTAAACATGCAACTGCTGGATTTTATTTTTCCACATTAAAAACATTCTCCATTTTCCCTGACAGAAAGCTAGAGCGCAGCGTTAGGGTATTTTTCAAGCTGCAAAATCGGGCACGTGTTGAACGACTGCTAACGTGAGATAGATGGGAGGGAGGGAGGGAGGGGGCGGGGCTTCCAGAGGGTGTCGGATAATATCGGAGAAATCGAAACCCCTAGGCAACTGTTCAGATTCCAGATTCGACCATCTCTTCTGCTTTTTTTTTTTTTTTTTGTAGGATCAAAAGACTTCTGGGGTATTTTTGAGTGATAACCTCGTATGAAAAACGTGTCAAAGGTTTGTGAGTGGCGTGCTGTGTGTGTGTGTGTGTGTGTGTGTGTGTACCTGTGGTGGAAGAAGGAAGGCCGGGGATTCCTGTTAACGATACTCCGCTGAGGTCTGGGAGAGGGATGTTCAGGTTGGGGAGGTTAGGCAGGTTGGGCAGCGGGGGAAGGCCAGCAGGTAACGGCATTAACCCTGAAAAAAAACCGTGTTTGACGTTTGTTTAATTACAGCCAAGCCCAGGGGTCACTGCAGGTCAAAACACATTCAGAAGTAGGACAGCACAGCTGGCTTTTAAAAATCAGCCATGTTACACGCGCGCTGTTATATACGAGAGTTTCGATAACCGCAAAATGGACGTTTTTTTTATGCGGCTCTGCGTTCTCAAACAAACGCTAATTAAGCCACGCCTTCTCTGCCAGTATGTTATTTACAGCAAGATGTACTACGATCGACACTTTTCTTCTTCCGAAAATATGTCATTTAGCATTCGTGACTCAAAACATGAGAAGCGTTACCACATAACAGACTAAACGTCGATATCAAGATCCGAGTGCTGAGCACTGGCCGGTACCGAGTAGATCAGATTCTGATTACATTGGTTTCGCTTCCAAAATCAAATCTTATTCTTGCGTTAAATTAAGGTAATAATTGTCTCGTACAAAGACATAATGATCTTTACACCCTTAGGTTCGCTGGTTGGTTTGTTTCCATTATCTTGTTCAACACGTAAGCTTGATTAGCATGTCTGTTGCTACTGAGATCGGATAACGTAAGCTGATCTGAGTTCAGTTAATTAGAATGGAAAAAAAAAAAATTAAATGAATCGCTCCCGTTTAAACAGGGACCAGGGGTACTCGGGAACCAGGATTGAGAAACACTGTGTTAATGTGTGGGTGATGAGGTGTAGGACAGACTGTGTGTGTGTGTGTGCGCGTGTGTGTTACCTGGTAGCGTAGTGGCGGGGTTGACCGAGGGCAGCGTGCCCATGGCTGGGGTGACCTGAGTGGGCAGCAGGGGGACGGTGGGCACACCTGAAAACACCACCACGTTAGGGATGTAACCAAATACAGAAATGAATAGACGGTGCGCTATTGAGCAGAAAAGGAGCCGGCACCTGTCTGAAGCTCGGTGGGCATGATGGGAGGAGCCGAATTGATCGACAGCCCAGACAGGCTATCCTCAAGTCTAGTGGGGGCGGGTGCTGTAACAGGAGGCGGGGTTACTGCAGAGAGCTGAACCTGAGCCGTGAAAAACAAAGATACAGATCAGAAAAATCACAAGCTTGTGTACACACACACACACACACACACACACACACACACACGTCTATGTAATTCTCCCGGGCCAGTGTTTAGCCCACAGTCACGTGACTTTACAGTACAGAGCGGCGTTGTTTTTAAAATAAATAAAATGGCGTGTGTGGGAAGTGAAGGTCGAACCTCAGTGAAGCCGTCCTTCAGTGGGCTCGCCGGCGCGCTGGGAGTGTGTGAAGGGAAGCTGATCTTCTTCCCCTCCTCGAACGGCCGAGTGGGAATCCTGTGCAGGTAACCGTAGCCAATACCACAGCCCAGACTGAGAGCGAGAACAGGGAAAGAAAGGAAAAAAAATGACATCACTTCACTGCTTATTTAAGTTAGCTTTATATAACAAAGGATTATTACCCATACATGGCCAAAATTTTGTGGACACCTTAACATCACACCTATATGTGGTTCTTCCACAAACTGTTACCACAATATTGGAAGCGCACAGCTGTATAGAAAGTCTTTGTACGCTGTTGCATTACAATTTCTCTTCACTGGAGCTAAGAGGCCCAAACCTGTTCCAGCATGACGATGCCCCTGTGCACAAAGCGAGCTCCATGAAGACATGGTGTGTGAAGGTTGGAGTGGAAGAACTCGAGTGTCCTGCACAGAGCCCTGACCCCAACCCCACTGAACACCTTTGGGATGAACTGGAACACCGACTGAACCCCAGACCTCCTCACCAACATCAGTGCCTGATCTCACTAATGCTCTTGTAGCTGAATGAACACAAATCCCCACAGCTACGCTCCAGAATCTAGTGGAAAGCTTCCCAGAAGAGCGGAGCTCATTATAACAGCGAAGGGATGTTCAAAAACCACACTTGAATGTGATGGTTGGGTGTCCACAAACTTTTGGCAGTACAGTATATTTAATCTACACGTTATAAAGACGACGCGTGAACATGCTACAAGCTATTTAAAAATAACAGCATGTTCAGACCAGGTGATGAAAACTAATAGATTGTACTGAATAGAAGTCGTTAAACGCGAATCAAAAATATTTCAGCATTTGTTACCTGACGAAGGAACATCTGTGAACCCGAACACACTTTGGTATAAATCACACAAACAATCTAAAATGGATTTAGGCACTCAAGTCCATTTTGCTGCATTTTATCAGATCCACTTGCTTACTATAGCAGGTGAAATCGGAGGTGTACAGTAACGAAACGCAGCCTGCAGGATGTATCCGTAGAACGTGAGTAATTGTACACTGTGCTGCGATGGAACAGGATGTGTGTGTGATGGACAGCTTTCCACTTCCAACCCAAACATCCTGTTTCTACACACACTGTGCACACACACTTAACTACTGTGCGATCTTTACAGCCTCTACATTTATTACTTACTACTGATGCACTGCACATACTCTTTGGATTTGTATCTCTCTCTCTCACACACACACACACACACACACACACACCTGCCCTCTCCACCCCAGGCACTGTTGGGAGTTATGATGACTTCTCTGCAGCTGTCTGTGTCCGTGTTATAAACGTACAGCTTCAGTCCTTTGCCCTCATGGGTCTCTATCAACGAGAACAAGTCCTCTGACTGAAGAGAGAAAACACACACACACACGTAACTTAACAGCTCATAATACACCAAAAAAAATCAGCTATGCAGAGCAGTAAGTAGCTTCAGTATCACAAATGGACATTTATAACTACGTATAAGGATTGTGAAATAAGAGAATGTCTTGTATGAAGACAGAAAAACACACACACACACACACACACACACACACACACACACACACACACACACACACACACACACACACCTCGTTCATGACGGTGTCGGCCCCGATGATGTAGTCTGTGTGCGGCCTCAATCCTGCCAGAGCAGCCGGAGAGTTCGGCTCTATTTCCTGAGGAGGAGAGAGAGTGAGACAGATTGTTAGACTGAGAGACAGAGAGCACGTGGGTAATGAAAGAACAGAAAAATGATGGAGCGAAAATGAGAGAGAGAGAGAGAAAGGCAGGGAATGAGTAAAAGTATAGAATAAACAGACAGGGAAGAATAGGTAAGAGAGACAGATGGGACAGAGAAACATGGCAGGTGAGGGGCAGACAGACAGAAAGTTAGACAGTGTGTGACACAGACAGGGTGGGCAGGGTGGCGAGAAGCAGGCAGAAAGACTGAGAGGCAGACAGGATGAGCAAGAGACAGACAGACAGGATGAAAGGCAAACAGTCAAACAGGTCAGGTGACACGCAGACAGAAAGAAAGGGTGAGCGAGAGACACACAGGCCAAGTGAGAGACGGACAGACAGGGTGAGTGATAGAAAGAAAGGCGGGGCAGGTGAGAGAGAAAGACAGACAGGGTGAGCGAGACACAGACTGGTAGTGCAAGCGAGAGAGAGAAAGACAGACAGAAAAACAGGGTGAGAGAAAAAGGCAGACAGACTGACAGGCAGAGCAAGTGAGACACAGACAGACAGGATGAGAGAGACTAACAGAACAGGGCAGGCAACAGGCAGAAAGACAGAGCAAGTGAGAGAGAAGGACAAAGACAGAGCAAGTGAGAGAGAAAGAAAGACAGAGCAAGTGAGAGAGAAAGACAAAGAGCGGGAGAGAAAAAGGCAGGCAGGCAGGCAGGCAGGCAGGCAGACGGAGCAAGTGAGAGACAGACAGACAGACAGAGCAAGTGAGAGAGAAAAACAGAAAGACAGGGTGGGAGAGAAAAAGGCAGGTACACAGACAGACAGACAGACAGAGTGAAAGAATATGAGAATGCGTAAAAGAGAACACGTGAGACAGAAACAGAGAGACACGTGGAGTTTAAGTGAGCGTAGTAACCCAGGTGTCTACTGATGTCCTGTTAAACCAGTCTGATCGCTGAGGTCTCCAAAAGCCGTGTCTCAAATCTCACTCAGCTTCACTGCTCCCTCAGGGCTGAGTAACTAACGTCTGTGTTGAACTTACGAGATCGGCGAGTTATTCTGACCCACACACACACACACACAGAGTTCATTCTCTCACCAGCACATGCCACACGTTCTCGTTGGCTCCCTCAAAGCTGCAGAAGCGGATGCTGACCCCCAGGAGCCCCTGACCGCCCCACATGTTGCTGGGTGTGACCGTGGCCTCGCGCAGCTCCAGAGTCTTACTGCTGTACACCAGCATCTTCACCGGCTTCTCCACGTTGGCCTTCAGCAGATCCTTCAGTGTGTCGTTGTCCTTGTTCTAAAACACACATACACACAAAATAGTGAGGTTACAGTTGCACACTCCTCAACAGTGACTATCACCACTGTCCTCTAAGGATCATTATTTTTGAATATCGGTTCTGTCTCAAATCATTACGCGTTATGATTACGTTCTTGGCCCTTATGTGGACGTGTGTAACGTCTCAGATGCACTAAAATGAAATCAGACTAGCAAACCTGTACAGAAACACACGAGTAATTACAGTCATTACTGAGACTGTGGCGGGGAACACGGGGCTGTGGCCGAAATTGAGCGTTTCTGCCCATAACATACTTAGCCACGTCAAATTTAAGAGACAATAAATGATGTGGAAAGATGTTTATTTTAATTGAAAAAAAAAAAAACTTGCCTTAATTCTTGCGCAAACACCGGAAACAATTAACGGCGACTGACGAGATGCCAAAAACCTTGCTAAGCCAAGTCTGGTTACCTCACAAGGTGAACGTCACGCTTTGGTCTCAGCGAAAAAAAAAAAAAAAAAAAAAACCCAGTTCTGTGTAACTCAAATAACCACTCTGTACAACCGTGGTGAGCAGAAAAGCATGTCCGAACGCACAAAATGGCAAATGGCGAGGAGGATGGGCCACGAGAGCCGGTGATTTCCACTCAGGAATCTGTACAGAGGGAACAGACTCACCGAATCGGGCCAGTTGAAGATTGGAAAAAGAGAGGCGATGATGTCCTGCATGATTGGATGAGTGAGTGAGTGAGCGAGCGAGCAGGTGCCATCTTTCATTTCGAATACAATACCATGCTGAAAGTCTGAAATACAGCACTATCCTACCTGAACATTAACCTACTGTAAGCAGCTCTTGTGCGTTTCACGAGACACGTCTCTCTCTTACACCAAATTTCGGCTACAATGCACTAAACTGGAGTCCATAACGCTTTTCTTATCGCTTCATCCATTAGTTTCGAAGCTGCAGTGCAGAATTCATGACAGCAAACCTCTTCCAGCTGCTCGACTCTCCACTACTTTTTACGAAAAGGTGGGTTTTTTTTGCCTGATATTTCGTGATCGGTGTTCACACCAGCTCTGCAAACATACCAGTCTGGTGTTATTGATGGACACGATGAAGTCGAAGAATGGTTCGAGTCCGGCCCGGTGTCCAGGCGAGTTCTCCTGCACCTGAGAGATTGAAAAGTCAGAGGTCATGGACAGACATGGATGATACAACACTTTCCAAAAAAAATAAAATAAATAAATCAAACAGGAAAAATGGTTTCAGCCTGAACTTCTAATTCATCACCTGTCCTAATCTCACATGGGTTGAATGCTGAAAGCCATGCAGCTACACACCCTGAATCAACAGTCCGTGTGTGTGTGTGTGTGTGTGTGTGTGTGATCTCTTCTGTACACATTCACAAGGATTACAAAACCCTGCAAGACTAACCTGGTTAAATAAATCAGGCTAGCTTAGTCTGAATGCTAGCTCTGAACAATGTTGGTCATTAAACACCTGACCTTGTTTACATAGTGATTTAAATCCATTAACAAATACAGCTAGCTAAAGTGGGAACGAGCTAGTAACAGGTTTAAATAAGAAAATATATCATAAAACCAACTAAATATACTAAAGAAATGCTCCGTATTATATTTATGAGCATTTTTAAACGTAGTATTTAAATGCTAATAAAAATTTCATGTCAAACGTGTAGCTCCGTTTTACGTTAACGTTAGCATTAGCCACGTAGAGCAGGCCGCGCTGAACATCCCCGGTGAAGATTTTTTCCTCCCGCCGCCACGTAGGCGCTCGTTAGCCGCATTAGCATCCTGACGGGACCCGCTACGGCAGCTTAGCCGCATACTAAACCTGCACCACTAGCCAACACCTACCCTAAGGACATGATAGCCTTCCGAGCCTCCTCCAGGAATCTCCACGCTCTGTGTTCCCCCCATGACTCCCCCGTGTCCGTGTAAGCGGTGTGAATCTTATCCCTGTCCCCCGGGCTTGAGCGAATCGAACCGGGTAGGAAGTGCAGCAGGGATGCGGCCGCTTGCGTAGCTTTAGCTGTTACGTGGCAGTCGGGGAAGAAGGGGCTTATGGGTAAGCGTAATGTTGTCACACCTGTATTCAGACAAGCCCCGCCTACTGTGCTAGGATTTGCAAGAAGTAGACTCTTTCCTGGGCTGTGATTGGCTAGAAACTCATGGACACGTCTAATCCGCCGGTTGGACTGTCATCACGTCACCATAGCAACCAGAGGCAAACACGGAAGACGTTTCAAATTTATTAAAAGTATTATATTGTGTAAATTTTATATATCGAGCCTATATTTGGAAAATATTGTTACTAACAGAATTTTGACACATTACAAATATAACATGGTTATAGTAAAAAAAAAAAAAAAAGTATATATATGCACAACTTTGTAGAATTCTCGAATCTGATTGGTCAGAGGGTGTTGATTAATTTCTTATAACAGCAGCTCTAACAATAGTTCTGTTATTATTAATACACTCATTATAATATGTTATAGTTTCTGTTGTAACACCTGACACAGAGACTTGTTTGGCTGATGCTCCACATAAACAGATTATAAATGGGATTATCATTTAAGGAGATGTTTATTTATCATTTATGGAAGGAGTCTCCAGTGTAAGTGCTTTGTAACAGTCAGCTTTTCAGGACAGAGGAGTTTACGCTTTGTGGTGTCTTGTTCGATAACATGACAAGCTGTTTGTAGTAGTTACAATGTAAGTGATCATTATTTTAGTACAATGTAGCTTAAATGTAGCTATAGATGGATAAATAGTATGGCTTACAGTTTTTAATAAATAAATGTGGCTAATTGCTGTGGTATAAGATGAATAAAACACTTCAGGAAGTGCTGTTATAGTAAAAAAAAAATCAATATATATGCACACACACACACACACACACACACACACACACACTGTTTTGGCTCCATTCCTGTTCACACTGTACACAGCAGACTTCACCTACAATTCTGAGTGTTGCCACATTCAGAAGTATTCTGATGATACTGCGATTGTTGCACGTATCAGGAATGGTCAGGAAGAGGAGTACAGAGCCCTGATAAAATCCTTCAGTGACTGGAGTCACAAAAACTGCCTCCTAGTAAACACCTCTAAAACCAAGGAGATGGTAGCCGATTTTCAAAGGGCTAAACCCCCTCCTTATCCAGTCAGCATCTATGGTGCGGACATTGAAGTCGTGCCAGCCTACAAATATCTAGGTGTGCACCTGGACAACAAGTTGGACTGGTCACTTCACGCAGATGTACAATATAAAAAAGGGCAGAGACGGCTTTTCCTCCTAAGATGGCTTAGGTCCTTCGACATCTGCAGGAAGATGCTACATGTGTTTTACCAAACTACAGGAGCAAGTGTGCTGTTTTATACTGCAGTCTGCTGGGGAGGCAGCAGCATAAAGCAGAAGGATGCAAAGCGGGTGGACAAACTGGTGCAAAAAGCTTCTTCAGTGACTGGAACGAGGTTTGAATCACTGGAGGCCGTGGTGTTGAGATGCACACAGAAAAAGCTAGAGGCCATTGTGGAATACCGTGACCATCCCTTACACAACACCCTGATGGACCAGAGAAGCAGCTGCAGTGGACGACTCGCCTCACTGCACTGCAGGACTGAACGCTACAGGAGATCCTTCATCCCCACTGCCATCAGGCTCTACAACACCTCAGCCAATGGCAGATGACTAATCACTACTCTCACTACTTTACTACTCTCACTACCTTCTTTCTTACTTATCTACAAGACTACCTGAATTTCCCTTTGGGGATTAATAAATTTTTATCTTATCTTAATAACTAACCAATCATAGCGCAGGAGGCGGGATTCGTCAATTACGGGTGGGATAAAAAAATTATGCTGGTTGAGAACGTGTTTGTGGCGCATAGGGTCAAGAAAAAGTCTCCCGGTTATAAAGAGGTTAATACATTATAATAAATACCATCATACAAAGATTTAAATACTTCATAGAATTAAAAATTCTGTTTGGAATTTGAGATGTGTGATTTTTTTTCTCTATAAAGCGACACAGTGTTGAGTTATTTTAAGTGCTGAAGTGCTGCCATCTTGTGGTAGGAGGGGGTTACTGCACTCTTCAGGAAATACACAGAAACAAATCAGGAAATAATAATAATAATAATAATAATAATAATAATAATAATAATAATTTTAAATTCATACTTTGTGTTTATATATTCATATAATATTTTAAATAATATTTAAATACAAATTTAAATATATATATATATATAATTTTGTAAATATGTGAATTTGTAAATTTGTAATAACTAGGCATTAAATTGTTATTTATTCATCATTAATTCAAAAAAAAAAAAATTTTTGTAAAATACAAAAACAACTATGGCCCTTTACATGTACATAAATCTGAGTCTGGACCCTGTATTACAGCAAAAATATGTTTAAAAATAATTAAATAAATAAAGAAGATGTAAATAAATAAATAAATATAAATAAATAAACACATTCATTAACTAAGTTATAGGAACATAGTAATATACTTTACTGCATAGATAATGCATTAAAAAAATCATCTAGAGAATTTGTGTAGCACCTTTTTAATAATCTTTTACTAAAAGGTCGATAAACGAGGCGCATTATGAGTCAGCGAGTGAGCCAGTGGCACGGAAGCTTTCAGCCGAGGAAGAAGAAAAGTCAGCTGGACCCAGGACTCAGCAGGGAACCCCGTCCTCCTCTGCTCAGTCTCATGAGGAATTTCTCACTGGGGGGTAAAAAGCATCTGCAGATCTGCTTTGAGACAATCTGTGCTGTTTAAAGCGTCCAAAAATAAGCCCCGGATCTGCCTACGATTGAGAGAAACATTTCATTTTAACATTTTTTTTTAAATTAGGAAAGAATACTGGACTACTGGATTACAGCACATTAAATCTACTCTGTTATACATTTCATAGTATATATTTATTTATTAAAAAAATAGATGAACAAAAACGGTCTATTACATCGAATCGATTTAATTTGGGCATTTGTGGTAGGAAGGAGTTACGACACTGTCCATGAAATACTCAAGAAAAACAGAAATATAGTAAAATAGCATAAATCTGTCACATATACACCTCCAGCCACTTTATTAGGAACACCATACTAAGACTAAATAGGATCCCTTTTGGTTTTAGAACAGCCTCAATTCTTTGTGATACGGATTCCTTTGAGATTCTGGGTGTTCCTGCCAGATGAGCTGCTTTGAGTCTTTCCAAAACTGGGATTTTCACACACAACATTCTCTAGAGTTCCGTGCAAAATGGTGCGCAAAACAAAAAACAGCCAGTGAGCAGTCAGAGGAGAATGATCCGACCGGTTCGTGCTGATAGGAAGGATACGGTGACTCAAATAACCACTCTGTGCAACCGTGGTGAGCAGAAAAGCATCTCCGAACACACAGCACGCTGACCCATGAGGTTCCTGTCAGCCCAAGAACGGGAATCTGAGGCTGTAGTGGACACGTGATCACGTAAAACTTTAACGGTTGAGGATTGAGAAAGAAAAAAAAAAAGTCGCGTGGATATTTTTCCAATCTTCAACTGTCCCGTTTTCAACATTTTACTTTTTATTTTTCATGAAAGAACACACCACACTGCTGTTCAGTAAGAGCTGATCAATTTATTGTTGACTCTATTATAGATTTAATTTTATATATATATTTTTTTATTTATATATTTATATAGAGCTTAAAAACAAACAACAAGAGTTTCTACCGTCTAATAGATTGCGTTTGTACAGGAGAGTGTAACAGTGTTCACATGGCGTGTTTGCGGGTCAAAGTGCCGTCCTTCAGTAGGAGCGTTTCCCTCCATACATCCGTACGTTAAACACACACACTCACACACACACACACACACACACACACACACACACACACACACACACACACACACTTTACAGACTGAAGGAAAAACGACATTGTGCAAAGTGTCACAACTGCTGGATGCAAGTTTTATATACAACAATAACATCATATTATCATATATATTTTATAATACATTTAAAGGAACAATTCAGAAAACAAACAAACAAACAAACAAACAAACAGCAAATTTACAGAATGCTCCCTTTTACTCCAGATGTAGTCGATCAGCCAAGACGTCGCTGGTGTCTACATCTGGGTCTGTAATTTTTTTTTATTAATATTTTAATATATTACATATTATTGTATTTATTTTCCACAATCTGTACTTTTCCCATGTTTTCCTAAACATCAAATTCTTCTAAATTGTGCTTTAAAAAAAAAAAAAAAAAAAAAAAAATGGCAGAGATTAAGCTGCTCGTTAATTCATTGCTTTGAAACATTCAGTCGAAGATACACGCGACGTTATCACTGATACACCACACACTGATTGCACTGAAGAGGTCAAGGGCCTAAACAAACAACACCCACACACACACACACACGCACACACACACACACACAGAATAAATATATATCGTATATATTTATATATAGTTTTTTAAAATATACTGTATATACCATAAGTACCAGCTTATCTGAAGGAATACGGAATAGAAAGTGTGTAAGGTCTTTGGCTCACAAATTCACGACTGGACCATAAACATATTTATATACAGAAATATGATTTAGATACAACGATACGTTACAAACAAATTAAACCACCGCCATCGCAAAAACGTTCCAACACGATTTAGGCATGTGCCGATAATGCAGGGAGCTAGATAGCAAGCTGTAACCAAGCTAACATTAAGCTAACAATTTGGCTTTATCCAAAATCACTACTCTATATATATATTAGCATAAGTGTTAACATGCGATTTAGCAAATTTAGCTAGCTACGACACTTTTGCTCTCAGACACGCTCATAATCCCATTTCATGATTTCAAACTGAAATTATTAGCTAGCTAGCAACTGTTATGTGGTGAGCTAGCGCTAATCTTTCCCTTGTTAGCATGAACCAGCCACTATCCATGTCCAAAAATCACCAGCATAGCGTATGCTATTTAGCAAAA
>CM040976.1:3016752-3019001 GCA_022985145.1 Pangasius djambal | reverse complement strand
ATATATATATATATATATATATATATATATATATATATATATATATATATATATATATATATATATATATATATTTGCTGCTTTCAGATGGAGTCGTGTGTTCATCATGTTTTCCAGAAGATTCTAACTTCAGAATATTAACGCTTCTGAATACACTATGGCAGAACCCATGGAAGTTTGGTTAGCAACCGGATTGTTGTGCTAAGTGGAATTCCACCATAATCTCAGTTAAACAGACGCTTTTCTGAGTCATTTTGCAAAATATCTGAGGGAAATGTTGATATTTCTGATACTTCTGTTCTGTTTCCATCATCACTGTGACTTTATATTGTCCATATAAAGACTTTTTTAACTACAAACAAGCTAGCTAAGCTGTTAGCCTCTATGAACAAATGTGGCAGAGTTTGGGCAAATGAGAAACTTCCCGTTATTCCCACTTAAAGCATTTATAAATTATTATTCATTTACTGGGTACAGAGTTGTCTACTTTTCATATAACATTGACTAGCATTCATTTGTGTATTGTTAGCATTTTTTAAAAAAGTTTTTAACAATATTAAAACAGTTTATCTGTTGTAACTCAAATCTAGCCCAGAATTTCCAGTGTTCATGTAGCCAGTTGCCTCACTTCCAGAAAAAAAAATCAGGGCTGTTGAAAAGCTCCTAAAATTCAGACTATGCAATTTATCCAGGCCTTAAAATTGGAATGTGAGGCAACTGGCCACATGAACATGTCTTCTTGTAAACATCTGTCTTGAAAGTTTAGGAGCTTTCTGACATCCCAGATTTTACTAACCAAACCAAAAACTTTGAGAATTTGGGAGAGTTGGAAAACTTCCTGATATTCCAATTTCAAAGTATTCATGCATTGCCGAGTTGGAACTTCAGGAGCTTTCTGAAGGCCCACACTTCACTAACCAAATCTGAAATTTTTGGGAAAATGGGAAAACTTTCCCATTATTCCAATTTCAAAGCATTGATACATTGCAGAGTCTGAAGTTCAAGAGCTTTCTGAGAGCCCAGATTTTGCAAACGAAACCCAGAATATTGGAGAATTTGGGAGAATGGTAAACTTTCCCATTATTCCAATTTCAAAGCATTCATGCATTGGCAAGTCGGACGTTTTGGAGCTTCCTGACAGCCCGGATTCTGTTAACCAAACCTGGAAGTTTGAGAATTTGGGACAATGGGAAATCGTTATTCTGAAGGCCCACATTTCACTAACTGAACCTGAAATTTTTGGGAAAATGGGAAAACTTTCCCATTATTCCAATTTCAAAGAATTGGCACATTGCAGAGTCTAAAGTTAAAGAGCTTTCTGAGAGCCCAGATTTTGTTAACCTGGAAGTTTGAGGATTCAGGAGAATGGTAAACTTTCAATACCAATTTCAAAGCATTCATGCATTGACAAGCCGTAAGTTTTGGTGCTTTCTGAAGGCTCAGATTTTGTTAACCAAACCTGGAAGTTTGAGAATTCGGGACAATGGGAAAAGTTCCAGTTATTCCAATTTCAAGTGTTCATGCACTGCCCAATCGGAAGTGCAAGATCTTTCTGACAGTCTGGATTTTGCAAACCAAAGCTTGAATGTAGCAGAATTCAGGATAATGGGAAAAACTCTCATTATTCCAATTTCAAAGCATTCTTGCATTACCAAGTTGGAAGTTTTGGAGCTTTCTGACAGCCGAGATTTCATTAATCGAACCTGGAATTGAGCTAACTGGCTACAAGTACACTTCCAACTGGAAGACGGTAATTACGATTACTCCCATATATCGTAATTCAGCTTTATGCTTGGTGTCTGTATTTCCTAGTTGCCTAGCAACAGTGTTGTCACGACTTGAACCATCTGAACGTGTCGTTATTGTCGTAAAGCATTTCTGCTGGAAACTGAAGACACTTTTTCACCTCACAAAGGTGCTCGTTAAACACAAGATCTACAGCAGTGATGATCAGCCCTGCTCCTGGAGATTTACAGTCTCACGCCTCGGTTCCTGTCCTGATGAAATAGCGTGTGGGAGTTTAGATCTCCAGGAACAGGGCTGGTTCGTCCTCACTGACCTACAACAAGGTAAGTTCTAGAAACACGACCACAGACGGCACGTTGCACACGTATACACAGGAAGAAGATCAGACATGGTTAAAAGGGTGGTGCGCCTTGCTCGTCTTTGTTATATATATTTACAACCTGAAACACTGTAAACGTTCCATTACACATAATATATACTTAATATAAATATACATATACTGT
>CM040976.1:2991752-3011752 GCA_022985145.1 Pangasius djambal | reverse complement strand
ACACACACACACACACACACACACACACACACACACACACACACAGATGCAGCTGTAACACAATAGCAGGTTAGGAATACGGCTACTGTAGCCCATCTTGGCCTTCCATTTAAAAATGACAGGAAAGGCCAAAGTGAGTAACGCAAACATACACAATGTCTAAAAAAAGAGTGATTAGTTTATTAATACCATGGATGTTTCTCAGTATACGAGTTCGTTTTAATTTGTTATCATCTTCCACTGTTCAACACTCAAGATCGAAATACACACAATATCGAAGACGCAATAATCAGTGATTTCCCAGCGAGTCGATTAAAAACATCCTTAATTCATTACAACAACAAGGGGGGACAGATTAAGGAATTCCATTTGAGCCAAAAATGTAAAATAAAAAGGTAATTCTGAAATAAATAATCACATGAAAAAGTGAAGCAATGTAAATATACCAATAAATTGTGTAATATTTTTAATATAATTATTGCAGACTACGAGTAAAATAAAAAAATTACTGAGAAATTGAGAATGATTTATTTTGTTTTGTTCTGTTCTGGCAAGATACCCAATTTAAAATATTTAGTCTTAACAAAAATGGAACAATAATAAGAAATACTAAAATACTAAAAAAAACAACAACAACAACAAAAAAACAAAAACACATGAAGCTTTATGATCTCGGCTCAATGTCAATCATTTTTAGATTTTAAAATCATTTTTACAAAGCCGTGAGAGGAACGAGTGATGATCAAAATGACTTTTACATATTTTTTTAAAATTTGTAGCAAGAACATGTTTTAGGTATATATTCTAATTTTAAAATAAGTGTAATATAGATTCTAAAGAGAAGGTTGGAGGTAAAGGTGGTAGTGATCAGTATTGTAGGCATCAGTATTGTAGCCTTAATATTGAAAAGAGGTATATTTAGAATTTTTTTTTTTTTGAGAATTGAAAATGTTCTATTTGGGAAAAAAAAAATTCTGAATTTATTTACAAATTTATTCTAAACGAATCTTTAAAAATTTTAATTCTTTAAAAAAATCTTTAAAGTCTTTAAAAAATCTTTTTAAAAGTCTTTAAAATAAGGAGAATTTTGTAACTAAAAAATTCATCAACTAAATTAAAAAAAATAATAATAAATTGTCTAAGAAAACTGAAATGAAGAATTTGTGTTTTTTTTTTTTTTTTTTTAATAATTTCAAGAGTGTTGTGTTATTATGCATTTTCTCCATAATTAATTGGCTAATTTATTCTGTGTACACTGCAGCATTATTTCGAAAGATTATGCATTTCAGGTGTGTAACTTCTGCAGCAGATAGAATTTTCTAGCAGACAAACCAGCATCTGTACATTTTTTGGACTTATTTTTTGATGTGAACATCGACTGAAGCTCTTGACCTGCATCTGCGTGATTTTATGCATTGCGCTCCTGCCACCTGATTGGCTGCATGAATGTGTAGGTGTGCAGGTGTTCCTAATAAAGTGGAAGGTGCCTATAGGTTAACTGGACGTGTTTGGCATGTGTCCTTGTGTCCTTGTGGGATTGTTAGGTATCACAGAGAGAATGTTCTTCCCAGGATCGCAAGTTCTTAGCAGTTAAGAAAGTGAAGAACGTGTAAAGGACGCTTACGTCCACATGGAGCCACACGTTGTATTTCTCGCAGATGTCTGCGATGTCGTTGATGGGGTCGAACGCTCCGTACACTGTAGTGCCGGCTGTTGCGTTCACAAAGAGTGGAACATAACCCTATATCACACACACACACACACACACACACACACACACACACACACACACACACACGAAACAGAAGCATTAAAGACAGGTACTGTCCAGTTAAGGCTCCATTTATTGAGTTAGAATGCATGTGGCTAATGAAGCAAACAAAGCAGGGCTAGCGAAGTGCAGTCCATCTGTCAGAGGAAGACAAGCTCGTCACGCCGCTTTATCGATCCACTGAGCTCCATTAGAGCAGACGTTAAGCTCACACACTCGCACTGAACAGCTCTAAGAACCGATTTCTCTATAACACACGCACTCCTGCGCTCACCTTCTGTTTGGCGTTGATGATTTTAGCCTCCAGGTCTGCAGGTATGACCCGACCCCTGAAACACACCAGCAAATCGAACGATATTAGATACCATCATCTAAAGATATTCTGATAAGGGCTTACGGGTAAAATTTGCTTCCAGGACAAGCAAAAAAAAATTTTTGCCTTTTTTTTTGGCAGTGGGATTGTGTTTTATGTTTTATACACAGTGATTGTGGACTGATTTGCTACCTTTGGTCGGTGCTGAGCAGGATGACGTTTTCTTTCCCGAAACCCAGAGCTGCTCCGGCTTTAGCGATCGAATAGTGACTCTACAAAGACGCAAACACACACACACACACACACACACACACACACACTGTAAGTCTACAGTCTACAGGCAATCATGGAGCACATCTGGACGAAATGTAAAAGATTGACAAGTTCTTCGAAGTTCCTCACGTGTTCTGACGTAAAGAGGACGAGGCGCGGTGCAGCCGACATGCCTTTGGTTTTGACCTCGGGGAAATACTTATAGCGGGCGATCATCACACTGTACATGTTCGATATGGCACCACCTGTGTGTAGAAAACAAAAACCATCCGAACCTCAGACTGTGAGTCACATCTGACCCCGACGACCAATCAGAATCTGGTTTATTGTTATACCACAGCGCTGTTACAGTAAATTCTCAAATCTGATTGGTCAGAAGGCGAATCATTTTCTATAACAGCAGCTCTGACGAAAGTGCAGCTCCAAATCACGGGTTTATATTAATGCGCTCGGGTTAATACCTTATCGTTTCTATAGTAACAGCTCATTCACTGGGGTTTGTATGCTGGACGCTGTACATAAACTAAAGTTAATAATAAATGGATTAAAAAAAATGCGTTGTTATTCCCCTGTTTGTCAACATAATAACTCTATAAATAAATTCACCTATTTACATTTTATTTTGCTTTAATTTAATTTGAATCTGTTTAGAAAAATTGAAAAATTATTGGAGGTATAAGAGGAATAAAACACTTCCCGGTCGTGCGGTCATAGGAAAATAATCCACTTCAGGGTATCTCTGCTTTGTGCCACACCTTGGTGTGGATTATTTTCTATAATTATTATTTTCTATTACTATTTTTATTAAACTGTTTATATACAAATGTGAGAGTATGAGGATTTAGACATGTTTGCATGATGCTAACTGGAGGCTATAGGCTTCGATTATTTGCTAGCAGCATTAGACGCTTAGTTTTTTTGTGCAAACAAGAAAAGAAAAGAAGGAATCAAACATGCCTTGGCTGAGAGATACTTAGGTTTGGGCTTAATTATAGGTCTTAATTAGTGTCTCTTGGGAAGGAGAAGAAGGAGACATGATTATTTGCTGCAATATTTTCTTTCCAGAAACCACATTCTGGGAGTTTACCCGGTGAGAAAAGTCCGTCTCCTTCTCCGTTAGTCCAGCCGATAATCTCCCTCATCTTCTTCAGCGTCAGTTGCTCCATCAGCACAAACACGGGCGCGATCTCGTAGGTGAACCTGGAAAGGCATGAAAAGAAGCAGACAGCGACTTAGGACTGAATAAAAAACGAGGACATTTTGATTGACAGGAGAAAAATCTGTCTTGTCACACGTCTGTGCTTCTTTGACTGACTAGTACAAATTGACTGAGCTGCAGTGGAACCCTGCCTCCTCCTCGTCCTCCTCCTCCTCCTCCTCCTTCTCCTCCTCAATGATTCTGCTTCATTTCCCCAAAAAAAAAAAAAAAGCAATGCACAGACCCTTCAAATGCCTTTCATCGACAAACCTAATAACAGACCTCCACAGATATCATCGATACCTGCTCTCGATTGTGTTGCGGCTAATTTCGAACCCTCATAAAAGCCCGGCGTAATGTGGAACCCCATCCCAGATAAAATATTCTGCTGTGAATGCCGCTAATTAAACGAGGGCTGCGATGGGCTCGATAAGCGCTCTTTTCGCTCGGGAGGGGGGGGTTTAATGAAGGGGTCTGATGGCGTGATGAGTATCTGTCAGTCTCAATGGCGGAGTTCAGAGCGACAGGAAACAGGCAGGGCATGGCTGTTCGGCTGAGATAAGGGCCTCAATCCGTCTCATTCAAAGAGAGGAATTTCACATTTCTATGTCATTTTGAAAGAGAGAGAGCGAGAGAGAGAGAGAGAGAGAGAGAGAGAGAGAGGGAGGGGTGTTGCAAGCAAAAAAGGACAAAACAGGACGTCTGAGAACATAGCCTCACTGGAGGTCCGAGATTAAAGAGTGTACGTGTATTACACAGAATCAGGATGGATAAAATTCCCAATGTAGCCCATTTAATATTTATCGATATAGCTATCGAATGATCAGCAGCATTTCTGTGTGAGTCAGTAAATGGTTTTCATGCTGGTTTTGCAGACATTCGGTCTTTACACTTTAACAAAAAGGTCCCACGCGGCTGCGTTTTTGCTCCATAACATTCCCTAAAAGTACACCAGGACTCCTTAAGGTCCACTTATCTGTCCAATTACCTTAAATAATGTCTGCGATCACATCCTCGAAATGCTTTCGACACACTTAAAGAAGGTTCAAGAAGGTGAAACTTAAATTCAGAAATTAAAAAATTCCGACTACAACCTCTTTTAGAAAGCGAAGATCCCTTGTTTTTTTTTAAAGATTGAACCCCAAATTCCAGATTATTATCTTCAATATTATCTTCAGAGCCAATAAATAATATCCATGACATTCCAGATACTGAGCAGATAAATTTATTATGAGCTCGTCTTGCTCTCATGCTCTCCTATGTCCTGAAGTGTTTTATGCCACTTATACCACAGCAATTTGCCAATGCGAACAATAGGTTGTTTATTAAAACCTAGCAAAGCAAGCTCGTTCCTGTTCTCGCTTATGTTATAGCAGCTATCAACAGTCTTTCTTTCTTTCTTTCTTTAAGTTAATTAGACGAAAAAAAAAACTCAGCTTGTCATGTCGGTAATAAGCACAAACTTGCGTGTTGTGAAGGTTTTCCCCTGTTGCAACGTTATAGCTTTATCTCTGACACTGGAGACTCCTTCCCTAAATGTTAAATAAACATCTCCTTACAGAAAACTTCGCCTTGTCACCATGCTTTTTATTTGAAATCTTTTTTTTCACATGGCGTGCCCACCATATAAGTCCCTGTCTAAGCTGTTACTATAGAAACACCTACTGACCAATCAGAATTGAGAATTCAGCAGCGTTGTGCTATAAACATCAGAAAAAAACCAAGAAATTTACCAAGACGTTTATTTTTTAAAAATATGTAATGCATCTGGGTGAACAATTTAAAATTTTATTATACATTATAATTTGTTTTTGTTATTAATATTATTTTTAAATATTGATTTTAAATATTACGAAACTTGATAATTATTATTTGATTATCTTGTGCATTATTTTATTAAAAAATGTATGCTTAATTATTATATTTATTTCCAATATTTTAAATCATTTTGATCCTATTAAATTGATGTATTTTTTATTACAACACATTTTTACGTAACATTATTATTATTATTATTATTATTATTATTATTATTATTATTATTATTATTATTATTATTTCTGCACACTGTCTGAAACTAATCCATATAAAAAAGAATGTATCATCTATAATACAAAAATATATTTGTAGTATATGGCTTATACTATAAAGTTGGAACATTATGATTATGAATTAATTTGTGTATGTGCATTATCTCTAAGTGGGTTTGTGTGTGTGTGTGTGTGTGTGTGTGTGTGTGTGTATGTGTGTTTTGGGACATTAGCTGCCAGTCGATACGTGTCAGCTTTGATCATTTCTAATTAATCACAGTGAGTGATGATAATGGCAGAACCCGCGCTTTCACCACATTCACACACTGACAGAGCCTCGAGACAAAGGAACACCCTGCTTTCAGCACACAAAGCCTGTGTGTGAGTGTGTGTGTGTGTGAGTGTGTGTGTGTGTGTGTGTGTGTAAGCAGGAGGGGGGGGAATGGCTTAAAGAACGAATGACTGAGGTAGCAAATGATGCTTAAACACTGCGGTGAAGAATCAGACGTAATGGGGCCGAGAACATGTAGCATCATTCCAAAAGATCCAGTTCTGCCCAGCAGGGTGCAACATCCCGGGAGCAAAACAATACCATCACACACACACACACACACACACACACACACATGCACAGAAGGTGAGAGAGAAATAAAGAGGAAGAGAAGAGAGAGAAGTGGCAGTTTTTTTCACTACATAGCCCGTCACTTCAGTTTTTATAGCAATACAAATATACTTTAATTTTTAAATGACGCAATTTCTCATCTTTTCATCTCCATGCTAATCGACCCAAACGATCCCGACACGGTCAGAGCTCTGAATTCCCTTCCCATACTCGGGGATTCTCTCAATAAAAAAACAAAATGTGTGTGCAGGTTTCACTGGAAATAAGCGATGGAGAGAACTGAACGTCACTAACATCACCTTTTTGTTCATGTTTTAATTAACATTAGCTTCAAATGACCTGAAGATCGTCTCTATAATAGAAAGTTATGATTTGTATGAATTTCTTTTTTCAATCTTTATTAGAATTGGAAACACAGGTGGGGAAAATCTTTTTTAGGATCATTCCACATTTATTAAATATTTAACATGGGTATTTTGACCAAAAAAAAAAAAGAAAAAAAAAAGGAGCCCAAAAAAACATCATAAAGTTACAATGATCTTGTCTGAGAGAGAGAGATAGAGAGAGAGAGATAGCGAGAGAGAGATAGCGAGAGAGAGAGAGAGAGAGAGAGAGAGAGTTCAGAAAGTTAGTTCAGTGTATTGCTTGCTTTACCATTTAGTGATTATATCTGTTTCTTGATGATTTTCTAAAAATTTTACTCACAAATTTTATTAATACAGTATAAAAATATAAAGTAATACTTTGTTTAGTGTTCTAGCACTTACTAGCCTTTTATAATATTTCCTGCAGGTCTGTTAGTGAATCCAAACGTTAAAAAAAAAATACAAAAATACAGCAAGAAGAAAGAAATTTACTTTCAGAACTTAGAACAATCTAAAAATTTACGTACTCTAACTCAAAAAACGTCTCTTTCGAACGTTTAATGAAATATCGTTTCAGGAGTTTGTACAAAAGACAAAAGCGTTCTTCGAGGATTCATTAAAGGTTCATTGGATAATTCATGCTTCCGTAAAAGAGTTGCAGGGTTCTCCAGAGAACCTTTAAGGACTAAAAGATCGAAATTTTCCAAATGGGTTTACAGCGTTTTAACTCTCCCTTCCTTGTTTTTCTGCTTTTATTATGATTTTTATTCAGTCTTACATTTGTATAATTACTCTTCTTAGATTTCACGTTCTCTCATTGCACCCTTATTCTGTTCTCTCAGACAGTTAAGGGTTCTTAGCTTTCTACATCCGTTCTACCTGGAACCTTCTCTGAAACAGAAACCCTCTGCATTGAAACTTTGTGCGTTCCCTCAGAGAGACAACCTGAAGCATGCTTTAACCTTTGAAGAGCGTTCTTTGTTTACTGAGTGCATTATATGAAAATTTATAAAAGTTGCTATCTGCAACGCCTCTGCGCTCGTTCCTGCACTAGAGAAATCTTCCTAAATGAAATTCCTAAACAGATTAGAAAGATAAAAACACTACAACTACAGTGCCTCCATCTTGTCCTTTTTCTCGTCTACATTTTTTTGTCATTTAAATATCAGTGATCTTCATACATAAATATACTGTTTTCTAACATTTAAACTGGAACATAGTAGCTGTGACCCAAAATCATGCATATGCCACACACACAAACACACACACACACATATTTTCACATCCAGAAATGAGAAATAATCCAATATATACTGTATAATATAGTATATACTGAGTGTCTCAATACAAAGCATGAACCTTCCTGGAGTCCGGGACTGCTTTAACTGTAAAATAAATTTCACTAAACCCTCAAAATACATATTGATTTTCAGGACATAATCCTACATTAAACATTAGCCTCGTTATTCAAATGTGCTCGGTAATATTCTGGCTATTTTATTGAACTCCTAGAGCATTTTTGCTCCTGAACTTTCCACCCACAGGACACATTAAGCCCAAGATGAAATCGTTTATAGGCAACTTGTGTTTACATTAGGAAGTTTCAGATTAAACCCATTCGATTCGATTCAATCCACATATGATGGATTGTGATTTTTCTCTACCAAAAGGAAGAAAACGAAATGTGCATAATTCCCCCCCCTTTATCCCAAATGTAGTCAATCAGTGTCATAAGTTTGCTATTTTAGTTGAACTCTTTTCACCAGAGGCCAAAAGATCAACATTTATTTGTGATGTCACACTCCATAGTAGTGGTTACTGGCTTATATGAAAGTAGATGCAAGAATTTCGTAGTATTTCTTTTTTTTCCCCCTAGCCTACTAGGTTTAAATGGTATAATTTTACTGTGGTAGTCCCATCAACTGTTTTATCTCTGTACCAGTGTTACTGTGGAGACAGATGAATTATTTCCCCACTGCTCACCAGCAGCTAAACACAGAGTCACGATACTCTACATACAGAAACCCAACCGTGTCCTGACTAATCTTATAACAGACTTGCGATGATAAAACAATTCATTTGTTGTTTGCTGATTGAAAATATCTGATGAGTCCATTTCCATTCCGCCAATGTTCAGCTAGAAGGGGTTAGCAGTCTTTTCTGTAAATATCCATCTGAAACCGCATCCAGTGTAGCAGAAAGATGGATGTTTTTGGATGATAATGATAAGTTCTGTTTAAAAAGTAAATGTGTAAATTTGGACAGGTCCAGCCAATTTATTTAAAGCTACAATGTGCAGAACGAAAAAAAAAAAAAATCATTACTGAATCAGGGGACTGAGAATAATCTATAATCTGATGTTCCTGAGCTGCTGTGAGTCACCCTGACAATCCTGTACTAGTAATTCACAGTCAATGTCAGTGTGTCAGGGGAAATTTGTATATATACGTCATTCTCCAGCTAAGATACATCAAGCGTAGGCACTTTCCAACTTTAGGCATGAAAGAAGTCTGATTACATGGTGACTGGCAGAAGTAGAGTGAGAGAGTGAAATATTTGTATTGTTATCCAGTTGTGAAGTTGCTCAGCTATGGAACCTGTAACAGACGGCTACTGACTAACGTGTCCACATTTTTGCATTCAAACACAGTCTATGCTGTATTTTAGATCGCTAGCTAAGGTTAGCTAGCTATCAGCAACACAGATGCACCGAAACACTATTTTGGTCACTATTATGTAGGCATTTTACTTAGTTTGCATTATGTGTTTTGCCGGAAAAAGACCTGAAACTAGCCTAAAATGTCCCGGATGTGCATTTATTCTTCTTTTCCTAAATCTTTGCGCGTTAAGTTCACTGTGTATGCCTTATTATCCTTGCCTATGCCTTTTTATCATCGCCTAGTATGGCCATTATCGACTCCATAATTCCTATTCACGACTCCAAATCTTACAATAGACATGGTTCTGTACATCAGGAGTCAAGTTTCCATCCATTTTTGTGCTTTTCTGTCATCAACAAAGTGAAAGTGTGTAAAAAAAAAGTTTGCAAAATTTGTCTCCCGCCTCTTACCATCCAACTGGCCCATAAAATGGTGTGCGTGATGATGTCATGAGGTCATCTTTAAAAAAAAACAAGTTGCTTAAGCTTTGGGGTGTCGCAAAAGAAATCTGCCCTTGAGCCGTTTCCATACATGATTTTGTTTAATATCGCAAATTAATTGAAATTGTTGAGCTTACTGTCATTTTAACTTCATAAATAATCGCAATTGTATGAAATATTAGACGACGACGTCAGAATGGAGCAGTTGCTCGTCTGATAGGGCTCCATAACTGCCCTTATGCGATAAAGCCAAAGGGTCTGGGAGAGACCACGCAATAGGGAATTCTGGGACCGACCTGAGGGTGGATTGCTGCTGAATCTAGCGGAGGCAAATGAAATTTACAGTATTTTCGTAACACATCCTGTAATTCCTTGGCGCATCTTGGTGCGCTGGATGGCGTGCACATCCCTATTCTTCCCTCGAAGGATAGATTCTATCATGTGACACATATTTTTTCTCGCAAAAACTCTTTCCAAACTATTTTTTTCGCAACATTTGAAGTATCGACATGGAATTTTTTTGCACTAAAATTAAACACAAAAAGATTCCGCCCACACTCGTGAAATTTTAGCGAGAATGTGCGTTTCCATCAGCTGTCTCGATGAACGTAGGATTTCAATGCGCTAAACCTTTTTTTTTTTTTTTTGCGCAAACATATCCTCGGATGGAAATGTAGCTACTGATAGCTACGCACTTACACTTTCCCTTTGTTTGCCACAGCCTATTTTATTTTATTTTTTTGCAGATTTTGATTTGCTTTAATTCTGATTATTTTCGTTAAAACAAGATCTTTACATCTGCAAACAATTTCTAAAATTAGCCAATGGACTTGCTTTTTTCCAGCTGTACGGGAAATGGGTCAGTTTATTCAGGAAGCTCTACAAAAGTAAGACATTTGCATTCTGGTGCTCCGTCTGAGGACTGAACCCACAACCTTCAGATTATTTTTTAAATTCAGTACTATTCTTCGTAATTAATGATTAAGTCATAAGGGTTTATTTATGTTAAGTGATATTGGTAAAATAATTCACGTGAATATCAATTATTAGTGATTGTACTAATAACAAAAGGCCTATAATAACTAGACTAAAACTATAATAACTAACGGAATATTGCAGAAGCAATCTTCACAGCCATCTATTATGAAGTGTTATGTGCTCGCACACCCGTAACCATTTTCCAAAACCGTGACAACCCTGAACACAACCCACATTATGAAGTTAGCTTGAATTTTCTAGCAGAAAGAGGAATATTCCCAAATCCTACAATATATCCTGTAGCATTATGACTAAGCTTGCAGATCAGTATAGTCTGAAGTGAGTACGTGAAGATGTGCGCATGTATTTACTGAATAGATTTGATATAATAGCCTTGTAGCTCTAATACAAAAAAGACTAAATAAGAAAACTCTAATCACCAAACATGTTATGGCTAATTTGAGGATATCTGTGTACAGTTTTTACAATTTTTTGGCTGTGTGTTTGCGTGGGACTGATGTGAATAAGAGTGTATTAAGCGAAGTAATTCCCCTCTGCCACCAGCCATTCTTCCTGTAATGGCGGTTTAACAAGCATTTCCTCATCCTAAGTGACTTCTATAATGGAGCCATGCGTTTATATAAAGAAGGACGGCGCTAATGAAGCGACTCGTTCCTGTGGGAGTCAAAGAGCCACTCGGAGGGAGGCACTATGTGGGGTTTCCAAGGCCCAGGGGGTGGGGGAGGGTGGGTGGGATTGGGGGGGGCTGATATGGGGCGGGAGGGGGCACACGCATTCCGACTGGTCGGTCTCAGCTGGCACTCGGCTCCTACCAGCCATCGGTCACGCTCAGTCAATGGGCCATTAACTAGATTTGGGACGAGACCATTCTGAGCTACAGTAGCTCCGTTGTAAAGAAAAAGGCTCAAAGCAAAATTTGTAATATCGGGTTAAAATCAGAGTACAAAATGCATGCGCCTTAGGAGTTGTGTATCAGTGTCTGAAAAAGAAGGAGAGGGGAAATGCTCAGGAAGTGAGCTGAACCTCAGGAAATAACAGAAACCATTTTTTAATGCTCTTGATTGCTTTTGAGTCTATATGCAGCCACGTTCTTTATGCTGCCTGTTCAAAGTCTCCTGCTCTGTTCTTTATTATTATTATTATTATTATTATTATTATTATTATACAATGAAATGTCCTGATCAATATGCAATCTAACGTGTCTCGGGGGTACCAGAGCTGCCTGCGCTATCAGCTCATCACTCGATACAGCGCTAACAAAAACCAGCACCTCTGGCCACAGAGCGAAAAAACAATCACTTTACATAACCTCCTGACATCAGAAGCAGTGGGTGTGAGATCACACACAGCCATGCGGACAGCCGGGATAATCATCCTGACCATGAAGAGGTTGGGGAAAAAAGGACAGGAAAGGAATGTAAGAGGAGGACACAAAAGGAAAGGAAAGGAAAGGAAAGGAAAGGAAACAGGAGGACATGAAAAGAAAGGAAAAGGAAAGGAAAGGAAAAAACAGTAGGAAACAGGAGGAAAGGAAAGGGAAAGGAACGGAAAGAAAAATAAAGGAAAGGAAACAGGAGGACATGAAAGGATAAGGAAAGGAAAGGAAACAGGAGGACATGAAAGGAAAGGAAAAGGAAAGGAAAGAAAAAGAAAGGAAAGGAAACAGGAGGACATGAAATGAAATGAAATGAAATGAAGCAAGAAGACAGGAAAGGAAAGGAAAGGAAAGGAAAAGAAAAGAAACATGACAGGAAAGGAGAATAAAGGAAAGGAAAGGAAACAGGAGGACGTGAAAGGAAAGGAAAAGGAAAGGAAAGAAAAAGAAAGGAAAGGAAAGGAAACAGGAGGACATGAAATGAAATGAAATGAAATGAAGCAAGAGGAGAGGAGAGGAGAGGAGAGGAAAGGAAAGTCGCTCACATGTTGGTGTTAGCAGTAGAGGTTAACCACTCTCCAGCCAGGCCGATGATGTCCAGACCCGTGGAGAGCTGATTGAAAAATCTTGGGTGACCTGAAAATAACAGAGACGACAGAAATTAAAACAGGAAACTGGACTAAACCAAAATCACCTACGGTAAAACTACATCTATCAGTGGTTCAGAACACAAGAGACACAGAGCTGAGTGAGGGTTTCGAAGTTCATATTCTGTAATATAAATGCAAATCCATGTCATATACATGTTCCTGAATATTCCCATTATCCCTCTTTCCCAGCTGTCCGCATCTTTGAGCTTAACGGACCGAGTTCGCCACGGAGCTCCATTAACGGTATACGTTTTAATTGCTCTATTATTTAACACTGAAACACTGAAAGATAAAGGGCAGGAAATAAAGGAAGGGGACAGAGAGGGGAAATAGGAAAGGACAGAAAGCAGAACTGAGAACAGGACAAGAAAAAAAGTGTCAGACGTCGGCAATGTTTCGTTGCTCAAACACACGTAATGATTCTGGTTTATGAAAACGAAGGCGTAAATATCAGTAAACTAACCCTTTCTCGCAGCACACTAGCCTTCCGTCAGTCCACATTATTTACACGTTTCATTTTTTTTCCGAACTTATCATTATCATCCTAAAACATCCATCTTTCTCCTTCATTGGATGCGGTTTCAGAGGGATATTTACGGAAAAGATTGTTAACCCTTTCCAGCAGAACATCGGCGTTCCATTCCACCGGCAGAATGGAAATCGACTCATCGGACGTTTTCGATCAGTAAAAAACAAATGAATCCTTTTATCACTAAGCAAGTCCGTTATAAGATTAGTCAGGACAATGTTGGGTTTCTGTATGTAGAGTATCGTGACTCTTTGCTTAGCTGCTGGTGAGCAGGGTGATGGGAAAGGGGGAGGGGTGTGAGACGCCCTGCTGGGTAAGTAATTCACACCTCTCCGTAATAAAAATGGTACAGAGATAAAAACGGACAGCACGACTGAAGCGTTTTTGAGAGTAAACGTATCGAACCGCCACAATACAGTAAAACATTTAAACAGACGGCTAGGTAAAGCATACTTAGGAAAGACTGCAAATTCTTAAAGCCCTGAGTATCAACTTTCATATAAGCCATTAACCACCACTGTGCATTGTGACATCCAAAACAGGCGCAAATTCCATTTTTTGGTAAAAAAAAAAAAAGTGTCACGTTTCAGTACCACGGACAGTTCCAGGTCCGAAGGAATCGCTTCCAGATTATTGCGAATAAAAGAATTTTTGCCCCTTCCATCTCCTGGTGTATTGTTCAGTTCATCGTTACAATCACGTTATTCAGGAACTGCGGTCGAGGTAAAAGAAAGCTACGAACAGTGACGATTGGAAATCTCCAGAGAGTTCACATTTTTAATAAACAAGCCAAAAATGAAATGTATATCAGGGCTTTGTCACATGTTATAAGCAAAAAAAAAAAAAAATTTTTTTTAAGTGTTTAATATTAATATTAATTTCTTCCTTGCCTGATATACAATTCCTTGTTTACCCAATTTGTTACAATTATTTCTATCTTAATATATCTTAAGATATTTTTTTATGTTATGGTCACTTTTTTATTTATTTATTTATTTATTTATCTGTTTATTTATTTATTTATTTATCTGTTTATTTATTTATTTATTTGATTCTTGCTTCTACACCTATGGGATTCTATTTGCTTTTTTATTTATTTATTTATTTATTTATTTGATTCCCGCTCCTACACCTATGGGATTTTATTTGCTTTTTTTGGCACATTTTGATCGATTATTATTATTATTATTATTATTATTATTATTATTATTTACTTTTGCACTATATATATAAGGCTAATGTAGCTAAATATGGCCAGTTCAGCATCGTGCAAACTGCATGAACTCAATTTGCAATCTAATACTGTCATGTTTTAGTACTTCCACTGAAAACACACACAAACACACACACACACACGTTACAGCCTCTTTTATTCGAAATGCCCCTTAATGACCCTTGTTTCATTACAGTATCATTCAGACCTGCTTTAAGGCTGCCATAAGATGTAACAGTGCTAATGGGGATTGATTTTCCCCCCTTAGACTGTACTTTAGATAAATAAATAAATAAATAAATAAATAAATCTCTGTTGTGGTAGGAAATAATGAATAGGACAAAGTTTACTTACTAATATGCTGTACATACAGCTTTATCCTTAGATTTTTTTTCCTATAATTCTTCTTCTTTTACCAAGTCAAGTTCCAATAATGGCTTTTTTACTTGTCGCTCAATATTATGTATCCTCTATATTATGTATAATGTAAGCGTTTAAATAAAATTTTTACCTAAATTATTCAAATGAATGAAAAGCTCAACAGCGCTGCTCGAAGCTGAGCGTAAAAGGAACACGACCTAATCAAGCACGAGTGTACTTAATACAGTTTAAAGTAATAAACTATAAATAAACCCTTTTATCGTGAAAGTTATCGGTCGTGTTGGACGGAAGCGTACACATCACTGCAAGTATATTTAAAATATTGAAAAAAAAAGCGCTTTCTACCCTCTTCTGCATACATGAGCTCAAAGACAGCTACGATTGGATGGCTGTGCCATCGTTGAGATTCAAACTTGCGAGTTTCCGATGAAAAGGCAACTGCTTTTCCGATACAACGCTGCCAAACAGTAACCTGAACTCAGGATTGAATCCTGGAGCTGGGATGAGATAACGCTACACCACCATGCTGCCCCATTCAACACACAAAATAGGCACTGATCTTCTGCCGCCAGTCACAATCAGCAGCTTCGTGTTAATTTAGTGTTAGGTAGCTAGCTATGCTGAGATTGTACATTTACAGCTAGCTGGCTTGCTAATAACTGCTGTGGGATTTTGGAATCTCCAACTTATTCAAGGAAAGATCAAATCTGAGGTGACAGCAGCTGTCGATTTGATCTTTTCCCCCCCTCAGGCTTTGGTGGAAATTATGGACAGGATGTCATGTCTGATCCTGTTAGGAATGTTTTTGGGACCACCCAGAGGAAACCAATGTGGACATTGGGGAGAACATGTGAAACCGATCAGAAGGTTGTGAGTTCACATCCCAGCACTGCCAAGCTGTGAGCAGTGTTGGGTCCTTAGGCAAGAACTTTGAACCTCAACTGATCAGTCGTATCCTGTCTCCAAGGCATAAAGGCATCAGCCAGTCGTACTTGGTGGTAGTATATTACTAGTTTGAGACACAATGGAGGCTAAAACCGTCAAATTCATACTCTGAGCTGATACTTCAAATATTTCTGATATCACAATCTAAACTCCATCGCTCTACACTTCATTTGCTCCGCATATAGTCCATCATCCAGCTATATGAAACAGTCGTATAGACTCGCACATACGTGTAGAACAGAACCCCAGGAGGTGATTTGAGATGGTACCTGTGCGGACTCCGTACTTGAGCGTGTCCCTGCAGTCCACGAGGATCTGCTCCAGCGACTCGGGCTGGTCGCAGAGCTCCAGGTTGAAGCCCTCAATGCCCTCCAGGAGCTGGTGTGGATGGTGGAAGTCCAGAACTTTGGTGGATCTGTCGAAAGTCTTGCGAACGTAATTGGTGAGGATCTCCATGACCTCGAGGAGGAACTGCATAGTTGGCTCTTCGCCATTTTTAGCAGGAAGTAAATCTGGAGAGGGAGGAAATTCATGAAAAGACATGATGGGCTTTGTTTGACAGCTGAATTTTACCATCGTTACTTCCATGCAGCAGATATTTCTGTCTGACTCTATGTTGTTTTTTTTTCATCTAATCACGCCATCACCAACCAAGACTTTAACTTTATTACTTCACTGAATGTTTGTTAAATGGATCCACATTAACTAAACTGAGATAATTGTTGGAAAAGGGACGTGGACAGAAGTAAGATGACCATCTGACTATAGATTGCAACTTCTTTCTTTCTTTCTTTCTTTCTTTCTTTTTATCTATAGAATGTTCTTTTGTTTCATAAATTTATTTGTTTGTTTGTTCGTTTGTTTACACTGTTTTCTTTTTCTTTCCTTTATAAATTCATTCATTCATACATTCATTCATTCATTCATTTATTATCCTTCAGTTTCTTTCTTTCTTTCTTTCTTTCTTGACCTTATTTGTTTGTACATTGTTTTATTTGTGTGGTTGGTTTTATTTATGATATTTTCATTCTCTATCCTTTCTTTCTTATTTTCTTTCTTTCATTCTTATTTATTTATTTATTTATTTATAGAATTTTCTTTTACACTATTTTCTTCTTCCTTCCTTCCTTCCTTATGCCTTCAATTTCTTTCTTTCTTTCTTTCTTTCTTTCTTTCTTTCTTTCTTTCTTTCTTTCTTTCTTTACTTTATTTGTTTGTACATTGGTTTATTTTGTGTGGTTGGTTTTATTTATAATATTTTCTTTCTTTCTTTCTTTCTTTCTTTCTTTCTTTTATCCACTATTTATCTTCCCTTTTCTTTTCTCCACTTATTGTATCAAGACTGTCCCAACGAACCTGAATAATTATAACCATATGTACATGATTTAAAAAAACATAATGTTTATTTTGTTCAGCTTTTTTTTTTTCTACCTTCAGCTTTTTGGGGTCTACTTCCTGTTTGATGCTGACCACACCCACGTTTATGATGTCGCTTGAATTAGGCCATGTTATTTCTATCACGCATTTCCATTTCAGGGGCTTTAGTAACAGATGTTTTTTCGTTGATTTATCAGGACTGAAAACAAAGGCTGCTCAGTTTAACTGTCCTGATTCTTGACCAATCAGAACTGAGCATTCGACAGCGCCGGGGTATGAAGAGTGATGTAATGAAAAGATTTTATAGTAAAACATACACAAAACGTAGAGTCTTTGCTTTAATCGAAGTGTAAACTCAGGGCACAGGCACAGCCGGTGGAGTATTAAGGAGTAAATCTGACCGATAGCAAATCTACACCCGATTTCTTCCTGCAGTAACCCCAGCTAACATCACATAGCGTGACATCATGTCTAAAGAAGTAAGTGATGGAGAAGGCTTACCCCGGGCGAACAGGTTGGAGAAGTCAGTCTCGGTGCGGGTGAAGCGCGTTTCCTTCTCCCGGTTCTCCCTGTTATGACTCTGCTCTTTCTCCCTGAAGGATCCCATCATCCTGCTTTTCTCCTCCAAGCTGTTGTTCTTCTGCAGAAACCCTGCATCATTCCGAGACGATGAGGAATGGAAGCCGCTTAGAAACATGTCCAGATCTTTGCTACAGCCTCCTTTATAAGCTAATTCTCCTGACACATGGCTTTGTGTTTGAGTGACTAGCAGCCTGTTCGGCTGATGTATATATATATATATATATATATATATATATATATATATATATATATATATATATATATATATATATATATATATATATATATATATATATATATATATATATACACTTTAGTGGTGATTTCCACCCCCAACACATTTCCGCCCGAGTGCTCAAGCTGCCTGACCCGAACAGAAAACATGTCATTTAACCGGAGGCACAGAGATCTGATAGGGCTATAGATCTGATACACACTGCTCCCCATGACACCGATCTATCAGGGAGGCTTTACAGCCGTAACTGGTGTGAAGAAGAGCGAAAAGCACAAGCAGGAAGCCAACGTGTCTAAAGATGTGTCTAAAGCTATTACACCTGCGACAGATAGCACTGCTCAGGAAGCCATTCCGTATAACAAGCTCATAAAACAGAAGACATAAAATAAACATTTTATCTTCTAAAGCCGCACCATGAAATAATGGCATAATAAAATCTTTTCCCAGACGCTTCGGTAAGATCACTGGGACAGAGAAACCCTTTCGTTTCTTTTTCATTTGCTCAATTATTGTTATATTATAAACACTTGCCCGGAATAAAAAAAAAAGCAGAATTTGATAAAAATGTAGTAATGGTATCAGTTGCTATATTAAAGATTTAAATGTTTCATTAAAAAAAAAAATCCAAATGCATTATCACTGATACGATCACAAATGAGATCTTGGGATTACAAATGAGGTAAACAGTTTCTTTTTTTTATTGATTCATTTATTGCTTTATATTATAAGCAGTAACACTTTCATTGCTTAATGGCATTGCCTATTATTATTATTATTATTATTATTATTATTATTATTATTAAAAAAGGTTTAGCTTTTATCAGATCTATTGTTTATTGGTATCACTATAAACAGATTTATTTATTTATTTATTTATTTATTAAATGAGTTAAAATATTAAAATTAAACAAACAAACAAATCAATTAGTCAATCTATCTACCTATTATATAGTGATATATGATATATAATATTTATAATAATAATAATAATATATTATATATAATATAATATATTATTATTATTGTTGTTGTTATAGCAATAATATAATATAATATAATATAATATATTTTATTCTATAAAATGTTTTATTTTTTTTAATTTATTTTATTTTATCAAATAATAATATAAAATAATTTATAAAATAATATTTATAAAATAAATGTAAAAAATTGAATTAAAAAAATTATAAAATACAATATTTTTTAAATAACAGTAACAGTAGCACTAAAATTTTGCCTGTTTATTGTTATCGCTATGTAACAAACTTAATTTTGATTTATTGTAAAATTCATGATTTTTTCAAAATAATACAAATACCGTCTTTTCCATCTGCAGTGATAAGATGACTGAGAGTCTTAAAAAATATTTAAAAAATTTTTTTTTTATATTCTAAACAGCAGCACTGGTTGAGTTGTTTATTATTCTAGAATATAATCAGGAAGATCACATCGTTGATGGCGTTAATTTCAGAGTATCGCTGTAGAGCAGACGAAGAGGTTCATTGTGTTAAATCTCTGATCGTAAAAACATCCGGCTTTTCCCAAATGCATTGTTACTGGTCAAATCACTCGTAGCCGAAAACCTGGGAATGGTTTGGTCATCTGATTCCCAGTGGACATCGATTATGTCTGTGCAGTGTGTGTGTGTGTGTGTGTGTGTGTGTGTGTGTGTTATCTCAGAAAAACAGACAGAGAGAGAAGCAGTGCAGCGGCGCTTCATATTCCGCCTCCGATAAGAGCTGCTCAAATCTATGCAAATGCATTCAGTGCTGCTGGATTTCTCAGTTTTTCTCACATCAGGTCCAACAACAATATGATAAAATGATCATTTTTTCCTCCCAATAAACTGCGCTTTAAAACAGCGCAGCCAAATTGTCTGTATTTTATTTTATTTTATTTTATTTTATTTTATTTTAAACCTGGTGAATTCACAATCGTTTAATAATCATGTTAAGATTTTGTTTGATAAAACAAATTAGCCCTAAATTATATAGCCTCAAACGCTGCGTATTACTTTCCTAATAATTAATTCAATTTCAATT
>CM040976.1:2973258-2985958 GCA_022985145.1 Pangasius djambal | reverse complement strand
TATATATATATATATATATATATATATATATATATATATATGAAGCTATATGAGGTATGAGGTGTGGGATTGTGGGATTGGTCTGATTATGAGAAAGCGGGAGAGAGAGGGATAAAGAGAGGAAGAGAGGGAGGGATGAGTGAGTTGTTCACGCGCGGCTGTAGAGGATATAATTCCCGTCATTACTGTAATTTCCCTCATTATGCTTTTGGAGGCTGCATTTTTAGCTGGAAGCGCGTGCATGAAGTGGACAAGGTCTGTAAGCAATTCTCTAAACAACACACACCTGCAGCACAAGTCACACTGAATCTGTTTTACATTTACACCATACAGAAAACAAATTATTATTATTATTATTATTATTATTATTATTAGTAGTAGTAGTAGTAGTAGTAGTAGTATTATTGTATTCAACACCATGCTGATTTTTTTTCATACCGTGTGTGTGTGTGTGTGTGTGTGTGTGTGTGTGTGTGTGTGTGTGTGTTTGTGTATCTCTACCTGAGGCTGGAGGTCGCAGATTAGCAGAGCTCTGATCCACTTCGGCGGCTGAGGAAGAGGAGGAGGATGAAGCCGAAGCCGCCATCATCATTATCAGTTTCACGCTTCCAAGCTTTTCACACTGCTGGAACACACACACACACACACACACACACACACACACACACACACACACACACTAATAATCACACACAGAAATAATATCAAAAACTTCTCTATCCTATAATTTCGCAGATATAAACTAAAGACGGATCAGAGGTATAAATGTATTATATATGCTATATTATTATTATTTTTTTAAATATATATTTCTACCATTTATAGCTATTATTCTGCTAGTAAGAGCCCTTATTTTCATTGAAAGCCATGCTCCAGTCTGTGCGTCTCATATGCATGCTTTTTTTCCCCCTAAAAAATGCGTTTTTCCTTTTTCTTTTCTTTCTTTTTTTTAAATTATTTCTATTTTTTTGGTCGCACATTTATGACTAAACACCAAGCTGTTAAGTGACTTGAAACACAAATCAGGACTAAAGTGTACCTTCAGGAGAAAAAATGCATGCATGGGGTTCCTTGGGTAGGCTATGCATCTTTTTTTTTAGTATTATTATTTTTTAAATTATTATTATTTTTGTTTAAATATAGCCCATACTGTCTAACTGTGCATTAGCTGATGCACGCGGGTGCGTTTACTTTTTATCTGCACTTATTAAGGACAGTAATATAGGTACAGAATCTTTTTATTCTGATTAATTGTCGGATGGATTTGCAGGCAACAGGATGTTAAAAATAAATGCGCCCCTGAATGACATGATCTGGGTATTATATTTAAATATTAATATCATAAATCTTTCTATATTTTTGCAATTCTGATATTTATGGAATGTTTGATTATAAGTCAGAGCTATGGCTGAAATAGCTGAAAGACAATATCTGACAAATAAACCAACGAAAGCATTCCCATATTTTGTTTAAAATGACATGGTTTCTGTTTTTCAAATAAAACTGTTTTGTTTTACATCACTATAATCCCCCCCCCCCCAGTCTATTTTTATTTTTATTTTTATTTACATCAGCATCAATTTCTTATTTCCTACCAATAATTAATATGGACGCATATCTGCATTTGATACTGATTAAATACACCAAGATTCAATTTTCTTGAAATAGACAATAGATCTTTTTTTTTTTTTATTTTGAGAAAATATTATTCGGGAATATATTTTTTTTTAATTTAAGGTTTTCCAAACAGCACAATAAATTTCAGCTCTTGTTATCAGAAGTAATTTTTTCTTTACGTTTTTCTTTTTCTTTCTTTCTTTCTTTCTTTCTTTCTTTCTTTCTTTCTTTCTTTCTTTCTTTCTTTCTTTCCTGCTTGTTTCAGATGATTTTCTTGTTCATGCTCACTGTAACATTTTCCAAACGAATGCTTTGGGAAAAAAAATATACTGATTCCTCAATTAAGATGCTTTTTTTTATTATTATTATTTTTTATTATTTTATTTTTTTTAAATAACAAAACCATACACATCACTCAGTGTCAGAGTGTGAAGTGAATGAACACAGCTACTCATGTGTTAAATGACCTCGTGTTTTTTAAATGAGCCGAATCCTAAGTGTTTTTATTGACCCATTTGCTTTGAAACACACACACACACACATCATGCATCACACACACACACATCATACACACACACACACACACACACACACACAGAATGATGATGGATCTAAATGTACACACTTTTAAGCAATTGAATTAATCATGTAATAAAAACACGCAATTATAAATAAATCATCATTTTCATGTAAAAAAAAAAAAAAAAGAGAAGACGTAAAGAAGATTACCGTTTACAGGTGTGTTTCACAGACTTCCGCTCCAGCTCTGTAGGCTACAATCCAGACAACCCAAAAGAGAGATAGAGTGTGTGTGTGTGAGAGAGAGTGTGTGTGTGTGCGCGCGCGTGTGGGTGTATGTGGGGTGTATTATCTTCTTTATATCGCCTTATAAACAGGTGAAAATCTCCCAAGGAACACCAGACTGAACAAACCCCGGTTCAAGCCTCTTCTGGATTAAATCCCTCTCTCTATCTCTTTTCCCCCCAACGCGTGAATCGACTCAATTTATCCGTTCCGCGCGCGCATACACACGCATAGACACGCACACCCATGCACACGCACACACACGTCTATGAGTCACCCAAAATCCACTTTGTGCTGCGGGCAGACAGTGAAATGGCACAGGAGCCTAGAGTCACTGTCACGGCTTTATAGAGCAATTAATGCACACACTGAGAAGTTTCAGCCTCCCAAACCAACACACACACACACACACACACACACACACACAGAGAGAGAGAGGGGGAGAGAGAGAGAGAGATTTTTCAGTCCACAAAAAAAAAAAAAAAAAAAAAAACCACCACCACAGATTCACAGACTTCAAAATACAGATCCAATGGAAAAAAAAAAAACCTCAACACTTTATACCCCAAACCAAAACTCTCCTTCTCCTCAAACCTGAAGCTTACCTTTACCCTGGTTAAACACATCCACCATGAGGGGGCGACAGAGAGTCAAACTGCCCTGTATGACCCTGTAGGCCACCAGTAAATGAGCCTGAACGCAGGATTCCCAGCATTATTTTTGGCTCTACCACATCATCAGCCTTATTTCCAAATATTATTTTCCAAAACACACCTAAAAGTCCTGCATGCTTGTATCCATCCATCCATCCATCCTTCCCTTGTCTGTATCGCATATCCTACACAGGGTCACGGAGGAGCCTGAAGCCTATCCCAGGTGACTCGGAGCACAAGGCAGGGGAGACCCTGGACAGGATGCCAAGACATCACACCCTCACACACTATGGACAATTTGGAGATGCCAGTCAGCCTACAATGCATGTCTTTGGACTGGTGGAGGAAACCAGAGTACCTGGAGGAAACCCCCCGAAGCGTGCAAATGCAAACTTGAGGTGGGATTCAAACCCCCAGCCCTGGAGGTGACCTAAACACTAAGCCCCCCCATTCCCCATGCTTGTATCCAGTGATACATAATACAGTAGTTCTATACATTAAAGCAGCAATTTGTCATTTTCAGAGCCCTCTTCTGGCCACGGTGTGAATTGCAATAAAAAGACTGGATGAGTGTTTCCCGGACTGGAGATGTATCTGTGTGAACGGTTATGGGATGTTTACTGTGTTTTGTGTGCTTGGTCAAAAAAAAAAAAAAAAAAATTCACAACACTATCAATCATGGCTCTGTATTTTACACAATCACGTTTGACCTTAGTTTTTGCACTCAGCAAGTTTGCATTCTGTGTTTTAAAATGTCCGGTTGATCCTCTTCAGGTCCAATGACATACACACCAAGTCCAGAACCTCAAGGTGTTTATTACGCCTAAGACACAATGAGAAAATATTCCCAAAGAATCTGATACAAGACTCAATTCAAGTAACAGACCGACCCTAAAATCACAGATACATCACTTCATATACTTCAGAATTCTAGCACATGATTGGTTGAGGGGAAGAAGGAGGATCTACAGCTTATTGGTCAATAAGTACATCAATCTAATATATTAGGAGTAAAGATGGGGTTATATGAGGTTACTGGCCTACAGGTGCAATATAAAACTGCCTTGAAATGGTTTCTTCTATGGCATCAAGAAATCAGAAACTAAAACCTTGACGGTGTGATAAAAGGAAAACATCGCATCACGTACAACGTCATAGTTAAGACGTTTACGCGAACATCTAGGGAAAAGATTGTCAGGTACATAGTGTATCGGAGCTATGTACCCTGGATAAGTGCCAAGGGTGGTGAGAATCACTTGGAGACCTTCTGCATGCATGTCAAGACTTTCCAACAAACCCACAAAGTGAAGTATGATGTATTATTTGCAGTGAATCCCGCTCTCAGACAGCCATCTTTCCTTGGAACCTTCTCACTGGGTCGGTGCTAGTTTTCAAAATCAGGGAAACCTGGCAGTTATCCGAGGTTCATGGAACCACAGTTATATACACAGGGGCAGTGAGAATCACCTGGATGACATATTCCACAATGACATGAGGCACAAAACACACCTTAGGACTAACTGGAAGTGTATGGAGAAGTGGGGTCTGGGTGATGTTAACCCTATAAAACCTGGGGAAAGTGTACGGTGATGCCCCTGGGACTTGATGGAATGGCACACCTCTGAGTAATGGCCATGAGGAGGAGACACTCCTCATCAAGCGGGATGTCAGGGTAGGGGCTGGGTGTGTGGCCCCTGTGTAGGCAAGATCAATCGATTGACAAAATATGACCTTGGGCAGAAATTCCTGGTTCAACCACAAGGTCAGCCCAGAGTCATCTGGCCATCAATGCACGTAAGGTGAGCGTATCGCCAACGCATTCAGCTCATCATGCACGTTATTTTTGCTTAAGTAACCACTAGCAAAAGGGCTGTTTGCTAAAGACACCCATTTCAGATCAGTATCTTGCAAATGCTTATATGGGACTCCAGCACAGAGGTGAGATCTTACTCAGGGCTCTTTAGGAAACGTCATGGACGGAGGTGCCACACTCTAGATGCCATGCTAAGAAAAACAACACAGTGTAGTCAGTAATGCTAATAAAGCTAGCAATCCTTACAAAGGAAAACTAACTTGATAAAAAAAAAGCTAGCAAGTGCCACAGTTCTGTTGCTGTATAAGTATAAAAAACACACTCACCGCAGCAGAAGAGATGAAAGTAGCCAGCTCTGGAGGACACCTAGAATTTTGTTATTTATTGCAAATACTGAGTCATATGTCTTTTTGCGATTTTATTGAAAAGTCCCAGGATGCACGCTTACAATAAGGTATCCAGGTGATCCTCAGTGCTCCTGCCAGTTAGGAGGCGTGAAAGAGAACTAGACTATTGTGTGTCACCCCTTTTTCGTTCACCTAGTGCTTATATTTTAGCTACTTAGCTAGTGAATAGTTCATTCTGTATGTTATGTTCCACTTAAAATCTTGCAGAATGAGCAGAAGTACACAACATTGGCGATGCATGGGCACTGCTGCTTGAAGTCACAGGAAGCTCTCGTTTCGCTCTTTCATCCAGTACTCAGTAACTGACAACCATTTGAAGTGCACATTAAAGCTGGTTTATTCTCAGAAGACGTGCAATACTGGTCACATGTGATTTGTGAATACTTGGGCTGTGTCTCAAACTGCATAGTACCAAACTTAAAAGTATGTCACTACACAATTACTATTCAGACTTACTACTAAGTGTGCATTATGCGGTTTGGAACACAGCCTTGGAGTATATCTGAATGAGTATTGCTGGGCACTTAGCCTTGTTACAAGATGTTCTTTCACAAGTATCGTGCAATCGCAGTTCTACTAAAATCATCGATCTTTATTTCTTTTGCTAAAGTAGGTAATAATACCTTAGAAAAAAATACAAGTGTAATATCATATTTATAAAGAATTTCTTTGGTTGTGGTTTGATCTTAAAAGTGTTGAAGCCCTACTATATATAATTTATTTGCACTCAATCAAAACATCTAAGAGAAAGCGTGAAAATAGAAAGGATATAATGCGAAAGTAAAGGCACACTGAAAAATAGAAGAGTGGTGAAGGACATGTAATAATCACACAAGTGCAGAAAAAAAAAAACCCACACAAAATCCAGGAAAACAATAGAGCTGGAACAGGTTTGGACAGGTGTTGAGGTTGAGGTGAAACCCTTCACCGCTGGCTAATGTCTTTTTCCTCTCTGCCATCTCCATCTGAATCAGTACATGTGTCTGTATCATCATCATCATCATCATCATCATCACCACTACCACTGCTGCTGCTTTCATCATCATCATCATCATCATCATCATTATCATCATCAGATGTGTTGTCTTCACCGCTGGAGCCTTCCTGTGCTTCTTCTGAAAGTGATACACACACACACACACACACACACACACACACACACACACACACACACACAATATACACATGGCAGATTTTCCAGACTATAAGAAGCATTTCTTGCCCTCTAGCAAAGTGGTGTAAGTCTTACCATTTCTGCATTAGCATCATTGCTTATCATTTTATGGTAGTCGTGCTAGTCCGTTATTTACAGAAAGGTTATGGTTATAGGAAATCTGGTAATGAAAAACTACATACTATATACTGTATATATAGTTTACTTGTATACAGTATATATATATATATATATATATATATATATATATATATATATATATATATATATATATATATATATATATATATATAAAGTATATACATATACTAAAAGAGCACCTGAACTAAGTTAACTCCAGTGCTTAATTCACTTTGAAGATGCTTTGGAGATAATGAACCAGACAGAATCTGAACAATAAAGCTATCTTCACTTAATTGAGAGGGCAAAAGATAGAGGGAGTGAAGCAGACAGAAAGAAATGAATATCATTGTCTCTCACCTATCAGTAGTCTCTCTTCAATGAGAGGAAGGAAGTGTTTGGCCTCGGGGTTCTCTGGTTCATAAATAAGAACTGAACGACAATAAAGAGGAGACGAACAGTGAGAGTGAGAGAAGAACGTGTGCACATTTTACTGCACTAGAATTCCTTTTATTATTATTACACCTCCTTCACTGAGAATAATAAATAGAGAGGCCACACCTCCTTCAGTGCCAATAATCAATACAGAGGCCACACCTCCTTCACTAGGAATAATAAATACAGAGGCCACGCCTCCTTCAGTGCCAATAATCAATACAGAGGCCACACCTCCTTCACTGGGAATAATAAATACAGAGACCACGCCTCCTTCAGTGCCAATAATCAATACAGAGGCCACACCTCCTTCACTGGGAATAATAAATACAGAGGCCACGCCTCCTTCAGTGCCAATAATCAATACAGAGGCCACACCTCCTTCACTGGGAATAATAAATACAGAGACCACACCTCAGTACCATGTGATAAACTCCATGTAGTAGTACTCACTCATTTGGCAGAGTTTCTTGGCGAGTGTGTACTTCTTTTCCATCACAGCCTTTAGGAACTAAAGGAGAGCACACACACACACACACACACACACATGCGCAAAACACACAACACACAACTTCAGCAGCTTGTTCCAATGTGTACTGATAAAAAGTGATGAGTGTAAAGGTGCCTGACCTCTGCAAGCAGCTCAATGGGAGCACGGAATTCATCCGTGTCCTCATCCCCTTCTTCACACTCTTCTTCATCTCCGCTCTCGGCCTCGCTTGAGCTTCGGCCAGTTCCCAGGTATCGGGGCACCTGGACTAGAGGTTCACACCTCTTCTGCACACACTCTGAACTTACAGTCTTCTCTTCTGCAAACACGGCACACAAGATTCCCACCAGACGTGTGCAGCTATGTAAGACAAGTTGTAAAAGTCCCAGTGAATAGGTTGTTACTATGGAAACGTATTACGAGGAGTGCATTAAGATAAACCTGTGGGTTGATGGCACTCCTATCAGAGCTGCTGTTGTGGAAAACCGAATCAACCAAATCAGAATTGAGAACTCAACAGTGACGAGGCATAAAATGTCTTCTAACATGCCTTTCTGTTTTTTAAATACCTGCACCAACAGGAGCAGAGTGTCTTTCTGTGTGCGACTGCTCTCGTCTGCGCGTGGTCGCGTCTGTTGGTGACAGAACCTGAGCGCCAGCCTGCGTCTCGCTCCTGGTATGAAAGGTTAGAAAAACGTAATGGGGTTGAGAACGAGTGCCATCGGCATCCACAGTCCATAAAACACAGCGAAAACATAAGAGCAGACAGGAACTCATCCTATTATTTCTCCTGCATGTGAGACACAACATACCGAAAACCAGGCACAAAAAACATGAGCTTTATGGCATATAATTACGCAATGTGCATCATGGCAGATAGTCTCGGATATGATATAATAAACTACAGCACTCAACTAGGAGTTTGGGGAAAATTATATATATATATATATATATAAGAAATAAGAAGCGAGTCGACAGTCAAAGCCTCCAGAAGAACTGCGGCTGCTTCTGCAAGATGCTCAGTAACACTTACAGCTCATTTCCTTATAAAACTGTAAAAATTGTACCTGAGACTACTCATTTTTTCTTAAAGCGAAGGATCGTCACACCAAATATTGACTTTGTTTCATTTATTACTGTTTACTGCTCTTTATAGTATTTTTTAAAAAAATGTAGAAACATTTAATTTCATTACTTTTGAAGGCATCTTTGCTCTACAGCATTTCTTTGCGTGTGCCAAGACTTTTGCACAGTACTTTATATTTGCATATATACTGTATACTGCAAGTAATAATGTTACTAATAGCAATAATAATAGCTTTTAATTTTATACAGCTTCTAAATATATAAAAGCAGCATGTTAGTTACCGTGATGGCCTGTGCTTGACTTTTGTCTTTTTAAAGCTGTTCTCCTGCTGTTCACTCTGTGTTTCTGGATCCACCGCGAGCCTGAATCGAATATACAGTAACGTTATGGACAATTAATACACTTCCGGATTTTACAGCACACATACAGGCCATAATTCCTTTCACCAGACGAGATTAAAGTGTGGAAAAATCTCCGTCGGACTGAGGAACAGGGCTACAGAATTCATAAATACACTATATGGCCAAAAGTATGCGGACACCTGACCATCACATCCATCTGTGGTTCTTCCCTAAACTTTGCCACAAAATTTGAAGCACACAATTGTATAGAATGTGTTTGTATGGTGTAGCGTTACAATTTCTCTTCACTGGAACTAAGAGGCCCAAACCTGTTCCAGCATGACGATGCCCCTGTGCACAAAGCGAGCTCCATGAAGACATGGTGTGTGAAGGTCGGAGTGGAAGAACTCGAGTGTCCTGCACAGAGTCCTGACCTCAACCCCACTGAACACCTTTGGGATGAACTGGAACACCGACTGCATCCCAACATCAGCGCCTGACCTCACTAATGCTCTTGAAGCTGAATGAACACAAATCCCCACAGCCACACTCCAAAATGAAGTGGAAAGCCTTCCCGGAAGAGTGGAGCTTATTATGAGAGCAGAATGGGGCTAAATCTGGAATGGGATGTTCAACAAGCACATATGAGTGTTATAGTCAGGTGTCCACATACTTTTGGCTATATAGTGTATCAAATGTACATGACTGTGCTTGTGTCGAGTGAATTAATCATGCTTGGTGTCTATTTCAATCAAAACCTCTCTACTTAGTTATTATTATTATATTGTTTTAGTTCATCAAGCTCCTAAATAAAGTTTTGTAAATGAACCAAAACAGTCCTTAATTTAAATTACAAATTTAAGTTCTAATATTAGAACTTATTCTGGATCATCTTCGTACTCAGGACTCCATCAGTGGACAGTGGGTAGATTTTAACCAACCGGACTTCTTGCGAAAACCGTGATGAATTTACTGGTTGCACATTTGCACTATTTGTCCATATAGTACACAATAGTAGAAGGGATTTATTTATAATCGCACTATCCGTTGCACCCAGATGAGGACGGGTTTCCCTTTTGAGCCTGGTTCCTCTCAAGGTTTCTTCCTCATGTTGTCTCAGGGAGTTTTCCCTTGCCACCGTCGCCTCTGGCTCGCTCATTAGGGATAAATTCACATATTTACAGTATATTTTTTGAATCCATTTACTTCTGTAAAGCTGCTTTGTGACAATGAGGTATAAACACACTGAGTGAGTGAGTGAGTGAGATAGAGCTGTGGCGGCTTCTGGATCGGGAGTGGATTCGGATGTGACGTATAGATTAAAGTCTCATATTAAAGATACATAAAACGTAACCATAGAAGGTGCTTTACCCTGTGCACACAGTACACACAATACACGCAAAGACAAAAAAAACCCCAGTCATTTCCACTGAACCAAATAGTAGAATTCGACAATATATCTCACTTGTCCACGTTTCCTTTGTCACGTCTTCTCTCGGTGATCGCAGACGGCTGCTGTCCCTCTGGCCGTGCTCTCAGTTTGGTTTCCTGAAGCCTTAACGGGATAAAAGCATCATAAAACACATAAAACTAACACACAAAACACACAGCATCAATCGGAGACAATCGTACAATAGGCTGATAGGCTGTTGGTAAAAATAAATAAATAAATAAATAAAATAAATTGCAATGAGAAACAAATGCTTTTACGCTCCATGTGCTTCTTTAATGAGCATTTAAATCATTCTAAAAAAAAATAAATAAATAAATAAATAAAAATCGTATTCTTCATGATAATGTGTAGCTCATTCTGAGCCTGAAAGGAACGAGGTGCAAAAAGGATTCGTTAAAAACGTGAACCCGAAAAGCTAGTTAGTCGGACTTAGTCAGAAAAAGCTGTCATGAAAACACACGTAACAAGCAGATACACACACTTTCACAAACGAATCGAGGCATTTCTAAACAACTAATCTCCATGTCTCCAAATATGCACTCTACAGCGAAATGAATTTTTAACAAAATACTAACATTAATATGCTCGTTCTATCGTTATAGGTTATTGTTTCTATAGTAACCGCTCATTCGTAGGGATTTACTGTGCAGCCACATGATCTACGTCTGATACTAAACTGAATGAAATCTGTGTAATTATTTAACGAACAAAAACATAATCAATGATATGGTGAAGGTTTTTGTAAGGACATTACGGAAGGAGTCTCCAGTGTCAGCCTGATTGTATGCTTTAACAAGCTGCGTTTTTCTGTCTTATTAACTTTGTGACAACGCGAAGGAACGACTTTATTGAAGCAATATCGCACGAGAAAGAGCGTGGTTATACTGAATTTCGGCAAAGTTATTCATTTGCGATTGCGATATTGCTTTTATACAACAGTTCTATAGATAAGACTCAATGATAATATCGAGTAACTGACATTTGGGACACAACGTGGCCACATAATTTGTTTATTTTTGCGGAAAGAGATCCCGAAGAAGCCACAATCACTAGCTAGCTGGCTAGCTAGCTCATATCGATTTGTACATTGTTAATACATAAAGGTGTTTCCGGTGAAATTCTTCCTTTTCACCTTCATCTGACGAGCTTTCATATTTTAGGTCAGAAGTTATATTTGTGTAAAAGGTATGTTCGCTGATGATGTCGCTCAGACTACTTCCCCGTTTCGAACCAGGAAGTGGAATTCGTCCAATCAAATTGTTGGAAAGGAACTAGCTGTTGTATGAAGCTGCTATAACGTAAGTGATAACAGGAACTTGTCTCAAGGACGTTCCACAACTAGAAATGGATAACGTATGACACGATGACCTTTAATTGATACAAAAGTATAATTTTGCTGTGGTGTAAAGGGAATAAAACACTTCAGGATGTACTGATACAGGAAACTGATCCACTTCAGGGTGTTAACAGTAAATTTCTAAGGAATGAACACTACAATAGTGTTTGGAGAAACTGTATTTATAAGATTATGGGTTTGAACCTACTGTGTTTTTGACTGGACTGATTTAGTCACTGGTGCATCTGAAAAAAAAAAAAAAAAAAAAAAGGGAGAAAGCGCGACAGGAAATGACACAAGCATTCGCAAACATTACCAGTGATTCATCTCAGTTGTTCTGTTTTATGGATTACAGCACACACAAGCTGTAATATTTCAGTTTATACCACAGCGCTGTTGAATTCTCAATCCTGATTGGTCAGAAGGTGTTTATACTAATGCTTATACTAATATGTTATCGTTTCTATAGTAACAGCTCATTCACAGGGATTTCTATAGAGTAAAAGGTGTGTAACTGTTGCTTATTAAGCATTTTTGGAAGGAGTCTCCAGTGTTAGAGCATTGTAACAGTCAGAGGTAAAGCTGTAACTAAGTCTGGCGATGGAACGATTGTTTACAGCTGCTCTAAATCGACTGAACAGGAACTAACTTGCTTCATTAAACGTAACTATAAATGGATAAGAATTACGACATTTGTTAATACATAAAAGAAACCGTAATCGTTGCTAAACTGCTGTGGTATAAGAGGAATGAAACACTTCAGGACGTGCTGTTACAGGAGAAACGCGGTAACACGAACCCCGCTTCATCGCACCGCCCTGTCGTTGATTATTTTCCCGTAACGGCACGACCCCAAGTGTGTTACTCGCTACTTATGAGGATAGTTTTATTAAGAAATTTATTGGAAACTCTGTATGGCTACCTCGGGAGCCGAGGATTCCTGGCTCTACAGCTTCTGCATCCTGTAAGA
>CM040976.1:2928969-2968565 GCA_022985145.1 Pangasius djambal | reverse complement strand
TCTGTCTGTCTGTCTGTCTGTCTATCTATCTATCTATCTATCTGACTGATCAGGCAGCCTCGCTGTATACTGTATGTGTTAAAATGCCTCACTGTGGACCGCATAAAGCTGTTTTAATCAAATTAACTCAAATTTATTGAGGCCCAATTATATAAAATTGCTTACTTAAAAAGTCTGGATAAATGACTAACATGGCTCAATGGTGACCCAATAAATGCGACAATTTGAAGTTGTTGTGTTTTGTTTTGCACTGGTGCTTCACATCACCCCATTCGACTAGCATCACTGACTTCTGAACAGCTGCAACACATCGGTTTAGAACGTGAAGCAGGGATAAGCGCGTGTTTTTCTGTCCAATAGTCTTTCAACATTCTGTTTTGGTTGTTTTCCTTTTTTTTTCATCAGTCATCACTTAATGTCACTTGACTTAATGTCTCTAGCTCTCTGGTCTGGTCTTTACGTTATACCGCAGCAGTTTATGATTGCTCGAATCTGATTGGTCAGAAGCTGTGCATTATTTTTATAAGAGCATTATAAGAGCACGGCTCGGACAGTAGTTCCGGCTTTATATTATATTGCGCTCATTCTAATATGTTATTGTTTCTACAGTAACAGCTCATACACGGTTTTCGTTACAAGACGTTTATTTAACGAGAAAAGGAGATGGATGCTGGTGTGTATGGAAGTATTTTCCGGATACATTTCGAAAGGAGTTGCATTTGCAATTGTAGCATTTTTTATTTGTGGACGCATAAATCCACAAAAATAAATCATCAGCATAATCATCTGTTCAGCACATTTTCCTTCTTGGCCTTCGACTGTGACTGACATCACTTCCAAATATACACTCCATAGTATTACTCCCACCCCCAAACACTGATTGACAGGTTTCTGTGCAAAGAACTGGAAATGCAAATGCGAAGGCGATTGCGATTCCATTTCAATTTTGGCAGGCTCCATACACAATGCCGAGGGAGTGAAATAGAAAAATTCGCTAATTGCTATTGCAGGGTCATAATTCATTAGACATGGGAAATGCAATAGCAAATGGACTTTGCTTTTCCATTTGAAATCTGGCAGACATTGTACGTTCGTGTAAAATGGCAACGCAAACGCTAATATTGCTAATCGATTTGCTTCTCAATTTGAATGATGTCATAATTTATGCGTCCACAAACAGAAAACGCAACTGCAAATCGCAAATTTCGAAATTTGTCTGGAAAACACTTCCATAGGTGTGAGGCACTGGAGTGCAAACCGCTTCGCGTTGGGTTGTATCACACCACCCTGGCATGGACACTGTGTGTTGTGTGTTATTACTTTCTTACTAAATGTGTGCGATTGGATAAGCCGGAGTCGCTGAATTACAGCCAGCTGTAATTTTTTTCCAGAGTATTTTTTTCAGATCAGTCCACTAAATTACTTTGCTGGGCCCGATTCCAGACCACAGTGGACAACCCCTAGATTAAAGCATTCATGATAAAATAGATTGCTTGCTGCTCATGGTGTTTTTTTTCCCCAGCAGGGAAGATAATGGCTCTGTGTTGATCGCGTCTGCCTGTGCATTGACCCCCGGACCACACTGAGATATTTGGAGAAAAAAAAAAAAAACATATGCTAGTTTCCAAAAAAGATGAAAATATAATTTTCAGTTCTTTGTTCAGAAAACAAAGAAGAAAACTTTCTTTGAATTAATCTGAACTTTTTCTCTGAACATGATAAGCAACTCAATGGAAAATATATGCACACATATATAAAGCACACATTATGTTCCAGGCTTGCCTCATGTTGATATATAAGCTCCTAATGCAATTAAATGAGTCCATTACTGACGCCTTCCTGCTCCCTAATGTCTTCATCAGACATAATGAAATGACGATTGCGTGCCTCTCTGTTTGTTACGAACAAGACGCAGGAGACAAACAATGTACTCACTGTCCATCTGATTTACCAGGTTATCTGCCATTGTGAAAAACAACGAGCATTTCGCTTGCAGTCGGTTAGCACCAATGCTAAATATATGTCTCGCACACACTCGGGGGTAGTCGGTTGCGAGAGATTTAAAAGACAGTTGCAATAATGAACAGTTGAGAGTGATGGTAGTGTCTTAAAAAAAAAAAAGCAGCGTTTCTGTTTTGTGTCCCATAAACAGCCGGACACGTGGCGTTCATCTCCATGAGCGCCGGAGAGAGAGGCGCGGAACACAGTAAGATTGAAAGGATGATGAAGAGAGCAGAGTGATGAAGACAACCTGCTCCTGTCTAGCTGGTGCAACTCATTGTGTGCAGTACTGTGTAAATTCCAGACATCACCCACACACACCACACACACACAAAAGGAAATAGAAATGGCTTGGAAAGAAAGAAAAAGGTTGTTGTTTATCAGTGACAGGACAAAGATGCCATCAAGGATGACGATAATTCTCTATTGGTAGATAAAACATGATTCATTTAGGAGGAGATTTGAGACGAGGGAACCACTGTAGGATAAGAGCAAAGCTAATAATCTGCTTTCCTCCTCTGTCAAGCTGGACATGATTCCAGTGCCTGATCCTGACAAACGTCTCCTCCGGTGGCTCGTCCGGACCTGCACGATTCATGCTGATACTTCTTCTGGACTTGTGACTCACCTCGTGTTTGCTTGGGATCTCGTTAGAGTCTCTCACGATTTCTCCCTCAGAACACATCGGGTTGTGCTGTTATATGAAAATAATCATTGGAACTTTGGGCAACTTTGTTGTTCAACTTTGCTGGTATTTCAGATGTGAAGCAGCTGCACATAAAACCAAAAGCACATTTACGTCTAAAGTGTTCTGTGGTGCCATTCCTAGTGCTACAACCTTTCCTTCCTTTTTCTTTGTGGTAGGTTGTGCGGTTATGTAATGCTGTGTTATGTCAGAGACTGAAGTGTATGTCATGGAGGGTGCATTCTCCTATAATCACGTCGCCCACACACACACATTATAGCGTTCCCAGCATTGGGTAATTACACACCCCTGTTGGTTCAGTAGTCAGTCTACTAGCTGACTATTCTGAAGTATGGACCCTGGTATGAACAGGTATGAACAGCAGACAATCTGACAGTGTCTACTGTTTTGTTGGTGTTGTGGTTTTGGGGGTGTTGCTAGAGTTTGTGTTAGTGAGGTTGTTCATACTGTGGTTTTGGTGGAGTTGTTGGTGTTAGCGGGTTGCTGGTTTTGCAATTTTGGTGGTGTTGGTGGAGTAGTTGGTGTTGGTGGAGTTGTTGGTGTTAGTGGGGTTGTTGCAGCTTTAACAGTGTTGGCGGAGTTGTGATTTTTGCAGTATTAGTGTTATGTATTGTTTAGTGTTGGTGGAGTTTTTGGTGTCGCGGTCTTTCTGGTGTTGCTGGGGTTGTTGGTGTAGTTTTGGTGGTGTTGATCAAGTTGTTGGCGTTAGTGACATTGGTAGTATTGGTGGAGTTGTTGGTGCTGGTGTTAGTGGTGTTGATGTTAGTGGAATTCTTGGTGTTGTGGTTTTGGGGGTGTTAATGGAGTTGTTGATGTTGTGGCTTTGGTGGTGTTGGTGGAGTTCTTGGTGTTAGTTGGTTGATAGTGTTGTGATTTAGTTGGTGTTAGTGGAACTGTTGGTATTGTGGCTTTGGTGGTGTTAGTGGTGTTGATTTTAGTGGAGTTCTTGGTGTTAGTGGACTTTTTGGTGTGATTTTGGTGGTGTTAGTGGAGTCATTGGAGTTGTTGGTGTTGTGGTCTTGGTTAAGTTGTTGGTGTTGTGGTTTTGATGGTGTTATTGGAGTTGTTGGTGCTGTGCTTTTGGTGGTCTTGGTGGGGTTGTTGGGGTTAGTGAGGTTTGTTGTGCTTTTGGTGGTATAGGAGGAGTTGATGGTGTTGCTGTAGTTTTTAGTTTTGTGGTTTGGCTGGTGTTGGTGGAGTTGTTGGTGTTTGGTTGTTTTTTTTATTGGCGTTATCACATATTGGCATATCACACTGATATGTTCCTACTTCTAACTAAATCACACACAATTATTTCTCTAACATTTCAGTTGTTTTTTTTTAATAGGAGATCTCTCAGTGGTGGGTTGGTGGTTGGGTTGGAGATGGTGGTACAACATGAGGGAAACAGATGACACACTAACAGAATCATTTCACACTCGAATGCACTTGCTTCCAGACACACACACACACACACACACACACACACACACACACACACACACACACACACACTCCTCTCAGATACATGCACCCCTGAGATTGAAATACCCCCCACCCTTTCAGATCAAATGTTCTCTGGGAAAATGTTTCTCTCTTTCTTTGTCTCTCTTTTCTCTCGGTTGATCAAAACAAACACCACCGTCAAGCTTCATGACTCACGAAGGGCATCATGTAGAGAGAATGTCAATGATGACACAAGTCAATCATGCACACATGCAAATACACACATTCTCTCAGACAGATGTTTAGTAGGGCTTTGGGCAGCTGGTGTCATTCTGAATGGAGTTAATCACACATGCAAATTACAATCAAGGGACCATCTGCCTTTTATGGAAACGCTGATTGCTCCATTGAATACCTGCCAAATATTTACGCCGCTAAAGGCAAGAAGCCGTGCAGAGAGATCTGTAACATTCTGCAAATAAAACACAAAAATACAAAACACAACAGACTAACTAAGCTCAACGTTTGCCATCCAACACCTACATTCACAACACAGAAACATTCTCCATAAAACATCAACATCCACCAAAACACACAACACACAATCCCAGCACAATTCTCAACACAATCAACGACACCCATCACTCCAACTCTGCAATACCACCAACAAGAATAATAACTGCAACAGCACAATCAACACCACCCACCACTCCAACACTGCAATACCACCAACCACAATAACAACTGCAACAGGACAATCAACACCACCACCCACCACTCCAACACTGCAATACCAACAACAAGAATAACAACTGAAACAGGACAATCAACACCACCACCCATCACTCCAACACTACAACACCAACAACAAGAATAACAACTGAAACAGGACAATCAACACCAGCACACACAATTCCAACACTGCCATACCAACAACAAGAATAACAACTGAAACAGGACAATCAACACCACCACCCACAACTCCAACACTTCAATACCAACAACAAGAATAACAACTGCAACAAGACAATCAACACCAGCACCCACAACTCCCATACTGCAATACCAACGACAAGAATAACAACTGCAACAGGACAATCAACATCAGCACCCACAACTCCAACACTGCAATACCACCAACCACAATAACAACTGCAACAGCACAATCAACACCAGCACCCACAACTCCAACACTGCAATACCGCCAACAACAATAACAACTGCAACAGGACAATCAACACTAGCACCCACAACTCCAACACTGCCATACCACCAACAATACCAACCACAACAGCACATTCAACACCACAACTGACTACTCCAACACCGCAAAACCACCACCAACTGCAACAGCACAATCAACACCACCACCCAAAACACCATCAATGAAATACTAACAACACCAACTACAACAGCACAGTCACCAATTCCAGCACCTACAGCAACACCACCCACCATATCAATATCACCATTAAAACTATCTATCTATCTATCTATCTATCTATCTATGTCATGTGTTGGCCAAATAGAACTGAGAGAAAGGATCCTATATATAGTTATATTTCCTTATTCCTTGGGTCAACTTCTGTTGCTCTATAAACATATAAATTATCTGCCATCTTAAATATTTAGTTTTCTGTTATTTTCATTTTGTTCATTCCCATTAAATTGCAATTTTTGCTTTTTTGATCTAAGCAACACCAGCATTTATATTTTGACAACGGTTTTCTCATTTGACGAGAACAGTATAAAAAAATATGGCTTGTAAAGTATGGCTTGTTATAGAATACATTTCTTTTAGCTGTTTTAATTTGTTTTTAATATTTCATTTTCAGTTTTTGTTTGTCAGTTATGGAGCCACTGTTTAACTTTCTCTTGTAAAAAATGTATAAAAAATGTTATCTTCTCAAAATAAAAAAGGAACAAGTTGTCCTGTAAGATTTACAAAACGATTGTCCAGTTTTGACAAATGTCTGCAAGCAACTGAGAAAAAAAATAGAATAATTATGGCATATTTCAACAGAGAAATGTGAGGCCTCAGCATATATCATAAGGAAAAAACACTCTAAATCACCTCTTCAAGTATCACTGGGCCACAGTATGGTCCTCCTGCTGCATGTGTGTGTGTGTGTGTGTGTGTGTGTGTGTGTTTGTGTGTGTGCATGTGTATGTGTGTATGTGTATGTGTTATCTCTACCCACAGAGCTGTAAACCAGACACATTCACTACTATCCATTTTTCTTTGTGAGACAAAGCAAGCTTGAAACAACCAGGTTACTGTCACTTTAATTGCACTTCCTGCGGCCTCCATTATCATTTTAATGAAGACGGGGGGGTGACGTTTCTTCCCAACATGATGATAGTTTATTACAGACTCCCACATGATGTTTCTGGCTATGGGCAGGTCATATATATATTTGTGTGTGTTTATGTGAATAAAGAGGCAATGCATTTAGCTAACATCTTTCTGTGTGCATGTGTGCGAAACAGGAAGCAACAGTAACATGTTTAATTTATTTAGTGCCTTTCCAAAACCCAAGGACTTTTCGCAAAGATAAACACAAAATGCAAGCAACCCAAGACAGCTGTATGGCAAAGAAGATAATAAAACGATGATAAAGAGAGTTATTAGTGTTGCTGTTGTGTGGTGATAATTTGTGGTGAGAAATGCTGTTATAGAATTTATAGAACATGACACATTTCATGCTCTTTAAAATGACGTTTTAGGAATTTTATTCATCATATGATGTGTATGATTGTCTCTCCCTGGGGTCTGAACTTGAAAATGCACAATCATGGGGAGTGGGGAAATTGTAAGAAAAACCCGACACAATTAATCCCATGTATAAGCTTGAGATTTCAGATGGAGAGGAAGTACTGATTCACTCAGCAGGGGGTTAATTTGCTCTTTGTGGGCTGAACACAGAGCAGGCCAGAGGCTACACGCAGCCCTTTAGACAGCCATACGCTGCTCATTACTATGCAAACAGGAGGATCACACACTTCACATTCCCAATGCAGGCAATGGAGTGGAAATTCAAATCATGTTTTTCTACAAGACAAAGACATTGCAAAGTGGAGGAGTGTCAATCAGACACCGACCAATCGCCAACAAAACAGCAACAACTCCACCAACAGCACCACAACCACAACACCAACAACTCCACTTATATCACCACCACCAACAACCCAACCAACACCATCAGAATCACAACACCATCAACTTCACCAATACCATCAAAACTACAGCACCATCAACTTCACCAAAACTACATGAACAACCCCACTAGCACCAATAACTCCACCAACAGTACCAAGAAACAGATAAAATCAACCCCACTAACACCACCATAGCCACAACACCAACAACTTTGTCGAAACCAACAACAGTCCAATTGATCCCACTAATACCACTACACAAATACCACAACAACAATGCTACCACAACAACTCCAATAACACCACCAACCCCACTAACACCAACAACTCCAGTAATACCACCAACACTGACCGACACTGACCGACACACTAACAACAACTGCACCAACACCACAAAATCAACACCCCTACTAACACCAAGAACTTCAGTAACACCAACAAAACCACAACAGCAAAACCCCACTAATACCCACAACTCAACCAACACCACAAAACCACAGGACGAACAACTATACCAGCACTACCAAAACCACAACACCAAGAGCCCAGCTAACACCAGGAAGTCCAATAACACCACCAAAACCACAAGACCAACAACTACAGCACCACCAACAGCTCCATTAACACCATTCACACCACATCAGTAACCACACTAACACCAACTGCATTAACACCACCAAACCACAACACCAACAGCCCCACTAACACCAACACCACCAAATCACACCACTGTACATAAAAGACTGACCACAAACAGTATCACCAATGACCTCAATTACACCACTAACACAGCCACTAAGTACATTAACAACACCAGCAACACTACCATAAACCCCATGTAACATGCGAATCATACGCACATGGATACAAATATGCACGTGTCTCTTTTTCTATGTCACACGCATAGACAAAACTCCACCTTCAAGGCAGATAGAGGCACACAAAAACAGAAAAGGCACTCGCACAACGGCTCTCATCAGTTTATTAATATCACAGCATGATTACAACAGTTACCGTCATTAAGAGGATACCAGCGTGGAATTTGCCCTACTGATTCATTTTGTTGTCATGGCAACAAAATTATCGGCCCATGGTTGTGTGCCTCTCTGAGGACGTTTCCTAAAATGGGTCGTTCAAAATGCACTCTGTCATCAGTTCTGCTCCCTTACACAAGCGAGAGGATTAGGACACAGGTTGAACACACACTCAATGATGATGTTCCTCATTAAAGCAGTTATTACTTACACACACACACACACACACACACACACACACACAAAATGTAATCACTACCTGCATACAGTTCTTCAGTTGTCACTTAGCTTGTTTATTATAATGCTAGTTTCTAGGTTAGCCAGTTTACTAGTTAGCTAGTGTTTGGTTAGCTTGTTTACTCCAGCGATAACTCATATTTAGCTTGCCTACTGAGACAGCAGTTCATGGATTAGCATGTTCACTATAATGCTAGTTAAAATTATACTGTATACTATAACAATAGCCCATGGTTAGCAAGTTTCAGGGGGTGCTAATTTGTGGTTTAGCCTGTTTTCCATAATGCTACTTTGAGGCTTAGCCTGTGTACTATATAAATCGTTGCCTGTTTTCTAAAAATAGTTAATGGTTTAGCTTGATTTCTATAATGCTAGTTGTGGTTTAGCATGCGTACTATACGTTTAAGGTTTAAGTTCAAACTATTGTACTATTGTACCAAAAAAATCTAGTTCATGCCTTAGTTTATCTACTATAAGCTGCGAGTAAGAATATTTACTATAATGCTAGTTTAAATGATCTTGTTTGCTTTAGCATTAGTCCATGCTTATCTGTTTATCATGGTGCTATTTTGTGGTTTATTCTGTGTTCTATATTGATAGTTTGTGAAGTAGCTTGTTAACTATAATGCTATTTATTGGACTAGTCAGTATTTGGGTTTGGCATGTTTACTAAAATGTTATATTAGCATGTTATCCTGTTTTTTCTAATGCTAGAATTACAAGATATCATCCTATTCCTTATATGCCTAAATTATGGGGTACAAAGTTTTATACAACTCTTAAAAATTATAGCAAACTGTTAGAAAAGACGAAGGAGTGTTTGAAGAAAAGCTTGTCTGGCATGTACCCATACGGTATAAAACAGATTATTTTTAGCCAAGCAACAACTTTGTCTTTATAGGAAATAAACAACTTACCTATTTTGCTAACGTAACCAAATTATTAGATACAAAATACATCTTATAATAAATTTCAATCTAAACACAGATATCAACACATTTTAAAGTGACCTGTGTTCTCAGGTTAAAAGAGCCGCTACAGACTGCTAAACTATGGCAAATCTAAGACAAATTTCAACCTCATCCATCTCTTAATTATGGTGTGGAAAAATGGCATGTTATGCTCACTCTTAGCAGCATGAAATCCACAAATTCATATGATAAACTTAGTAGGATTATTGCTAGATTCCTAGCTATTCCTAGCTAGATTATTCCACCACACCTATATGTTTTGGCTGCAATCAGATCTTCATAAAGTAATTAGGATGAAATGCCCTTGATAATCCAGTGAGACATTAACAATATGAACTGGGACACCAAAACAGAGGCACCAGCAGTCTCTATTAGCTCTTTATGAGTCATGGATTTACATAAAGGCTACATTTCCAGTGAATTGTGTGCGGTATTATGGCGTGAGTATTCCAATAGCTTATGCCTTGCAGCACTGTGTGGCTTTTTCAAAGCAGCATGAACATGCTTTTATTCCTCATGCCTCTCCAGAGTGGCCGGAACGAAGAGACGCCACTTTAGTTGCTTTGGCCTGAAGGCACTAAAGGAATAAGAGAACTAATTGTATGTGTTTCTGGAAGAGTATTCCGGGCAACACATCAAAAAATATGTTCAGAGAGAAGGAAAAAGAGAGAGAGAGACTGGATTGATACCCAGACTTAATGATATAAGGCTCCTTTCATGACGTGTCAGCAAAGATGTTGCACTTACACCAGTCCAGTCCTTTAAACCAGTGGTCTTGTTACCATTTTATTCCTGTGTCTAGTAAAAGATTCAGTTTATGTTTAAACAGCTTTTCATCCCTCGTTCATGCTTTTAGTGCATGAGAGAATAGTCCATTACTGCAATATGCTTCATTCATTCATCATCACGGTTGCACTAGATCCAGAGCCTATCCTAGGAACATAGGTGGGAATACACCCTGAATGGGATGACAGTTGGAATGTTTTTGGGTGGTAGGAGAAAATCGGAGAACCCAGAGGAAACCCACATGAATAGTGAACTGACTTGTGGCCAAGTATGGTGATCCATACTCAGAATTTGTGCTCTGCATTTAACCCATCCAAGTGCACACACACAGTAGTGAACACACACCCGGAGCAGTGGGCGGCCTTTTTTTTTTGGTTGCAGCGCCCAGGTTCAGTGCCTTGCTCAAGGGTCTCACCTCAGTCGTGGTATTGAGGGTGGAAGAGCGCGCTGGTCATTCACTCCCCCCAACTACAATCCCTGCCGGACCTGAGACTCGAACCCACTTGTAGCTTCTTCAGGTTACAAATCCGACTCTCTAACCACCAGGCCACGACTGCCTCCATGGATGCAGGGAAAATGTGAAACTCCACACAAACAGTAACCCATGCTCAGGATCAAACTGGGGACCCTTTAGGTAGCTGTGAGGTGGCAGCTCTACCTGCTATACCACTGTGCCACCTTACATACACTATTCATCTTGTAAAATTATCTAGCGAGTGTACATTTAGGATGAAAATGGTGATGATAAAGGGTGAATATAGCTCCAGAGTCAAGATTTTTGAGAACCACTGTTTGAGAAGTTTGTTAATTAGTCATCTCTGACTATTGGAATGTGTTTTTTTTCACTCAGCACTGGTGAGAGAACCTGTGACTGGGTGGAACAGACCATTTTCTGTAGTACACACTGACTATGTGTGAAAAGTTTGTGATGTTTGCTCTTAAAATGACTTCATTGTAAAATATTTTGCTTCTTGGAAATATATATATTAGACAAATTGTAAATACATTAAGTAGCATGGGGACACTGACTGGTCTGCAGCTACGAGCCCCATACACAGCAAGCTGCGATGCACTGTGTGTTCTCACACCTTTCTATCATAGCCAGCATTAACTTTTTCAGCAATTTGTGCTACAGTAGCTCTTCTGTTGGTTCAGACCAGATGGGCTAGCCTTCGCTCCCCATGCGCAGCAGTGGGCCTTGGGTGCCCATGACCCTGTTGCCGGTTCACCGGTTGTCCTTCGTTGGACCACTTTTGGTAGGTACTAACCACTGCATACCGGGAACATCCCACAAGACCTGCCTTTTTGGAGATGCTCAGTCATCTAGCCATCACAATTTGGCCCTTGTCAAAGTTGCTCAAATCATTACGCTTGCCCATTTTTCCTGCATCCAACACATCAACTTCGAGAACTGACTGTTCACTTGCTGCCTAATATATCCCACCTCTTGACAGATGCCACTGTAACGACATAATCAATGGTAGAATGATAGGTGCATTCTTTCAGAAAGAGCACAAGATCATGTTGATAAACGTCTCTTGAATAAAATCATGTTAGTAAAAACCACTGCATCCCTGCGTTCCCACTTTCCGTATCTAGCAGACTGTAAAATGGACTGGAGTGGCACATCTCTCAATTACACAGCTCTTTAGTAGCCATCAAATCCGGTCAGGGTTGACAGAGTTAATAGGAACAACTCGTTTATACGGCGCAGAGGAGCCCAGAAGAGTCTTAATAGTCTTCAGCTTAATGCACTGTGTATTTCCTGATAGAGGCTCATACTGTATGCTGTGCAGGCGTGAATGTGTTAACTGACAAATGCAAGCATCTACAGTATGTTCATATATGTACACTAATCCGCCCATCACACCACTTTACTGAGGAGAGAGTGATGGAAAAGAGGACAAGTGAGTCAGGCTTATTTCTGTTTTTTATTTACACTTGGTTTAAATTGAATTAAATTCAATTAAATATTGTAATTATGCAACAGTAAATATTGTAAATATTGCAAATAAATATCCATGTCAGGTCAATCCAGTGACTAGTGACTCCAGTTCCCAACATGCACCGTGGTCTCCCGAACATGGCTGCCCCAGACTCCATTTCCCACAACACACACACTCACACTACCTCACTCTCAGTCACCTGACTTTTGATTTTACACACCTGCATGCAATCACACACACACACACACACACACACACACAAAGTATATGCTCAATTTCTTTTGTATCCTTTTTGTGTTCTTTGTGTATTGTTTGCACGAACGTTATGAACCGCTGACTTACCTGCATTTGCATCTGTCTCAGCATTCATTATATTCATTATATTATTACTAAAAATAAATGCAATTTTTAAAAAAGGTATTATAACACATATAACATAGACATGTTTATTTAACATTATGGAAGGAGTCTCCAGTGTCAGTGCTTTGTAAAAATCAGATCAAGTTTTTCAACATGGGAAAGTCTTCAGGATAGAAGAGTTTGTGCTTTGTGGTTTCTTCATATTAACTTCAAGAGAGAGAGAGAGAGAGAGAGAGAAATAAGAGAGAGGCTGGTGAGAGAATGACAATTTATAGCTGCTATAACATAAGTGATAACAGGAACGAACATGTTTCAGGCACGTTCCACGACATTAGATGTATCTGTAAATGGATGAAATGTATTTAACTCTTTACTCCATAAAAAAAAAATTGTAATCACTGGCATATTGCTGTGGTATAAGAGGAATTATACTCATTGCTCAAATGTGAACCTTCAGTGTGTGTCCTTGTATTGGACACAAAGACACAACCTGTTCTGTTTACTAAGCTCTATTGGCACAGCATCTGCGAATTGATGAAGCCATCATTTTTATTGTAAGACATCCTAAACTTTATATAAACTGTTTTATTTCATGATTAAATCCTTTCAGGGGAAATTAACTTTGCAGATGGTCAAAGTATAAAAAGTGTTAATGCAGTAGTTTTGGTGCAGTCTAGAAGCTGAACATCTTGCTGGAAAAACTGATTTAGCATCAAAGACATAACAGATGCAAATGTTATTGTGTCATAAAATATAAGATCCAATCAGATTCCAGTATGCAAATGCAGGGCCCATTTTATAGTATGCCAAGGAGTGTTGGATTGGAGTCATTTTAAATTTGCATATTCATAGAATCTGCATTTCTTTATGCAGGAAGAATGTTGGGGTTTCTCTGCGTTTTTGCTTTTGTGGGTTAATTTCTGATATATTTAGCTGCAAAAGGATTTCATTTGAAAGTATTAAGTAACATCTTTTAGGGAAACGGATATAGATTGACATGAAAAGAACTCAAGCTTGCTGTATACAATATACATAAATTATACATATAAGTAAACAAACTACTAGCACAAAACAGATAGATAGATAGGTAGGTAGATAGATAGTGTGTGAGAGAGAGAGAGAGAGAGAGAGAGAGAGAGAGAAATAAATATATTTTATTTTAAGGCGAGAATAGAAACTGAGAAAATCACATCACACAGCCTCAAACAAATAATCAAATAGGCAGGCAACCACACACGCACACACACACACACACACACACACACACACATTTATTTTACACGGTAATCAGGAAAGATCAATGAAATATGAAGCGGATACAGCCATTTTCACCATCCCTCCCTCGGTCCCTCCATCCAGCCTCCCCTCCATTTATCTCCGCTTCACACTCTCCATCTCAATCCAAGCCTCATCATCTGTCTCCCTGCTCCCATCAGCCACCTATTCTCCCTCTCCTCCCTCCTTCACGTCTGTCTCTGCAGGTGGAATCGCAGTGTTCCATCACTGCTGAGTCAGAGCGAAGGAGCCAAACATCAGCAGAGCCAGGCCGAGAGATAAAATTCCTTATCACTCGTTCCTTATCGCAGCTCACACACTTTTTTTATTTTATCCACTTACCCGAAGCAGAGCACTAGAGATGCAGTAGAAATTTAGAAATGACATCAAAAAGATATAGCATGTGTTTTCCAGTGAATTCAATACAAACGTATATTCATTTGGGTATATTTTTGAAGCATCTTCTTCTATTCTAATTGAAGTTTTATCACAGCGCTCAATTTTGATTGGTCAGTAGGTGTTGATTAATTGCCTGTGACAGCAGCTCTGACAGTAGTGCAGCTGCAAATCGCAGGTTTATACTAACACACTCGTTCTAATGCGTTATCGTTTCTATAACAACAACTTACAAAAGGACTTGCATAATCACAAATAAGTTCAGGTTTTCTGTAATTTTCCATTTATGGAAGGAGTCTCCAATTTCAGCACTTTGTAACAATCAGTAAGTTTTCCAACATGGTCTTGAGGATAGAGAAGTTTGTGTTTTCTTTGTAACATATAAAAAAAGCTGCACCTTTTGGCTTTTGTTCAAGAAAGAGAAAAAAAAAGAGAGGCTGTTGTTTCACTAAATATAACTATAAACTAAAAGTATTCAAAAGTACAATGTTTCATTCATTAATAAACTAAAAAAATTGTAATAATTGACACATTTCTGCAGTATAAGTGGAATAGAACACTTCAGGAAGTGCAGTTATTGGAAAATAATCAACTTCAGGGTAGTCATAGTAATTCTGCTTCACATCAGGCTACCCCGAAGTTGATTAATTTCCTATAACAGTACACACTGAGTGTTTTCTTCCTTATTTAGAGCACTGTGATGTCACTCTCTGCCCCATACTTGCATATAATATCTCAACACCATTCACTGAAGAAATAATTCGGAGATTAGCTTATTTAAATGAAGGGCTGGATTTCCACTAAAATATGTACAATGTACAAAAAATAAACAGGTAATTTTATGTTCAAACTCGCTAAATAGAAATACGAACAATTACGAAATTAATTTAATGTAGTAATATTATATCAATATGTAAATACTACAGTAGATAAGGCTATAATCACTTTTTAGAGTGTTTTTACATCATGAATCAGCACAAGCAAATGACCTAAATGTCTTTTTAAATGGGATGCCAATGTCCCGGAGATCAGTTAGTGAGGTTTTTGCTTTTAATTATGAATTACAGCACTTGTGGAATAAACATTTTCTTTGCCAAAGTGTCTGGTACAGATTGTCTCGTGTTTGTATGCAATTTCATAAGTTTTAGGTATGAAACTGTTTCAATAAAGTCCTTCTCATAACGTCTATCCACTCAGCGGCCATATTGGCAGTTCTGTAAGGCCAGACTGCTGTCTACTACAATACCGAGAGACTCAGATCAACAAAATGTTTCAAACATAGATTTTAAAAAAAATCTAGGCCAAGCATTTTCTGCTAACATCTTAACCAGCTAAGCGATTGGCTGTTTTTGCTGAGGGGTGGGACTTATGTAATGTAGTTCTCTGGCGTAGCGTAACACTACATTCATACTTGAAGGATGCTTGTATTTTGTCGGTGTGTGTTTCGACCGCTAATGTTGTTGCTCATGAGTGTTCACTGTTCAGCGTTTATATATATATATATATATATATATATATATATATATATATAAAACTAATTATGTAAACACAAATTAATTAACGCACTAATCAGTGAGAAATGCATTGTACTAGCTACGTACACTCACCAGAACATGAACAATCTCTGCTTCTTCCTTCTAAGCTTTATTTCATGGCCTAAAGGTTAGAGAGTTAGACTTATAACCCGAAGGTCGTGGGTTTGAGTCTCAGGTCTGGCAGGGATTGTAGGTGGGAGGAGTGAATGACCTCAATGACCTCAATACCATGACTGAGGTGAGACCTTTAAGCAAGGCACTGAACCCCCAACTGTTCCAGGTGTGTGTTCACGGTGTGTATGTGCCCTTGGATGGGTTAAATGCAGAGGACAAATTCTGAGTATGGGTCACCATCCTTGGCCACTTCACTACTATGTAATGAGAGGTTGTATATGACAGGATATTTTTTTCTTCCATTTTGTGAATTAAAGAGTAAATAGGAACTAACTGCAGGTAGGAACTAAAGTTATAGTAATGCTATGTGAGCAGGGAATTGAAGAAACGTCGGACCACACGTGCTGTAGGATTGGTCCGGAGGTTTGGATTTGTCACTTTACGTCATCGCTTCATACATAATTCGCATACAATTGAAAAAAATATCAAATCTCAATCTCTGCATTGCTTTGTCACTTGACGCTGTAATTGTGACTCCGTGTTGCATGTGTACATAGAAAATAAATGATCGTCTGATGCTTTGTCACATAAGGCAAAGCTAATGTCTGTTAAAAGAGTATGTCCAGTTAAGGAGTGTGCACTATATGAACTAAATATGAACTAGTCTATAATAGCATAAAAAAAGTTCCAGTTTATTTCACTACTTTGCAAAGCTAAATATTTTAAACATCACTGCATAATCAAGATGACAAGTCCGGCTTCAAAGCTTTTCAAAGCATCAGAGAGCGTGAATAGAAATCCTACACAAAGCAAACAATTAGACAGTTTCTCTAAAGCGTGTTGTCAGAGCTGAAGAGCGAGAGGATGAAGAGAGAGCAGAAAAACAATCAATCCGTCTTGAAAGGAAGCGAGCACGTGAAAACAAATCACCAAAATGCAAAACAATTAAAGCGTCTCGTGTGTAAACGTGTTGAATGCCTTTAAGCGAGGCTGTAATGCTCTCTTAATCGAGTTCTGTCCAACATCGTCGCTCCGCTCTCGATACACACTTAATGGTGATGGATACACACGCATACGCTTAAAGCAACAGTTCAGCTAAACAGGAAATTTACATCATAATTTACATCATACCCCTTACAGCAAATACAGATACACGTTAAGTGTCTGGAGGTTGCTTCTGTAATTTTGAACCGGAGCTACAAAGCTAATGAAGCTAAAAAAAAAAAAAAAAGTCGTGAAATGCTATAGCCATCAGTTTAGCATCGTGTAATCTGAGATGTCTAAATCAGCACGCAGTCAACCCAAAGGACATTGATTTCATAAATCAGTGTTAATTAAAAAGGTGTAACGATACACTCCAGTCACGATTCGATTCCATTCATGATACCGGATTAATGATTTGATTCAATTCAATTCTCCGAACATTTTGAACAAAATTTTAATGAACATCAATTATGACTGAAAAGACTCCTTCTTTATTTGATCAAAAACAATGCAAAACACTTGTAAATAAATAAAAAATTGTGCATTTTTGTCTGCATAAATCTAAATTAATAAAAAATTGCTACAAACAGAGGTTTAAAATTGTAAACAATTTTAAAAATAAATAAATAAATGTATAAATTCTCACCAAAATTTGATTGAATAAACAAAGTCTCTGACCAGGGGAAAATGATCGATCCAAAGCATAATGAGCTCCTCAGCAGTGCCTGAGGTGTCATTTTAATCAGAAATAGAGCTCCAAAGTTGGCTAAAATGCCCGACTTCAGTGGTCTCTGGTGTCATTTGAAAGCTACTGTTGGTTGTGTAATCATATAACCTGTAACGCGTGTCAGACGTTGTGATCCGGCGCTATCAGTCACTTCACAAGTGCAGAAGATTCCCGGTCATGGTGCAGGCTGTCCACGAAAGAATGCGATCATGTGACCAGTGTGCGCCGTATATATTTTAACTCTATGGGTTGTGTAGATTGGGACATCTGGTGTTCAAACACTGCAACAGCATTAGATACATATTTAATAGAATGCTAATTTCTATGATGTGAATCTCACATTTCCACAATGCACATAGTCACATGCACAACAGTTTTTACTGTATATTACAGTAGCTCCATTTGAATATTTAAAAATTGTTGTGCATGTGACGATGTGCACAACAATTTTTAAAAATCTAAATGGAACTACTGTATATTACAGTCGGAATCAGTTTTAACGTACAATTCCAAGTCCAAACTTTAGGCCACGCCTCCTACCCCGGGTCTGATTCTGGTTCATGCCAAATGATGATCTATGATGAGATTCGGCTTCAAGACGGAGCTACAGCTGTTCTGTGACGCACATTTGTACAGATAACAGTGTGATACAGGGTCAGAAACCTCATCAACACATCTTCATGTTTATGAACAGCTCTTTGATGCCAGTGTGTAATGATTTAGGCATACAGTTTGCTCAGTGCTAATCTGGTAGCTATAAACTAGCATTACTTGTTAGCTATATTAGCCTCCTGTCTGCCATCTTGTCCTCCTAAGCAAATTGGGTGTGTCTGTTGTCTTGAAAGCTGGATCTCAGTTCCGTTCTCGTGACCACACACACACACACACACACACACACACACACACACACACACCGTTAAGTTTGGATTCTTACACTACACAGGCTTCACTGTGCCATTTTCTTCCCCGGTTTGTCGTGTTCAGTCGTTCAGCGGGGCGTCTCAGAAGGACACGCATTTAGGCCGCCTGAAATAACGACTCTGAAGTAGCCTATAATTTGCCAGATGCAGCCGTGAACGGTTTCCATGGCAACCGGGCCGGGTAATTTCCTCGTTCTTTTTGCCCTGAGTACGAGGGTAGGAGGACGGACGGATAAACGGAGCGAGCAGGAGATGGAGTGTTACGGTGCATTAGCATGAAACTGTGTCACTGCACTTTCAAAACAAGAGCTCAATCGATGATGATGATGATGATGATGATGATCTGAAAATCTAAAACTTTCCCCACGAGATGAACAGATGGTTCGGCTTTCACATTACTGCCACCAAGTGTGCTGCTAAAGAGCAGACAACTGGGTCACGAGAGAAAGACAGAGAGAGAGAGAGAGAGCGAGAGAGAGCGAGAGAGAGAGAGAGAGAGAGAGCTAGTAAAAGAGAGTGACAAACAGAAAGGAAGAATGACAGAAAAAGAGAGAAAGATATAGAGAGACAGAGAGATGAAAAGGTGGGCAGAAGAAGTGTGAGACAGTGAGGAAAAGACAAAAGAAAAGAGAACAAGAGAGAAAGAGGAGAAATGGTTAGAGAGAACAAAAGACAGCTAGGATAGAAAAAAGAAAGACAGACAGCAAAAGAGACTCAGACGGAATGAGAAAAAGAAGGATAGGATAAGAAAGACAGAGAGCAGCAGAGAGACTGAGTGACAGAGAAAAGAGAGAAAGACGGAGCTCAGATAGAATGTGAGAAAGAAGGAGAGAGGGGGACATAGAGAGAATCAGGTAGCGGGAGAGAAACACCGCTGTTGTTCTTCCAGCAACAGCGATCACTCCTTCATCCTCGTTCACCCCTCCACTATTACATCTCTATCATTCCTCCATCACTCCATCATCATTCCTCCATTACACCTGTATCACTCCTCCTTTTCTCCTAAATCACTGTTTAATCCTCCATCACTCAAGCAGCACAGTCATTAATACTCCATCACTCCTGCTTTACACATCCTTCCTTCATCACACTTTCATCACTCCAGTTTCACTTTATCACGCCTGTTTTTCCCATCACCCTTCATCACTTCTTCACTCCAGCAGTGCTCCTGTTTTACTCCATAACTTCTTCATCAGTCCATCATCACCCCATCACTCCTATTTCACTCATCATCACTTTGCCATCACTCTATCACTCTTACCTCACACTTTCATCACTTTGTCATCACTTCATCGCTCTTTCATCACTTTATCACTCCATCACTCTCACCACTTTGTCATCACTCTTTCATCACTCTTTCACCAATTTGTCATCACTGTCATCTTTCTGTTACTCTTTCATCACTCTTTCACCACTTTGTCATCACTCTTTCATCACTCCATCACTTTTTCATGACTCTGTCATCACTCCATCACTGTTTCATAACTGTCATCACTTTGCCCTCATGCCGTCATTTTCATCACTTTGTCAGCACTCCATCACTTTCATCACTCTTTCATGACTGCCATCACTCCATCACTTTGTCATCACTCCATCACTGTTTCATGACTGTCATCACTTTGCCCTCACTCCGTCATTTTCATCACTCTTTCATCACTCCATCACTTTCATCCCTGTTTCATCCCTTTGTCATCACTCTCTCATCACTATGATTAGAAATGTAAGTGAATTATTGTCTCATAGCTAACTGTCATGTTTTTGTTGTTAGATTTTGAGAAATTCTCTGTGGTTAAGATTAACTAGTTAACACAACCTCAAGCTAACTCTGGAGTTATCCTTGCTTAGTTAACTAGTTAGCTATTTTGCGTTCTAGCTAGTTGTGTTCAGGATCAGAAAAATAGCTACGGCTAGTTAGTAACTCAGTACATCTCATTCAGAGGAGTGTGAGAATGAGTGAGAACGAGTAAAGGAAAAAGAGAGAAGTAGTACTAAAGGACAAAAAAGACAAACGGAGATCAGTAGAGATAAAAATAGACAGGCACAGAGAAAGAGAGATTAAAAATGATTGAGAGAAGAAAATGATAAGAGAAAAGGAGAGACAGAGAGAGAGAGAGAGAGAGGAAATATAAACAGAAATAGGATGAAATAGTTGGAGAGCGACAGAGATAGAGTTAAAGAGATACAATGAAGAAAATGGACAGAGAGACTAGATAAAGAGAAATAGAGAAGAGAGAAAGAAAGATTAAGAGAGGTGCAGTTAGAAAGAGAAAATGGGGAAAAGGCAGAAAGAGAAAGTAAGAATCGAGTGAAACAAAGAAAGACAGAGCAAGAGAGAGAGAGAGAGAGAGAGAGGCATAAAAGCATAAAGAGGAATCAAGAAAGAGTGAAACATTAAAAACAGAGACAGAAAAAGGGCAAAAGAAAGAGAGAGATTGAGAGAGGGAGAGAGAGAGTGTGTGAGAGTGAGAGAGACAGAGAGAGAGAGAATTTGAATTTTCGAAATAATTACAATTATTAAAACAGAACAAATTAATATCAATAAAATCAATGAATATATATATGTGTGTGTGTGTGTGTGTGTGTGTGTGTGTCTGTGTGTGTGTGTGTACATCAGTTTAAAAAGTATACAAACTGTAACTTATCGTCACTAACTTCACACAAAGTCCCTTTATAACACCAAATCAAATAATAAGAAAAGAGAGAAAGTGAGAGAGGGAGATAGACTAAGAGAGATAAACAGAGAAACAGAAAAAAGAGAGACAGAAAGAGGAAAACACACACAGAGAGAGAGAGAGAGAGAGAGAGAGAGAGGAAAATACCCCTATTACATTGTACAAAGATAAAATCAAATTCCCACAACACAAAATATTAATAGATAACATATGCCTCTAAATAATAATAATAATAATAATAATAATAAAAATAATAACACGAAACAGTTATAAATGTGTAAAAATACTTCATTCGTGCAGCACCTCATCTCAAATGTGACAAGATCCTCCGCAGAATTGCAAAAAAACATAAATCAACCAACACCCTTTAAGTTAAATATTCTTACACACTTTTTTTTCTTTTTTTAAAAATCCCTTCATATATTTTTATGTATATATTTTTCCTATATTGAATATTTTCCCTTATATTTCTCTTTATATTTTCCTTTATATTTAATATTTCTCGATATTTTCTTTTATTTACGTCGGAACAGTCTCTACAATGCTTTTCTAATTTACATAAGGTCTGCTCAACTTTACTGCGTCACTAAGCCCCGCCCACTTTGCATTTTTAATACTCACTCTTCCTTGCTCTAAATCTCTTATTGGATGTTAATTAGCTGCATTAATAATGATATCAATGAAAGGTCCTCACACGAATACAAGACAAGACAAATTGTATTGTGTGTGTGTGTGTGTGTGTGTGTGTGTGTGTGTGTGTGTAAATCCAGCTTGGTCTGACAAGCTACCAAAACACAAGCCTAGCAGCTTAATCTTTGCCAGCTGTTAAACATTTATATATGAAAAATCGTTACCATTGAATTTGGGAACCGGACGAGTGTCCCCTCAAGGACAAAACTCCTATGTGTGTCCATCATTATGGGGACACTGAGTCCTCATAAAGGGCTAAAAAACCCACACACACATCATTATTTACATGGAATAATAGCAGGGAAGATTAGCAAGACAACAAGGATCTTTGAGAGGAAAGGACACTTAGCCAAACTGACAGATTACACACACACACACACACACACACAGAGTAAGTATGTAAAGCCAAACTGACAGATTACACACACACACACACACACATATACACACACACACAGAGTAAGTATGTAAAGCCAAAGTGACAGTTCTGTTGAAAAGGGCAGGGAATGCCAGTGAGTCATGTCATGCACACACACACACACACACACACACACACACGATAGGCTGAACAGCCTCTGCATTTGCATGTCTATAAATGTAACCACATCACATTTAGCAGTGCAGCACTGTACAGCCAGATGACGCATCCTATTCTGATACAAAAAAGACCTGTGTGTGTGTGTGTGTGTGTGTGTGTGTGTGTGGTGTACGTTTCTACATCCATCCTAATGTCAATGCTAGACGTACTGTCGATGTGATGTAATTTGTGTGTGTTACAGGCACTAACACGGCTACTCAAGTCTTCTTGGCATTCTGCATGACTGCGTGACTCGAGAAGCTGGCTTTTGCTGATCGAGGCAAGAGGCCTGAAGAAGAAAGAACAGATTATGATGTCAGTGACAGTATGCCATGTCTAGATCCAGAACATTTTTTCTTAATCTCAGTGCAACTTCCAGCACCTGCAACTTTTTAAGCAGCAGGGACTGTACAAAGCACAGAGATGGGTTTTTTTTATTTTTGGTAAACTTTCATGGGACAACTACATAAGGAGTGTAGAAAAACTGTTCTACTTGTGTACAAGACTTTAAACCTAAAGGTGGGGTGAGTGATATTTCAGCAGGGGTAGAGAAATGGTAAGTGTATTAGCTTTAGAAAGAAAAAAGGCCAGTTGCCTGGCAACCTGACCGATCAGGCTAAAAAGTGATAGTTAGCATAATAACGTATGGCAACATAATAACGTTTCGGCTATGAACTGCAGTGTTCTGTCACATCACACATAAAAGATGTGTGTGTGTGTGGGGGGGGGGGGGGGGGGGGGGGGGGGGGGGGGGGGGGGGGGGGGGGGGGGGGGGGGGGGGGGGGGGGGGGGGGGGGGGGGGGGGGGGGCAGTGTGTGCAGAGTTTGTGTGTTCTTGCATGCTTCGGGGGTTTCCTCTGGTTATTCCAGTTTCCGCCCCCAGTTCTAAGACATGCATTGTAGGCTGATTGGCATTTCCAAATTGTCCATGGTGTGTGAAATGGGTTGGCACCCCATCCAGTTCCCTGGGATAGACTCCAGCGCTTGTAGCTAAATTTTATATTGCTTGGTTTTTGCCAGTGTTTCCATCAAACCGTCCTACAATCAGTTCCAATCTTTCCTCGGGCTGATGTGTGTAGTGCAACAGGCAGCAGGAATTAGAGTGTATGGTATAGTTACAGCTTCGAGGTATGTCGTATCACCATTAGCCTCATGAATTATGCTTATACAAGCCAAATGAAAACTTTTGTTTTGTTAAAGTCAGTAAGTCGTAGGTTCGTTTTCTTTTCCTGGCTGTTAAACCTACTTGTCTACTGGGCAACTATGAATAAAACACTGTGGCCCTGATTTACTAAGATCCCCAATAACAAGTGTTACTTCACTTTAGCAGCCGGACAAATTGTGTCCATAGTGTGATTTATAGCTATAAATCTATTTCTTATATTTCCTTTAATTCCTTTAATGATGATGATTATATTGGATGTGTGAGTGGAAGCTGAGACTGTCATGGTCTTTCATTCTTTGTCTTTAAAACAGTACAATAATTTGTGACCCCATCAGAACTAGAAATATTGCATAAATAGTTTGTCCTGTGTCCTGTTGAGCTGCTCTCTCTAGTGTTGTGTGTATATACTGTATGTATATATATAGACAACTTGTACATTTTTTTGCAGGTTTTATCATTTCAAATGATAATGCCATAGTGTTTTATAGAGGAGTGTGAAAAATCCCAGGTGTATTTTGGTGTGTTCTGATTGACAGAAGGAACTTATTCTGACTGGTTCTGCTGGTTAATCAGCATTTCTCATTTTCCAGCACGACCCCCCGTTTAATATTGTGTCAGTGGATGTAACTGCATCTGATGCACATTCATCACTGCCACTTTTTTACAATAAATCAAAAAGTTTTAATAAGCGCTTTCGTTTTATAGCACAGAAAAGGTCCAGGCCATTCACTCACATCACGCTTTGCATTTCAGCATTTTCTAAAATAAGCCTAAAGTGTGTGGTGTGGAGGTTTAATCCAGCTCAGCGGGGGAGGGAGAGAGGATTAGCGTTCGCTTTCCTACCGAGACAGAAAGCCAATTTTCCACCGATAAGTGAGGGCGGCGAGCGGAGAGCGTCTGCCGGGCGCTGATAAGAGCGACACACACCTCCACGCTGCACACTGGGCCAGCGGAGGGCCAAAGGTCACAGGTCACACTGTGTTCTGTTTTGTGTGTGTGTGAAAGAGAGACCAAAGAGGAGGGTCTTCAGTTTCCAGGGCCACACGGTCCTTTAGTGATTTAGGACACTGAAATGTATTTGTTGTGCATGTTAGCTGTAAAACACTCTGTGATCAATAAATACACAGATAGCTAACCGAGGCGCTAAGAAATTAACCTACAGAGCCTTGGATGTACACTAACACACACACACACACACACACACACACACACACACACACACACACACACAACCATAAAATAGCATTACAATGAACAAGCTAAGCCAAAAACTATCATTAAACAGGCTGAACCACAAATTATCATTTCAAACTAGCATTACAGTAAAAAGACCTGCAAACTAGCATTACTGTAAACAGGCTAAACCACAAACTAGCATTAGAGTAAACGCCTAACCCACAAACTAGCATTACAGTAACCATGCTAAATCACAAACTAACATTACAGTAAATAAGCTATCCCACAAACTAACATTACAGTAAACAGGCTAACCTGCAAACTAGCATTACAGTAAACAGGCTAACCTGCAAACTAGCATTACAGTAAACAAGCTAATCCACAAACTAGCATTAGAGTAAACGCCTTACCCGAAAACTAGCATTACAGTAACCATGCTAAATCACAAACTAGCATTACAGTAAACAAGCTATCCCACAAACTATGATTACAGTAAACAGGCTAAACCTGCAAACTAGCATCAAAGAAACAGACTAACCTGCAAACTAGCATTACAGTAAACAAGCTAATCCACAAACTAGCATAACAGCTAAATCATAAACTAATGTTAAAGTTATTTTCTGAAGTCTGTCCGAATTAGGTATGAAGCAGTAAAACAACAAATCCAAACATTTGGCTCAAATGATTTTAAATTATATAATCTCTCATTAAATGTGTATATAATCATTATGAAAAAAATAATAAAGCTTGGAAGGAATTATGAAAGATTATATTTAGTTATTTGGTACAGTTAGTTTGTTTTGCTAATTTGCCAAGATGCTATGAAGCCTAGCATGTAAACAATCAATTTTCACAATGATTAGTGTGATTAGTGTGAATGATTAGTGCGTTATTTAATTCCTGTTCATGTAGTTAGCTTTAGAAGTTATATTACACACTCAGAAACGACGAAGATGAAGTGACTTCTTGCTTGTTAGTGTGAACGCATGGTAAGCCACAGCAGAGAAACTCAAACTGCTAAATGAGGTCCAGTAAGAACACGCAATTTTACAGGGCAGAAAAAAAAGAGGCAGATCACCAGCAGGTGATGAAAAGTTATAATTTTGCCAGAGAGGAGGAAAAGCCCAAGAGAAGAAATTACAGTGGGTGAAAAGGAGGCGATTTTACTGTTGTGCGTCACACACACATTCTCTCTCTCTCTCTCTCTCTCTCTCTCTCTCACACACACACACACACACACACACACACACACACACATATCTTGACGTCATTATGTGAAGATGTGTGTCTCTGACGCATGGCGCGTTCACGTGACTGGCTAAGCCACACTGCTTCACTCTGCTGATTGGCAGCAGTATGCTAATGAGCATGTTCATGCTAATTGCCCGTGATCTCGCCCACTTGCGGCTAACTGCTACATTTTCATTTCATTTGCATACATTACAGACAAAGGACTTGGCTCAGGGGAACGCTCAGAGTAAAACACATGACAGACACATTATCAGCAATCAGAGAGCTCTCTCTCTCTTTCTCCCTCTCTCTCTTACACACACACACACGATCAATCACATGACATTACACAGTGTATACGCTGTATAATCGTTTTATATTCGCAATAAAATAGCTTAGCGTTTTCATCATTTATCATCTTCATAAACAACACAGCAGACATGTCGGATGTGAATTTGTCCTTGTCAGAGGAAATATGGAGTCCACTAGCAACATTATTCAACTGATTACGCAATTTTTTCCGTCAACCGATCCTCATTGTTCAGGAATCAGTTATCTCTTTCAGCTATAAATGAGAATATTCCCCGAAATACAGTCGATCATTTGCTTTTTTTAAAGGTAGTTTTCGTAGTCGGCGCTATGAGGCAAATGTAGCTAACAAGTAATCGGAGTGTTATAGCTACCAGCTAGCCATCGTGTAAACTGTTACTGTACATTTATATGTTGATTTTTAAAAAAAATAGACATACTCCACTATTAAGGAAACTGTTTATAGTTTATTAACTGTTTACCCCAGTTCTTTGTACATTATTTGTACATCTTGTTCTTAAACATTCAAAGTTCATTAGCTAATGTTAACAAGTACAAGGAAGAAAATCATTTTGCGTTCGCTCGCAAAGATATTTGCGATCTCTTGTAAAGATATTTGCGTCTGCGAGAGAAGACAAATATCTTTGCGAGAGAACGAAAGTTTCTCGGGGGAACGAAAAAGCATTGAAATAGACATTTTCCTCCCATCTCATATTTTTTCCCATCACTATGTCCCCTTAGGGGCGCCGTACATCCCAGTTTATTCCTAACACAGCAATTTACCAAGGCTAACAATTTTTATTTATTAAAGAACATATTATATATGTTATATATGTTATATAGCTATAAACAGCCGTCCTTCACCAACCTCTCTTTCTCTCTCTTTCTCTCTCTTGAAGTTAATACGCTTGTTACAGAGAAACCACAAAAGTCCGCATCCTCTGTCTGAAAAACTTTCCAGCCTAAAGTTCGATTTAGGAAAAATTAAAGTTACTGCTTTACCTCTGATTGTTACAAAGCGCTGACACTGGAGACTCCTTACATGTTAAATAAACATCTCCTTCCAGAAAACTTTACCATATCAATGATTATACATGTTTGTTAAATAACACCATATTTTTTCATTGGTTTATGATTAGACTTAAATTATGTTAAGCGTCCACTGTTGTAACTTTTAAAAATATATTTATTCTTATTTTATTTCACTTATAATGTTAAATTACTCTTAGTATACTTTCTAACTCTCTGTGCTGCTGTAATATGTGAATTTCTATCTATCTCTCATACAAGTCCCTGTAAATGAGATGTTACAGCCATGGTTGTATATTAAATTCATAAAAAAAAAACCTTCATAAATATTCATGACACCCAAAACATGATGAGAGGGAGAACTCCATGAACACACGCTCTCAGCCAATCAGACTAGAGGGGTTCTCATTCATGGTTGCCGTGACGACAGCAGTCACGCACGAGTGCCTGAAGCTGATCGTAAATAGCTGGAGGTGACGTTTGCATGTGTGTCCGCTAATCACGGCGGACAGCCTTCATAACACATCAGAGCAACCCGGAGGGGAATCCGGCAACATCTGAGTCCACACACACACACACACAAGGTCAAAGGATTGTAAAAATCCCATTTCATATGTAGAAAACTAAAAAAATTACAAAGTAATTTGTTTTTATCGACTCAATCTACCATGCTGTAATTTAGACAGAAATTAGAAATGACCTTCAGATGAACAGTGTGTGCAAATCAAATGGAAGTGCGACCTTCACATGACCTTCACATACATTTTTATATAGCACATGTAAGGATAACTAACACGGACTGCATTTGATTCCATACACAATCCACACAACACACTTTCACGTATATAATAACGCTGCATTTGCAAGGACATTTGAAAATCCTTCTAAAACAACGTTTCGATGGACAACTAACACATGCTAACCCATAGAAATGCTTTTTTTTGAAAACGTGTGATACAGTGCAATATTTTCAAAGAATGCACTCCAATTTATTGACATCATTCACATTAACATTGAGGAAGATGGAGGATAAACGGATTGCAATCATCGTTCATACTGAGAGCTGTATGATCCAGCGACGATCCAGTTACGTCTTTAAATAGCTGCTAACGCTTATCTTCAGAAGATCGTAGGTTCGAATACTGAGGAGTCCAAGATAGCAAAATTGGCTTTGCTATATGAATGGGACGGATACAATACTCTCTCTCCTGTCAATCAGAGTGACACTAGCCGATCATAGGCGTCTGTGAGCTCGTGTATGTGGAAGAGGGCAGATAGCGCTTTCCTCTGAGTGTTACATTGTGATGCATAAAGTGTATAAAGCGGCAAATTGTAATTGTTTGCAAATTGTTGTGGCGTAAGAGGAATGAAACACTTCAGGATGTGTTGTTAAAGGACAATAATTAACTTAGGGGACTGTTTTATTCCTTATATATAAATTAAGGTGTTAAATATACACTAAGGGGCTGTTGTTGGAATTTGCAAGTTAACAAAGACGGAGACACAAGGAGACATAGAAAGAGAGCGAAAAGCACAAATCCACAAAGAGAGAGACAGGAAAAGACAGACAGAGAGAAAGACAGAATACAGGTCTATGATAGAGAGAAAGGAAATCTACCCTGAGCCCAGTCCAGTACATCTTCATTTAGTACCATCACAGACACAAAAGCATGCGGCCCACACACACACACACACACACACACACACACACACACACACACACACACACGGAGCCCAGGCAGTGGATGTCCTCCTTGTGTGTGTGATAAATGTCTGTGTGTATTCCAGTTACAGATCACTCCATTACAGTTATGATTACGGCCTACAGATAACACCAATATTTCTGTTCATCCACACACATTAATAACGTCCAAACAGCTGCTATCGGCCGAGCTGCCACCTCATTCATCACACACACACGCACACACACACACACACACAGCTCGTATACATCAGGAGCAGTTTAGCCGATGTAAGTTTCAGCACAGGAAAATCCAGTGCTGACAAAAAGGAAGCCGTTTATCTCTGTAAACCTGTGCGGCTTTCTTACCCAGCATGCACCGGGATCAGTCTGGTGTCATGTTAGCAACGCAAACAAATCAACATCAACACGTTTCTGAATTAGATGTACAGCTGATGGCAGCTGTGTAAGCGTGTCCTTAATAATACAGCATGATGTGATGCTCGAGTTAAAGGGATACAAAATAGCAAAAGTAAACTGTGGCCTGAAAATTAAAAATCAGTAAGACGATTTTAATTTGGGTCACACACCTCCTGAGATACAATTCATCCATCACTCCATCAGCGCCGACACAGTGTAGGGTAGGTTACTATGGAAACGGTAATATACTGTACAGTTGCATACTAGAAGACGAAAAATCAGTAATTCTTTTCTTTCTTGCTTTTCCGAACTGAGGAAACTGCTAGAATCTAGCAAGCCTACTTGGCTAGTAGCATTATGACTAGCTTGCATTTTTCAAACTGCCACCTGCCCTTAAAAACTCATGTCTATTTACCTATATACTCAAATAAACACAAACATTTATACACTATATGGCCAAAAGCTTGTGGACACCTGACCATCACACCCATATGTGGGTCTTCCCAAAAGTTGGAAGCACACAATTATATAGAATGTCTCTGTATGCTGTAGCATTACAATTTTACCTTCACTGGAACTAAGAGGCCCAAACCTGTTCCAGCATGACAATGCCCCTGAGCACAAACCCAGCTCCATGAAGACATGGTGTGTGAAGGTTGGTGTGGAGGAACTCAAGGGTCCTGCACAGAGCCCTGACCTCAACCCCACTGAACACCTTTGGGATGAATTGGAATGCTGATTGCACCCAAGGTCTTCTTGTCTGACATCAGCGCCTGACCTCACTAATGCTCTTGTGCTCTGAATGAACACAAATCCCCACAGCCACGTTCCAAAATCTAGTGGAAAGCCTTCCCAGAAGTGGAGCTTATTACAACTGAATGGTCAGGTGTCCACAAACTTTTGGCAGTATAGTGTATCTTATCTACGTATGTCAGTTGTGTGTTGATGTGTTACTCTGAGATGGAGAAACAGTACATTGCTGATTGGGATTTAGACATTTTTTCCGAATAGCAGGCTACATTCTGCATCCAGACATTGCGTTTTTCCATATTGAAGTTGACAACTGGTGGCTATACAGGAGGAGATCCAGATTACTAAAATCCAGATTGCAGAATCCTCATAACCAGTTATGGTCATGCTCACTGTATAAGGGTTTTCATATACCGTCGGCGGAGGTTTTGCCTTGTGCTCTAACATCATTTAGCTAGCTATATGTCAATCCAACAGTCCAATCACAATCTGTGGACAATTTATGGACTCACTCAGTAGATAAATTAATGTACAGGATTACTTACTTACTTGTACTAGGATTCATTGAAAATGTAATTCAGTAATCTATTAATACAGGAAGAAATATCGAGTTACTGGGTATATCAGACTATATAATCCGGATTATACACAGTCCATCAGTACCAGAAATATTCTGATTAAACTCTGTATTAATCCCAGGCATAATGAGAGCTCAAACACCTGCGTTATTCATTCCTTCATCTTCAGTAAGCGCTTCATCCTGGTCAGGGTTGGGGTGGATCTGGAGTCTATCTCAGAACCTGGATCAGATTCTAGTCCATCTCAGTGCACCAGTCGCGCACTCGGTCAGCACTAGAGGCAGTTTATCATAGCCGTTACACCTACTGGCATGTGTTTGGGAAATTAGAGGAAAATGGAGAACCCCAGAAGAAACCCACAGAGATGTGAGAACATGGGAAATCTGGAACAATATCCTGAGCTCAAGATAGAACCAGAGACCCTGGAGCTGTAAAGCTGTGATGTTACTTCTAGGATGGATGTGTGAAGCTACAGGTGATTAATGGATTGTTTTTTTTTTTATAAATTCTGTCCATTTCCATAAGCGATCAAGACTTCATATTTTAGGTCCTGTAGAAGTACCCTATAGACATTTGACTTCAGGGATTGAAACAGCCTCTAGGTTTTGAAGCTTTGTATTAATAGACCATCATCTAAACCCTGAAGGAAGAAGGTTGCCAAATAAACGATGATGCAGAAGAGAATTCTTCTGGGATAATTAAGGGGGGGAAAAATATCACGTGAAAACCAAAGATCAAAAATGAACACCATGAATGAGACAATGTGTTGCTGAGGGAAGCTTCATTTCTGTTTTTTTTTTTAAATTCGTTTTCATTTCCACGGCTGAATCATTTGTTCAGAAGAGGGAGGGGGAAAAGATGGAGTCACGACATCAGCCTGAAGAAAACTGGTGAGCTGTTCGAAAAACAGATCACATTCAGAGTGATGACCTACAACAGAGGACATAAGCCTTCCTCTTTCTCTCTCTCCCCCCAACACACACTCACACACACACCTAAAGGCCTCCCTCCATTACTCTGCTCTATTAACATGTTTAAGACGCAGCCGAATTTCCAAATCAATTTTGAGTTTGCTTTTTAATTTAGATTTTATCTCTCTTTTTTTTCTTTTATTCACTTGTATTTAATATCTTTGACTACATTTACATTTATTCGTTTAGCAGAGCAAATCCAAGCATACAGCTATGACATGAACAGGCTTTGATGCTAGGGCTATGTGACTCTCTTTCCATTTCAGGATCATAAATACAAGAGGAAACTCCGGCAGAATGCTGAGAGCTAGAAAGAAACCGGAAATGGCACAGATCAAGGATGCAAAACAAAAAAACAAAAAAAAGAGGCCAAATGGCACAATATGAGTGTTAGGATCAAAAGGAAGAAGGGGGGAAAAAAAGGAAGAAGGTGTGTGTCAAGATGCTGCAAAGAAGAGAGTCTGGATATTAAAGAATTAAAGAAACCGTTGAAAAGATAATGAATAAATGCAAATAGCAAAGATTTCTCTTTATCTCTTTTTAAAGGGGTGGGGGGGGTGTCTTTAGTTTTGCACAAGGCTAAATGATGTAGCTGACAAGCAATGAAAGCTTACAGCCTCCAGTTTATCAGCATGGAGTTTAGCTGCATTGCACGTTCTCTATCCCTTCTCTCGTTACTGTTTTCCCCCTTTTATTTTCTTCTCCTTTATTCGCTTTCCTCTAATTAAGCATATCTTATTTAACGTGTTTAATATTAAATAAATCAAGGCGTACTTCATCGTAAAATATATATTTAGAGCGTGTAAACTGTCATTACAGGATTACACATTTTTGTGGTTAAACCATTACACAAGTAAACATGAGGTGGTCATGTGACCCTAGTACAGGATAAATAATAATAATAATAATAATAATAATAATAATAATAATTGCATGGTACTAGGAGTCATAGTGCGTAGTATAGAATATTCCAGTATAAGACAGACATTTTTTTTTTTTTTTTAAGGCGATATTGATATTGTTAACACAAAGACACCTGGAGCAACATCGCCATCTAGTGCTCCACAGGGACGTGCACACACTCCTGCGCGTGTTAAATGAAATATGGGATAAAGCGAACAATACAAAAACTCTGTTTTTTCCGAAGTGATGTAGAACTAACTTGGGAATTTGAGAGATTTCAGGCATTTTTGCTCCTCTTTGTTTGAATGAGATTCATTTTTTTGTCCCCAACACGTTGAAAAATAGCTTACTACTTTTAAAGGTGCGGTATGTTTCAATTTCTTCCTCGTACGGATAATGTGGAAATTCTGTAGAAATAATAATAATAATAAAAAAAAGAGTTTAAAGTCTTCATCTCAGAATATATGCATTACATAGCTGGAAAAAAAAAAGGAAATCTGATCTGACTTCCGGTCTGGAATGTATGCTTGTATTTGGATTGGCCTCCTGTCAGTCATTTTATAGCCACGCCCCCTCCACCTTTTCACATCCTCATAAATCATTAGGAGAAGTCGCACGTTTATGGAGTTGTAACTCGGATTTCAAGCAGCTGACGATCCTTGCTCATCGTAACTCTAGTTAGCAAGCGAACTAGTTGATAAGTTTTGGGGTGGAGCTTTGTGTACATGGGTAGAAATGGGGGCGGAGTCAATGAGCATCATTCAAATCTTATTGAACTCCAGGCATTTAACCATTAGAGATCTTTTTTACCTATTGCACCTTTAAGCGACTTGTTTAGTCAGGACTGTCATTGTTTATTCATTTTTATGATCTGATGCAAGTCTTTTTTTTTTTTTTGGTAAACTTACATGTATTGTGTCCTTATTCCTTGACTTATTTAACTGTTCAGAAAACGTGATGTCACCTCATAACACTCACATTTTTAAAAATAAAGTCTCTTCTCTGCATTTTGCTCTTAAATGACTAACACAATCGAGGTTTTTTTTTTTTTTTACGCATATAGAATTAGCAAATACACAAAACGTGGTTAACTTGGATCCCTGCTAATAACACAAGGATGTTCTAATGACTTACGTCTTTGTAATTATAGAAGTAAATGATTACTTTTAATCTATAATCTGGACATTCGGTGTGACCGCATCAGTCAATTTCACATCATTGAAAATAAAGACATATAATAAAATAAATATTAAAAAAAATAAATAAATAAAAAAATAAAAAAAAACTCTGAGCACTTAAATTCCTTCTTCTGTGCATGAGGATGCTTTACTTACAATTTAGCACAAAGTCTCTGTTTGAGCAATTACAAATATTTATTATATTATACTTTATTATGTTTGCAGTGTTTTAGTAGCTACGCATTTTTTACGCTTCAGTACGAAACAAATCATTTGAAAGCTTAGAAGCTTTTTAAAGAACAAAATATCAGATGAGTATCATCTAATACCCAAGATTTTCATTTCTATACCAATAATATAAGAAACCATGGTATTGGGCCATCTCTAGTTTTTATACTCACACTCTGCTCACTATACTTGTAATTCTTCTAAGTGCTACTGAGATTTTAAATATACATTGAACCGCAAATTAAACAGTTTGCAAGATGCAAATATATTATGCTCAAATTTGTAATAAATATGTGGCTTAAGATGAATAATAATAAGAAGAAATTGACGAATAAGGAGATCGTCATGGTGGGATTTGCGTCTATGATCAGATTTGACCCTGCGGAATGAGGAACAAGTCTAATTGGGTTTCCGTGCTTAATAATACACACACACACGGACCAAAAATTTTTCCCATTTTTATTCAAATTCAAAATATGAAATGAGCTAAATGCACCACACATGGAAAAATAAAGTATAAAGAATGTCAGAGTGCCTCGGGGTGGGTTTAAAGAAAAAAAAATAAAAGTGAGTTAAAAATGGCACTTGGGAGTCGGACGCTTCAGTCAGAACAAAATGATCAAATTAATTAAAAAAAAAAAAAAAAAAAAAGCTTTCATTCTGGCCTTAATAGCAGATAATGTACGGCTTTAGACGCCATTTTAACACCAGTTTCTGAGTTCTGTGATCATAATGAGAGGATGTATCCAGCGGACGAGCAAAACCGAGCCTGAAATCCACGGTAAAGTCAGGAGATGTGTTGCTAAGCGGCTTTTTCGGGTCACAGCGGAGAAGGGAACATCGAGCCGCGATGGAGAATAACGAAACCCCGTCCTGAGGTCAGTCAGCCGAATCCATGAAAGTCCACGTGCTTACTTTGAAGAAATGTGAGTGTGTTGTCCTGATATGATGTGTTACAAAAGCCTGTTCGACTGGGATACTGCGTTCCACTCAGTAGGCAGCCTACAGTCTTCCTCATTATGGACAAATTTATGGATTAAACAGTGACCATTTTCTAAAAAAAAAAAAAAAAAAACGCAGTAATGTGATATTATGAACCGTGATGAAGTTGATCCGGGTGAAAATGAAATCCGGACGCATGACCTCGTCGCCCTGATTTTGCAGAGGGTCGAAAAGGGCGGGGCTTGATACATTTATTTCATCAGCCAATCACACACCTGATCGCAACAACTGCCTTTGTTTTGATTAGAAATTTTAAAAAAAAACACCAAACAACACTCAAAATAAGAAATTTGACCACCGGCAACCATCAGCACCTCACTGTTCATGACCTTCACGTTCATCAGGCACTTAAAAGACGAAGATTTGGACTGAGCTGGATCTTGGGGGGGGAAATGACACAAACCCTCGACAGACATTGATGATGTAGCGGAGCATGAACAGCGAGGGCATTGGTGCGAGGTTAGCTAAACTCTCATTTCGTATAATTATAGTTGAAATTTCCAGGTTTTATTTTTTTTAATCCGGAAGAAGTTTAACGATGTACGATCATGTGTGCGACTGGCTGATTAAATCCAAGGCAAGGATCAGGACGTTTGCCTGGAATCCCTTTTCAAAAGTTCAATATGAAGCGCGTTCGGCCGTGTCGCGCCTTCGGAAATATTAACCGCAAAATGATGACGTCCAGTGCGAGGTTCCGCATGAAGACGGGAAGCTGCAGGTGAGCAGGCACGGTGGACTTTTTTTTCGGAGATATCGGATTGTAACTGTGGGGAATATTTACAGTACGGCGCGCGAAGGAAGCCGTGTCGCAGCTCCACGTTTAAGAGCCGTTCTCCTCTTTCGCCTGCTTGGAGGCTGGGGCGTCAGCGTCTGTGCCGTTGGACTCGAGGGCTCTCTTTTTCGGCGCTGCGGGTTCTGTAAGAACAAATCAAGAAGAAGAAGAAAAAAATAATAAAACAAACGCAGGAAGTCACTCCAGAGTGTGAGATGAAGAGAATAAGTTCTTTTATAAGCTTTATCAAATTTCTGTGGTATAAGTGGGGGAGGGGGGAAAAAAAAAAAAAAAAAAAAAACAGATCAGGACACGCCATTATAGGAAACTAATCAATTTTAGTGTGGTAACATGAAGTCTGCTTCATCACACTACCTTATCGTTGATTACTATCCTATAACATACGTCTCAGTGTTTTGCTCCTGATGTAATTCTGTGTTGGACGGCGAGACCCGTCTCCTTCTTACCTGCGTCCTCGCCGTCGTCGCCATCACCGCCTTCTTCATCACTGTCGAATTTAGTCTTCTTGCCCTGGAACTGCGCCTGCTCTCGTCCTCCTCGGTCCCTACGGCCGCCCCGCCCTCGGCCGCGACCCCTGTGACCTCCTGCGGGTCAAAAACAAGAACGGGTGAGGCGGAGTTTTGATATCAATACTTCATTCGTACTCTGATGAATGAACGAACGAGCCGAATAAGTCCCGCCTTATTTTCCTGGCTGTCCAATCACCTGTTGCTATTCGGCATTACTTCGGTTTAAAGGTGTTTCCCCGTGAACGTATTTTGGGTAAACCTGTACTCTGCACCACCTGACCCTATAAGTCCAGTGACTTTCAGCCTGCCTTCATATTTGATTATAAATAATTAACCACGCCAGATTCCTCCCCCCGAGCTCGCTCGTGTACGGAGTGAGCTTATTGAGCTTAGCACGAGACCTCTTCCTCCTTTGCGTTTGTTGAGCGATTCCTGCTGGCTCTCGATGATCTTCTTCAGCGTCTCCAGCTCGGCGTCTCCCTCCAGCACCTCCCACTGCACCACTTTATCTTTAATCTTCAGCTCGGAGCCTCCGGCTGCTTCCTGAGCCTTCTGCAGGGCCTCCTTAGCATCCGAGCGGAACAGGATGGTGCCCTGAGTACAGGAAGAGCAAAATGAGGATATTACGGCAAGTGTATAACTGCTAGCGCAATCCTTTCCCGCTCCAACTGTAACTCACAAAGCAGTAGCAGTAGGGTTATGTAGGTGTAGGTGTGATCTTACACGGTCATGATGTCCAGTGATGTTTATTCTGATTATATTATACTACTAATTGTGAAAGTTTGCACTGGTTTTGCATGCAACCCCTGAGATCATAATTGGGGGAAGAAAATGGCAGACTTTGTGCAAACGAAAAACTTTGTTCTGCTTCAATATGGCTATTTTTTTTTTGTATTCAGACTTGATGAAAAGGGTCAAATGAAGTAACAAAATCAGTAACACACAAGTCATGACAAAAGATAGTAACACTACAAAACTTCAAGATCACCCACAACTGTCATTTTTTATCTGTTCTGGATGATTTTTTTAAGGTGAATTGAGAGCAGGGGGAAAAAAGCATAAATTATACAACGTCAGACACTGGATACGTCTCGACTGGCACTGTAACCTCCCGTCCAAGTGTGACGCCGTCTCGCAAACCTTTCCCACAAGGCACTGCAGGCCTCACCTCTTTTGCGCCTCTGGTGAAGTCGATCCATTTGATCTGAGCGTGCTCGGCGAAGATCTGGTGGAAATCCTCTCGGGAAACCTGATCCAGTTCACCGGAGAACTTAAGCACACAGCCTCTCTGCTCCTCCAGAGATTTCTGGAAACACAAAGTCTTTAAAGAGGGAGCCATTCTGACACCAAAGTCGGCAGTTTGTCAGCCCCGCCCCTTTACTATAAATCATTACAACACACAGGTGTAGAAGTGTAAAGACAAACTGGAGAGAGTGTGTTGTGCAGACTGTGAATAAGAGTATCCTGGGATGAGCACAGGACAGTCTTTATGATTGCAGCAGCAGCTCTTATGTACAAATTCTCCATTATGCAGGCGAGATCACACTGTTATAACTAATACTGAGGTCTGTGCTTCTGATGAATGAAAAGAAACTCACCATCTCCTCCTTCTCAGCCTGTTTCTGCTTCTCTTCTTTTTCACTGAAATCAGAATGGTTCCCTTAGAAGAGTGAAGGACATTAAAATGCCACGCATCAGCACGGGACAGTGAAACGGGTGCGACCATATCATTTATGTGGTATTTACGTTACGTTTTGTAGGCATGCGCAGACGGCAGGAGTGGCAAGAGGTTACTGAGAAGAGAGATCACAGTCCAGCCTTCTTTGTTTCCATTGGCTCACGAGACGAAGCCTTGTGAAGTCACAAGTCCCTTTGTCCTTTCCCCTTCAGTGAACTGGCTTTCCCACGGGGAAGTAGTCATTATAAATGCTACGCCTAAAGCAAGTCGCTTTTCTGATCGAGACTATAGATACCGTCTACCGTGATTGCTATTGGATGACAGCAGGAGACAAATCGCTTGCTGGCTCTCTAAAGCATTCCTAATGTACAGTGTCGTGCTCTGGTTTCTCACCTCCTGGCTTTGGCCTTGGCTTCTGCCCGACCCTGCTTCCTCTCCTCGGCTTTCTTAGCAAAGTAGTCGTCTCTGCACAAAGAGGTCAGAGGTTAAACAGCGCCCTCCAAAGACTGAACTCAGACCTGATTGCTCAGCTCACACAGTAATGAACAAAAATGTGTATATACAGCAGAACATAAAGGAAATACAGCATTTATCCAGCATACAGCATTAAAACAGTAAAGCCATCTCATAAACCTGCGGATGTAACATATTTACACTTTATTTGTAACTGAATAATATACAAGTTTATAGCAGTTATTTAGCAATATAGCCATCAGCATTTATATGATCAGTCTAATTGATTGATATGATAAAAAAAATCTGACTAATTTATTAATATGATAAAGGTTCAGATTTATGTGAACCAATAATGTGCATATAAATGTTTTAAAATATATTTTTTTTTACTGTTATTACAGCTTTATAATCCTAAACAGAGAGAACAGTTGTGATGATTCAGCATATACTGCTCCAAGCGCAAAATTTAAATACATTATAAATCAATAAACAGATATTAATTAGCACTGTTTTCGGCCAATTAGAACACATCGATTTATTTCTGATTTATTAGTGATATTAGTGACGAGATTGTATACTTTTCGCTCTCGGGTCACGGCACTGACAGAGCACGTCTCTCGGAGTCAAGAGCAAACGTTCTGTCACGTCTACAATACACAGACGTGCTGAGTAAGCTGTGTGAAGGCGAAACTGCTGTCTTTAACCTAGGCAGTGCCCTGAGGCTTACGTATTTACACACGGCGCGACGCTTAGTCACTTACTTGATCAGAACAATCATGTCATTTCCTTTGAATTGTTTTACATCCTCTCTCGCAACGAAGGCCTTGGCTGCCTCCTCTGACTCCAAGACTGCGAAGATGGAGCCCTGCAAAGAGCAAGAACAATAAATTAATACCCCTTCCCCACCAAAAACCCTTTTTATTATAAAACAGTCGACAGTTTCACCATTTAAAAGTGGAACCTTTTCATAATCAGATGAGAGCTTCCTAATTCTCAGCGTATATAAAAAAAAAAAAAAAAAAAAAA
>CM040976.1:2913955-2928869 GCA_022985145.1 Pangasius djambal | reverse complement strand
AATGTCTAGCGGATGGATTGACGGTGTATCTGCTGCTCGATTTTGTTGTGATCATCAGTACAAGGAATAAAAATAAAAATAAAAATAATAATAATAATAATAATAATAATAATAGCACATCCTAAAGTGTTCCAACCGTTATACATTTACATTTATTAAGGATTTAGTAAAACGTACTATTTATCTGTTTAGTGTTACTTTAAATGTTGTGGAGCGTCTGCTTTATTTCAGTTATGAAGTTTTACATGGAGCTACACTAACACTACCATTGCAGTGTGCAATAGCGATACAGGAAGTCACATTATTGTACATTTTTCATAATGAAAAATTTTTTAAAAATCAGTAGTCTTACTTTGAAGGTTTTCTGTGGTCCTTTCCGCATGTGAATGTTCTCCACGTGTCCTTTATCAGCGAGCCAGTCTTTAATGTCATCCAGCGTCGTGTCCAAAGGAAAGCCTTTCTGTGGGATAATGAGCGTCTGTTAGCATAAACCCTAGTACGGTGTGTGTAGCGTGCAAGCCGATGATGTTTTAAAAAAAAAGATACATTTTCAAACTCGTGCTTGTATTCAGTACAACAGCTGTGATTATTTATCACTGCATCGATTTATAACAGCGTGTTTCAGGGTGTTAAATATCTTATCCACGGTGTATACTGGTAACGCCAAAATTAGCTATAATACTTTTTAATGCCATAACTGCAGTGATAATAGAGCAAAAATAAATTACCATCCAGGTATTTAGGAAAGAATGATGTTCATGCTAAACACCCCTGTAATGGAAGCAGTTCCAGCAGCGACACGAACACCGTACCACATGAATTACTTATAATATGTATAATATTTCAGTGTTTAACAGGTTTATACTGGTGCCATGACCGGGATAAATCACGGTGGCCTAAAAGCCGGAGCCGGAAGTACAGAGATATGCCTTAAGATCACTATAGTCCATGCATAACTGTGAAATAATAACTCTATAGTTGTAGATTTGTCAAAACATCTCTCTCACTTTGTATCAAATACATTTGCAGGGCATAAGATAGGGGCGTGTCAGTCCCAGCAAAGGAGGCGTGGCCTAAGTCACCCACAAGGCACTCACCATGTATATAGATTTGTGTTTGAGGGAATCTTTGTACTCCTCGTTGTACTCGGGCAGAGGTTTGCTGGGGCTGCGTCTGATCTTGGTTTGATCCTCGCTGATCTCCAGCAGCCCCGTTTTCGATTTCCGCAGAGACTCGACAATAACCGCGGCGTCCGAGGTCAAACTTTTTAGCCTGTGGGGACAAACGCTTGTGAGAATGACATATTACCAGAGACTCCTCGAGCCAAACATGAGGCAAAGAACCCCATCTAATCTTTAATCGTAAATATTAAGGCAGGATTTTACTTTCTTCAGATGTTAAATACGAAGCTATGTAATCACGACTGCTATTTTGTCCATTCCATCCGGTGTAATTTTCGGTGCCGTCGTGCGTCTTGTACCTGTTAAACTTGAGCATCGTCTCTAGAGTCACCCAGCCATCATCCAGCTGTATCTGCTCCTTTAGAAAGCGGTCTCGGGGGAGATTGTGGTCTCCGAAATAATACTGAAAAGAAAGATGGCACTATTTAACACCTGTACATGGATTTTAAAGCTCAATGGTAAAGGAGCCGGATCAGTGTATGCCTCACCTCAATCTGTTCAGCCACCTTCTTTTCCAGCGGGGACATTTCTTGTTCTTCAGCCATCCCTAATATAATAATAATTATATTTAAAATAAAATAAAAAAATTTAAAAAAGGTAAATATTAAAATATGACCTAATTTAAAGTAAGAAAATTCACCAAAAAAATAGCAAAAGGTCCTAGAGATTAGTGGACTGACTAGAACTGCATTTGTTTTGTTTTTTTAAATGAAAAGATTTAGATTATTATACTGTCTTAGAGACATTATGTTTAGTGTCCAATTGTCAACTCCACAACACACAAGCTGTGGTAACAATTAATAATTAACAATTAAAAATTAATAATTTAATTTTGGGATATTTATTAAGCAGGTTATTTTTAAAGAATTAAGGAAGAACAACTTTTTTTTTTTTGCATTTTATTGTTTGTGTATTTGGTTTATTTCTTCCCAATGTACATACATTATTAATATTATACAGTTCTCCACAGATAATTAAAAAAAACAAGCCTACATACATTATATATATATATATATATATATATATATATATATATATATAAATAAAGGTTTATTATAAAAAAAAAATCAATTAATATATTTTGGAGTCATCCTATTATGATATAATGCATAAATATTAACGAGGCACACTTTCAGTACAAATCCATGTACACACAAGTGCCAGTCGCGCGCATGCACTGGATGTCCGCCATTTTTGAAAATGACGAGCTCGCGTCAGATCTCGCGATAACTCTGCACCGCCGACGAGATTTGGCTCCAAACCATTCAGCAGCTACAAAGTGGTGGAGGAAAAAGACCTCAAAAAGGTGAAACTCTTTACAGTTAAAGCCAGGTTCGTATTATATCTTAGAGTTTTCGCACTTTTACAGTGGAAAAGCCTTAAAATGTGCACTTCCGGGGTTTTTTTGTGTTGCCATGCGGAGGTTTTAGCTTGGTTAGCGCTAACTGTTACACACATGGAGCAGAAGAGCAAGTCACAAACACTGAGCTGTCCTGTTTAAAGTAAAGCATTTAAATCATTTGTTTTCACTAATTTGAAAGAGTTGGATATAAAAAAGAGAATATAATAATCTTAAAATGCTATCCAGTTGAATCCACGCTACGTGGATAGAAAATCTCACATCATGCTCCATACACGCGTTATTTACTCCAAAACACACATGGACCTAAAGCTAAATATAAACAATATAATTAAAGAAAATTTCAGCAGCAAAACACTTACTTTTGTGCCTTAATGTCTATCTGCGTTTTGGATGAACTGCAGCTCTGCTTCGCTCACGTTTGACACACGCGTTTCTCAACCGCGCATGCGCGTTACGTCATTTATCGACGGATCATGGGAAATTGTGTCCGAAGTCTCATAAAGCCTACAAAAATGGCCGAATATATGGAAAAGACGACAATTTAATCCGTATAAAGAACGAACTATTCATTAAATATTAAAATTAATACATAAAATTATTATTATTATTATTATTGCTGTTGTTGAATTGTATTGCAGAAAAATGTGATGTGCAAATTACAACCATAAACACTTCATAATTATTCAATCATAAAAGTCATTGTCTTTATTATAATTGACAATCATAAAACAAATGGTTACGTGTATGTAAAAGACCTTAATTTAATCAGTATAAAGGACAAACTATTAATTAATTACATGACAATTTAAAATTAATAAAATTATTATTATTATTATTATTGTTGTTGTTGTTATTGTTGTTAAAAATGTGATGTCAGTTACAACCACAAATGCTGTTACAGATTTATTTTTCTCATATTATTATTATCATTATTATTATTAAATCATAAAATGTATTGTCTTTATTCTAAATGACGATCATAAAAATTCATATTAAATTCACACAGTAACACTTAGAGTATTTACATCAGTTTGGTAAGCGTAAAACTCCTCTGTCCTGAAGATGTCAGAAAACAATGAAAGTTACAGCTTCACCTCTGACTGGTACAAAGCACTGACACTGGAGACTCCTTCTTCCAGAAATATTAAATAAACATCTCCTTACAGATAACTTCACCATCTCAACGATTACACATGCATTCATATAAACTAGTGTCAGAGCTGCTGTTATAGGAAATTAATCAACACCTTCTGACCAATCAGATTCAAGATACAAAGACCACATTTGGAAACTTGAAGACTATAGGATGAGGACAAGACGAGGTCATTCCTTTCATTAGTACCATTTTATAACCCACACACGTTATATTCCTGGATAAAATCATTTGAGAAGCTACATACCTACAGCAGACATCCTCATCAGCTTGTGCGTTAACAATTTCCTGCATTACCCACAATGCCGTTTTACTGGTGCATTGGGATTCGGCCCTCACTTGATTTCTACCGAAAGAGAGCAATGCAGCGGCGCTTTAGTACTTCAGTCTGTCCAGCTCTCTCACCACTTCATCTGTTCGAACAGATCATCTTCCAAAGCTTTAATGTTTCACGCTAATACCACCATCATCATCCCTCAGCACAACCGTGTCATGTAGCTGCATTGCATTCTGGGACTTAGAGTCCTGTGTTGGCACCAACCGCTACATTTACACCGGATTTCTCCTTCGTGTGACTTGGAAAAACGGTGAGTGAGAAAAATAAGTGCTTACTATTAAACTCTATTAGTGACTGCGCTTGCAATAACAATATCCCTCTGTGACAAAATGCAAAAAAAAAAAAAAAAATACAGCATCCAGCAACAAATCAATCAGATATTTTACTCCAAATGTATTTAAAGTGTTTCACGGTAAAGGTTTCCTTTAAACCGGAGAATTGTAAGAGCAGTGACTAATCCGCTTCTCCGATAAAAACATCCGACATATGAATAAATGTAAACATTTTAGATCGTATTCTTCTGACTATATCTTGAGGCTATTTTTAATGGCTCTCTCGCCGTAAAAGTTCTAGCAGCCCTTGAGTTTTAATGTTTTAAAATAGTTCAGCCTGTTTCTGGATGATTTTCAGCTGGTTTAGTATTTCAGTCCCGCTGCTCCAAGGAATCACCTGCACCTTAGGACTGTTACTTTCGCTCCTGCTTTTGGCCAGAAGTTTTTCAAGGCTGTACCCTTTACGTGGCATCGCGATATCCCCTTCATTTAAAACCTTAATGGGACAGAAATCATTGGTTCCATCTCCTACGTAACACACAGTGTGGTAATGGACGCCAGTGTCCGCCTGGCTGTCTCGAAAATCAGTCAACACCTTCTGCTTGCACATGTTAACCGGGCAGCGCTCGCAGGAGTGCGAATGAAAGCAGCGAACTTCGATGTACCCGCGCGGGTCAACACTGGCCGGGTTTGAGAAGACGCTATGGATGGCACTTGTCACGTCGCCGGCTTCTAAGATCCAGTCTATGAACAGAGTGTTGGAATCGGAGACTATAATGCAATCGATGTCGCTATGGTTTTGACGGATGAACTTCAGCAGCTCGATCATTCCGTCCGTGAACGGGATTGTCTGCATGAGCTCCCGTATGGCGTCCGGACGGACAGACCGCTCTCCGATGTACGCAAACACTCGACCCATGTACTCGGTCCAGCGTCCTCTCTGGTAGGAATTCTCGAGCCAGGCAGGTAAGCTCTGCTCAGGTGTGCATCCGATCACCCACGTGTCACTGTTCCTGTCCACCAGCGTGTGATCAAAATCAAACACCACTAACGTCTTCTTCTTCATCGTGGCCTGCAAGCATGTTAAAGGAATCTAATATTAAAAGTAGGTCCACAGATGGCATTAAACATTATTTACCACGCTACTGTTATGTCCAGTGAAGCCAGCTCAGCTACTTACACCACGAGTAAGATCTTTCGTCACGTGTAAGATCTTACTTCACAAGTAAGATTTTACGTCACAAGTAAGATCTTTTGTAACAAGTAAGATCTTTCGTAAGAGGTTTGTCACAAGTAAGATTTTTTACGTCACGAGTTCGTCACAAGGAAGATCTTACATCACAAGTAAGATCTTTTGTCACGAGTAACATCTTTCGTCACGAGTAAGATTTTACGTCACAAGTAAGATCTTTTGTAATAAGTTTGTCTCAAGTAAGATTTTACGTCACGAGTTCTTCACAAGTACGAGCTTTCGTCACGAGTACGATCTTTCGTCACAAGTGAGATTTTACGCCACGAGCAAGATCTTTTGTAACGAGTAAGATCTTTCGTAAGAGGTTACGTCACGATTTTACGTCACGAGTTCATCACAAGGAAGATCTTACGTCACAAGTACGATCTTTCATCACGAGTAAGATTTAACGTCACGAGTAAGATCTTTCGTAAGAGGTTTGTCACAAGTTCGTCACAAGGAAGATCTTACTCGTGACGAAAGATCGTACTAGTCACGAGTAAGATTTTACGCCACAAGTAAGATCTTTCATAAGAAGCTTGTCACAAGTAAGATCTTACGTCCAGAGCAAGATCTTTCATCACGAGTAACATCTTGCGTCGCGAGTAACATCTTTCGTTGTCGTTCATTAACAACCCTGCTGAAAAAAAAACAATAGAAACCATCACAGAAATTCTAATGGTTTCCACTACAAATACCATTACAAACCATCAGCTAGCCATTAAACTCATTACCATTATTGGTCCTTAATGGTATGACACAACATGCCGCCAATAGAAGGCAACAAATTACCAGTAGAGACCCACATGGACCATTAGAGTTTCCATTAAAACCAATACAATTCCCATTATGACCATTAAACCCATTACAGATTCTATGAGGGCTTCTGTTGTTTTTTCCAGCAGGGAAATAAAAAGTTGTTTTTATTGGCAAATTGCTGTGATACAATGCTGATGCTGAAGAATGAATCATTCAGGACGTGCTGTTATAGAAAAGTAATCAACCTTGGACCTGTAAGATTAACTCCATTTCATCACATGACCCCACGTTGATTATTTTTCCATAACAGCACGCCAATGACTGTTTTGTTCTTTACATAATAATAACCACTAGTTAAATGACCCTCCATGTCAACAGAGATTAGCCGCTTAGCTACATGGTGATATCGCGAATGTATTCTGCAACACATCCGTAAATTCATGAAATCTAACGTAAATATATAAATATAATTTAAGAAGACATTACACTTTAACTGCTTACCAATTCAGATGACCACAACCCGTGTACAGTTTTATTCTCTGAAAGGTATCATTGTAAATCGAAAGTCATGTTTTCACCGCATGCCTCTTTGTGATTGGCTATCGGGAAACAGCAGTCATCTATAATTGGCTGTTAGAAACGTCATTCAATTTGCACCAACGCGCTGATTGGCTCTGCAAAGAACTGCGGAAGTGAATAAACCGGTTCCTTTTATTCAGACATTTTTTTAAAACCCTATTGTAAACTTTTTCTTATATTTCTGTTTGGCTTGCCATTAAATTAAACGCTATCCATACTTATATATAAATATACATATATTTATCTTTTTTTTCGATTCTAGTGCACACATTGTCTAAAAACTGCACTTCCCATAAACACCCGCTCTACAGTTTAAGTAGCGTTAGCGTGTGGCTAATTTTCGATAGCGAACAACCACTCAACTCAGCCATGATTACTGTTGGGGATATTTATTTTCTCGCTTTTAAATACCTAATAAGCATCTAATAAGCACTAGAAACTGTTGTAATCTTATTTTGGCTTAAATTCAACGGCCCATTCTCGTGTTTAGCTATCTTGCTAACTAGCAAGCCGGTATACAGCCGAGATACCCGGATGAGGATGCGGTATGTGATTGGTCTAGATGATACACGAGCGATTTCCTTTTCCCTTCTTGATCTAAGCTGCAATTTCCAGAGACGTTTATGACTTCACAAATAATTCTTTCTTTCTTTTCTCTTTTATGTTTTGCAATTTCTTTTACTCGTTTTATGGCTAAACCTCTAATTTTGTATTTCATTAATTCCAATTTATACCAAAACTGTTTGTTGAATTTGCCTCATTCCAACATTCAAAAATGATTTTTTATTTTTATTTTTTGCATCCTCTGTCAGTATGTTCTGGTTCATTTTCCATTACATACCTGATTTCACATCATCATATTTTGTTGTATTTAGTTGGAGAAAAATGGCTTTGTGATCTGTAAGAACAGAAGGTTTTATAGAGACCTCTTTAACTTAATTAAAAACAATTAATTCCTTGAAATTAACCAGTAATCGATATGTGACTGTTGAGTACGGTCTTTCTTCCATCATGTAAACTTAACTTTATCTGCATACGTGTGTCTCCATATATCAAGCAAATCAAGTGTTGAACATAGATTATTCAATTCTGGAAGAACAGACCTGACATTTGGACGAGTAAGAAAACAATCGTTTTCAGAGTCCCATATTGTATTAAGATGCCCTCGAATTAGTACTGTGACATTGTTAAACTTTTCTACTATTTTTTTAAAATCTAGTCTTAAGTTTAAAATTAAAGTTTTATTTTGTGTGGTAAAGTTGGTTGCATACACTTTAAAAAAAATTTGTTCACGCAACTTAACTTTATTGAGTGGTCTTTTTGCTTTGACTCAGTCAAGCTGTATTTATTTAGAATATTAAGTATTTTCAACTTAAAAAGTTTTGTTGACATAATTAAATAATTGCCCCAGCTACTTATTTCAAGTAAAGTTTAGTTGAAATATCATTATAAAAGTAAGTTGAACTTACTTTTTCAAGTTTTCTGTACCAAAGTTCAAGTTCATTTAACTTAATGTGGCTTATTTTCTTAACTTACATTAGCAAGTGCAACTAAATAAATAAAAACACATTTTTCCTTAATAAAGACTTCATTATCAATTGTTTTCCCCACAAATGAACAAATGTAAAGGACAGAACTTCAACAGCCAGTCTTTGTTTTAACTCTTTATATAACAAAAAGTCAAATCTTGAATGTTTGTGAAAAAAAACAACCTCCTTCTGAGTAAAAAAATAAATCTATTAAAAGTGTAAAAAATCTAGATTAAATTAATAATTTGATAATATTAAATAAATAATTAATAATTAAAATATATAATTTCTCAAAATAAACAAAAAATAAGCAGAAATCTCTTTTTGCTTAATAAAATGACATTTCAACTGCCCAAAGTTTAAAGGTGAAAATATATGTAAAACAATGAAAATATGACAAAAAATGGAAGTCATGCCCTTGATGGATGGAAACTGTAAAAATGTGAAATAACACTGTTAACTAAAAATTACATTTGGAAATAACACATGAAATCTCTTTTAGTAGAAATGCATAGCACCCATCTCTACTTCAGCAGTTTATTTTTAAGGGAATGTACTCTTGCACTGCAGACATCAGCTCCAATGTCCATGAACAGCCTCTGAATGACCTCAGAGGTGTATTTGATTCGGTGTTTTTTTTTTTTTTTTTTTTTTTTTACAGTAGCTTATGTTTAGTGCATACCGCAATCCCATCAAGTTTACAAAAGCATTTGGTACGTCACCAAGATTGAGCAGAATGATTTCTTCATCTATTACAAGGGCCATATCACTGCAGTCACTTGGAATAGGGTCATCAAAAACAAAGACAAACTTTAACAATCTTAAAGCTCACAGACTTGAAAACAACTTTAAAAACACAAACTGATGAGTGCTGCTGTGTATAACATAATATACATGTATAACATACTATACAGTATGTTATATAAATGCATAATATTTTTTACTTTACCTGGTATTGATGTCTTATTTAATGAATAAATCTTATTCTGCCAGCTTCAGTCAAGCCAGATGTTCCACTCAACACTGCGTGTTGCTGAACGTCGACAACCAGATAGCGAAGGGAGCTCGAATGCATGAAATGAATGCACATACCACACTAGGCTTCTCTAATAGTATATTTACATTTTTTCACATTGAAAGTAAAACAAACTTTTGTAATTGCACCTTATTTTCTAAATTTTATGTTTCAAGAGAAAGAATTAAGAATTCGAGATAAAGAATTAAAAAGATACTTTACCCAAAACATGTTTGGATCTAATTTTTGCATGTATTTTTAAGTGAGTAAATCCATCCACATACTTGTGTATACTTGTGACAACTGTAATTCCTTTCTAAAAGATATAACCTTTACATGCTTACTAGCTGGCAAAAAAAATGTAGTAATTGGAATTGTAATCTCATACATTTTTTGTTATTTTGACTATATAGCCATTGTTTTCATTCTAAGAAGATGAACGTAGCATTCTTCTATGGCAGAGGGAAAGAGAAAGAGTTCTTCCACCAGAGGAGAGTGAGGATGCGCTTGTGAGCAGCGATGAAGAGAATGACATTGACTGGATGCTGGATGAGATCAGTGACAGTTCAGAGTCGGATTCAGACACAGAACCAGAACCAGAGCCAGAGGAGACAGGTATAGAATTTTACCCAGTAGGGTGTGTGTGTATGTACAGCAGGGAAAGGTACCAGCTTGGGGTGGTCACATCTGTGCAGGAGTGGAGGTACGGCTTGAACAAAACTGTGTGATTTGGGCAAGTATGTATGTAGGTGCATTTATGTAAGAGAATAAGTTAATTGGAATGGTTGCAATGCCACTTCATGTTACAGGTTATCATCAGAAATGGCTAAACCAAACTCAAAAAAAGAGGGTGTACAGTATCAATGACAGTGGGTCTGAACTTCCTTGTTGATATGACATTTAATGCATTGTTCTTGCATCATTTATTTTTAATAGCATTCCATCATAAATATTTACGATGAGAATCCTTATTATAAATTTCACAAGGTGGAATAGTGAGGAAGGATGGACCAGGATCATTCCAAAAAGTGGAACACCTGAAGTGGCCCACCAACAGAAGTATGCCATCAATTCTGAAATGGAAAGGCGCCCTCCCTGAATCCGTTGGGCTATCAGAACCAATGGAATACTTCTGCTGCTTTCTTCATAGAGATGTAATCGATGAAACTATCAGGCAAAATAACTTGTATGCTCTAAGTGTGATGTGACCAAACCACTGAATGTAACATATGAAGAAACGGAACAATTCATTGGGATATGTTTCTACATGTCTGTCCATGGCCTGCCACAGACCCGGCTATACTGGAATCTGAAAACAAGAGTAGAGAATGTTGCAAGCATCATGGCAGTGAATCGGTGGGAGTCCATCAAACGATTCCTCCACTTCGCCAAAAGCAGTGACCAAGTGCCAGGTGGAGATAAGTTGTTCAAAGTAAGGCCACTCCTCAATTTCCTGACAGATAGCTTCAACAGTATCCAAATGGATGAAATGTTGTGCATAGATGAGCAGATGATCACCTTCAAGGGCAAGAATCAGCTGAAGCAGTATGTCCCAATGAAGCCGAAACCCTGGGGGTACAAGGTGTTCATTTTGGCAGACCAGAATGGCATTGTTTATAACTTTGATGTCTACACAGGGCCAATTCAGCCACCTAATGGATGACCTGACATTGGTAACATTGTGTTGAAGCTGGTGTCTGTTGTGCCCTGCAACATGTCATACAAGATCTTCTATGACAACTGGTTCTGCAGCATGGATCTTCAAGTGCTCCTTAAAATAAAGCACAGCATAGGAACAGTCAGATAAAACCGTCTTGCCGGATGTACATTCATAGATGACCAAACCATGAAGAAGAAGGGACGAGGCACACATCAGGAGAAGATTACCACTCATGATGGTGTGAACCTGAGGGCTGTCAAATGGTTCGATAACCACCCTGTCACACTCTTGAGCGCCTTTGTTGGAGCAAACCCTCTGACACATGTGCAGAGGTGGGACAAAAAAAGAAAATAAATCATAAAAGTCCCATGCCCCAACATTGTACCTCTGTACTACAAGAGCATGGGAGGAGTGGATCTTCTTGATTCACCAATTGCTCTCTAGGGCACCAAGATCTGCCCCAAGAAGTGGTACCAGATCGTGTTCCATATGTTGGACTTGACTGTAGTAGAGGTGTGGCTTCTCTACCGAACGGATTGCAGATCCCTGATGATCCTGTAGTGGCCCAACTCTCACTGTTGGACTTTAAGATTGAAGTTGCCTCCTGCTTATGCAAGGAGAATAAGGTCTCCACATAAAGAAAAGGGAGGCCTCCTCAAGCTGTCCTGACAAAGCAACAAAGAGGGCTTGAAAGCTATGTGCCACCAGATCCTGTTAGGAGATACAACATTGACCACTGGCCCTTACAGGGAAATGAGGAGGGAAGGTTTAAGGTGCTTGGATGCAAAGGCATTGTGAGGACCAAGAGCTCAAAGTGTTCCATCTTCCTCTGCATCACGAGTGAGAGGAACTGCTTCTTGGACTTTCACAAAGGGTGAAATGGGATGAAATTAGGAAGTAGCATGGAGGGTTAGAATGAAATATATGATTTAAATTGAAATGTAGGTTATGAAAAGATCCACAATGGAAACAGAAATTGGTTATACTTGAATGTTTTTTAGAATTGTGACAAAATTCAGTGTCTTTCTGGGTGGATATACATTAATAAGGACATTAATTTTTGTTATAATATTAAGTCATGAATTTCATTAAATAATATGAAGTCATACATAATCTTTTGTTTGTAAAAGGTGTGTTTTCTAACAAAATCAAGGCATTATGATACTTTCCACCATTGCACATTGTTGCCATACGGCAACAATTTACAAACTACACCCCTAAATTTTTTTTTCAATTTTTTAAAAATATATTTTTATTTCTTGGACTAATTCAAGTAATAAAAATCCATAATAACATTTTTAATGTAAATATAATAATTCATGCAGTAGAGGGCTAATAATAAGAATAAAACATAGAATAACAATAGGGTGCCTATGCACCTATGATTCTTGGCCCCCTAATTAAATCTTAAAGCAAGTGTATATTATTGTGAATAGATCTCCCTCTCATAAATCCTGAATGTGTTTCACTAATAACCTGAGGCAGTCCTTTTTTTTAAAATGAAGGAAGTAATTTTAGTCACATTAATGAATTAAACAACCCAGAAGCCACCATTATTGAAGTTTTTATATTTTTTATTGAGTCCTTATAATTATTAACCTTTTTGACTGGTGCATGAATTAAACCCCCATTTAAACCCCCATTTAAATCTTAATGACTCCAAAACAAGTAGAAATATAAAGTGTCTACTAGAAGTTAATTACAACTTTAAATGTCAAAATGTGTTCTGTGAGTGGAAAGTTAAGGAATGGGATGCTCTTCTCCCCCTTTTAGTCTTCAGCCACAAACTTACGGATGGAGATGGATTTTGTTGAAACTTCAATATTAACAAACAAAATAATAATCGTGAAATTATAATTAAATAAGTAAATCAGTAAAACAATGTGTTGCTAAGCTTATTAATCCCAAAGTGGATGAATCCCAAAGTATGGGGCAGTCGTGGCCTAATGGTCCGAGAGTCGGACTTGTAACCCGAAAGTGAACCTGAAGGTCGTGGGTTCGAGTCTTGGGTCCGGCAGGGATTGTAGGTGGGGGGAGTGAATGACCAGTGCTCTCTGCCACCCTCAATACCAACGACTGAGGTGAGACCCTTGAGCAAGGCACCGATCCCCCAACTGCTCCCCGGGTGCCGCAGCTAAAATGGCTGCCCACTGCTCCGGGTGTGTGTGTTCACTACACTGTGTGTGTGCACTTGGATGGGTTAAATGCAGAGCACAAATTCCGAGTATGGGGCACCGTACTTGGCCACACTTTATAAAAAAAAAAAAAAAAAAAAAAAAAAAGTTCTAAAAACACTGGGATAATATGGAAAATTATTATATAATGTGATTAAAGGAAGGAAGTAATAAACGATGGGTAATGATTAATGTAATAATAAATAAATGTTCGCTGTTGCTGAGAGTGGCTATTGAGCTGAAACAGTCCATTTTAATAGAGAAACTGGCAGCATCAATCTCATTGGTTAGACGGGGATTTCTGACCCCGACTGTGTCCAATTGGTCTGTTTAACACTTGAGGCTTTGGTAGACTGAATCTGATTGGTTGATGTTGGGGTTCAGACTTTGGTAGACTGGATCTGATTGGTTGGTGTTGGGGTTCAGACTTTGGTAGACTGGATCTGATTGGTTGGTGTTGGGGTTCAGACTTTGATAGACTGAATCTGATTGGTTGGTGTTGGGATTTAGACTTGGTAGACTGAATCTGATTGGTTGGTGTTGGGGTTCAGACTTTGGTAGACTGAATCTGATTGGTTGGTCTTGGGGTTTAGACTTTGGTAGACTGGATCTGATTGGTTGGTGTTGGGGTTTAGACTTTGGTAGACTGAATCTGTTTGGTTGGCATTGTGGTTCAGCCTCTGATAGCCAGACTCTGGTAGATTGGTGTTTTGTGTTGATTGGAGGGGAAGCACATTTGGGTCATTTTGATAATCTCCATTTGTCTGAAATGAGTAAAAATATTAAGTTTAAAAAACTTGAAACATTTGTCAAATTAATTAAGTAAATCATGTGAGCGAGTAGTTTTGCTTTCACTTTATACTCACCTCTCTGGAAGTTTGTGTGACTGTTTCTGGGCCTGCAGGGAGATGAAGATGACAAAAAGAACAAGTGTTACTTTAATCCTTATAAATACAGATACCACATGTATGACCGAAATCACTTTGGTGTGCCATATATATATGTGTATATTTTTTTAAACAAATTTATTGACTTTGGCAGTAACTGGAAGGAGAGTTGATAATAAATCTGTACTACAAAACTGTCTAAGCAAAACATTTTTGCTAAGTCTTATGGTAAATCCAAACCACAATTGGAAGATGATAATGATGATGATGATGATGGTGTGTGTGTACCTTGCATCTTGTACCTCTTATATAGAGTCACAATGAGGAATATGATTCCAATCAGAAACACCAGCAGACTCACAGACACAATTATTACAGTGGGAGCTGGAAATCCTGGAAGAAAAATGTGTGAGCAGTAAGAAAGTCACATTTAAAGTACATGCTGATCATTCAGAAGTATCTGATGAGATTCATCAAAATCATGTAGTTACACCTAGATATGATATGCATTTAGGCACAGTGACCTGTTGGAGGAGAATTTGATGTAGGCTGAGATGAAGTTGGGACTCATGGATCAAAAACATAATCATTAATTTATTAGATTATAAATGAAATCAGCACATACATGCAATGCGTGGCTATAGTGTATGACTAAAAACAGTACAGGCACTGTATACTGGATGTGTTGTATTTGTGGATTTATTTGGATTTGGATCTTCAGAAACACTGACTGCTGTTAGCTGAGGAAATCCCCATATTAAGATTAGGTGACAC
>CM040976.1:2896971-2913855 GCA_022985145.1 Pangasius djambal | reverse complement strand
TGGATTATTTTCGTATCTGCAGTCTTTTATGTTTATTCTTTACATCTAAAGTGGAGCAGGTTGTTCTATGATGTTCTTGTTCATTACCAAAACAGACCAGGTTCATGTGATGTTGAGAAGCCAGTAAGTGGCTGTAGCCAGTGGCCTGATTAATGGTGCAAATCATAAAATATGGTTTTACCTTCTTCCTGACATTATAAAGAGAAATACCCCTAAATTAAAAGTAAAATGGTCAGACACCAGTAACAGTAAAATACACCACACAGTGTCAGTATAACAGGAACATCAAAACTGAATATGACTATACACAAAAGAAATATACACTGAAATATACTTTGCCTTCAGAAAAGACATGCAGACAGCCACAATACTTAGGGATGGAGGTGGATTTTACTGAAGCTTCAAATACATACAGACATTAATCCTTCATGATGTCATCACACAATTCACCAGTAATTTTCCATTACCTCTCTTACCTCTCTGTGCAACCACAATCCATTATATACGCAATACTCAAAATATAAAGGAGTAAAGAAGCCTTCACAAGGTCTAACCCTACAACATACAGTAGGCTGTAAAAATTGTTTTAAAAAAGTACAATCTACTCCCCCCACCCTCTTTTGACTAATTAAATGATTCATAATTAAACTAAAGATAAGAGACAGAGTATAGTAATAATAATCATGAAATTAGAAGTAAATAAATAAATCATTTAAAAAAGTGTTGCTAAGCTTACTCATACCACCATTAGGTGGCAAATGCATCATTTCAGCATTAATATGGAAAATACTTACATAGAAAAGATTATATGTGGTTAAATGATTAAAGTAGGAAATGCTCAATGACGATTAATGATAAAAAAATAACAATACAATAATACAAAAATAATAACTGTTCGGTGTCCATGGGGCAGCTGTGGGGCAGATTTATATCAGCCAATAACCAAATATTAATCGTAATAAAGTCCTGATTCACAACTCCATAAATGGTCAATTCTGCTGAAGTAGTAATTACAACAAGCATTAATAGACATCCATTTTTTTTTTTTTTTTTTTTTTTTTTTGCCCTATGCTCACTGTATGAACATTATCAGTGGAAGACAAGCAGTGAAAATCCCAGTTAATGACAGGGCTGCCAGTTTGGGTTTATTTAAAATACTCCCCAGCCTTCATGATCTTGTTTTATGGCAAATAATCAGATATATTATGAGATAAGGAGATATCTCTCCTCCAGCAACTGCTGCGTGTCCAGGAACTTGCGCATTATAACCGCCATTCCCCCGCCGGGTATTGCACCTGAATTGCCCAACCTGGTCTGCTGTGAACTGGACTTCGACAGAGCTCTTGGACGATCCTCAGCCACCTCATCATCCACTGTAGTCTCCACCTTGTCCCAGGTATCCTCCTCAGCCACGTCCTTCACCCGGGAGTGTAAACCCCCTCTGGTTTTCTTGCCTTTTGGTGCCATCTCACCACTGCCATGAAATGTCACAAAGCAAGCCCCACAGACTCACTATGGGACATGTTAATGTTCTGTAAAAGAGGATAAATGATGGCTCACTCCGCAAGTGCACTGATGTGCAAGGTGAAGTTTATTTATGGTGCCAAAAAGGTCGAAAATGTCCATGGGTAAATAAGTCTATGTAAGTGCACAACAAGGTCCCAAAACACAACAAAATAATACCACAAACAAACAAACAAATATAAAGAGCTATGTCACAGACTAACCGTGACACAGCTTATGCTCCACTTATACCACTGCCCGTTGTTGACACACCCTTTGAAAGGATAGGAGTGGATATTGTTGGCCCTCTGGAGAGAAGTAAGGCAGGAAATAGATTCATTTTAGTCATATGTGACTATGCAACAAGGTACCCTGAGGCATACCCACTTAGAGAAGTCACTGCTAAGCAAATATCCACAGCACTCATAAAATTCTTCTCACAAGTAGGCATACCTCGAGAAGTCCTCACAGACGAAGGTCCCAACTTTATGAGCCGCACTTTACAAGAAGTATATCAGTTGTTAGGGATTAAGAGAGTGCGAACCACCCCTTACCACCCACAAACTGATGGTTTAGTTGAACAGTTTAACCAAACCTTGAAGGCAAGAAATTTGTCTCTGAAACAGGAAAAGACTAGGACAAGTGGCTCCCTTTCCTCTTGTTTCCTATCGAGAGGTACCACAGGCTTCAACAGGGTTTTTGCTTTTTGAGCTTCTTTATGCCCACCACGTGCGAGGACCCTTGGACGTGTTGAAAGAAAGCTGAGAAGACATAATCAAGCCCAATAAGCAAAACGTCCTCAACTACATCCTCAAGATTAGAGAGCAACTTCAGAAGACCACTGCGCTTGCGCAAAAGAATCTACTACACACTCAAGCCCAGCAGAAAACCTGGTATGACAAGGCAGCTCAAATACGCAGCTTCCAGCCTGGTGAGGAGGTTCTGTTACTGCTACCAACGTCAGAGAACAAGCTGGTTGCAAAGTGGCAGGGCCCCTATCAAGTCCGGCGGAAGATAAGTCCAGTGACCTATGAAATTGTAATTCCCTCCAGGAGTCAACCACTTCAAATCTTCCACATCAATATGCTTAAGAAATGGCATCCTCGTGCACAATCAGCACAGCCCATGCAGGGTGCAAAGGACTCACTGGCTGACAATGCCTTGTTTGTGAAAGCAGTGGAGGAGGAGGAGGAGGAGGAGGAGGTCGAAGAGCAGTATGTCCCTGGTCATCAAGACAAGTGTGAACTGAGCCTAGATCATCTGACTGAGGAGCAAAGACAACAACTGTCTGAGTGCTTACCTGATCAGCTCTTCATGGAGACACCTGGTAGAACAAACCTGGTCTATCACTCCATCGTCCTGAAAGATACCAGACCCATCTGCCAGCCAATCTACCACATGCCGGAGCGACTACTGCCACTACTGAAGCAGGAGCTGGACACTATGCAAGAACTGGGGGTGATAGAGCCTTCAACTAGCGAGTGGAGCAGTCCCATTGTGCTTGTTCCCAAAAAGGATGGCTCTCTTCGGATTTGTCTGGACTTCTGCAAGCTGAACAGCGTCGGAAAGTTCGATCCTTACCCCATGCCAAGGGTGGATGAGCTGGTGGAGCAACTGGGAAGAGCTAAATACCTCAGTACCTTAGATCTCTGTAAGGGGTATTGGCAAGTTCCTCTGAAGCCTGATTCCAAGGAGCTGACAGCTTTTAAGACTCCCTTTGGGCACTATCAGTTCAGGGTTCTTCCTTTTGGGCTTCATGGGGCCCCAGCAACGTTCTAGAGAATGATGAACCAGATACTCTGTGGGACAGAAATGTTTGCTGCAGCTTACCTAGATGATATAATCATCTTTAGCCAGAGTTGGGAAGAACATCTGGGGCATCTCAAGGATATGGTACAACGGATTAAGTCTGCGGGTCTGACAATCCGCCCTGACAAGTGTGCCCTGGCCAAGACAGAAACAAGTTCGGTCTTTCCTGGGGCTAATAGGCTGGTATCGACGCTTCATACCGAACTTTTCTGCCCGGGCAGTTGCCCTGACTGACTTGACAAAAAAGAGCCAGCCTAACAAAGTGAACTGGACACCAGACTGCGAAAGAGCTTTCCAGGACTTGAAGGACTCATTATGCAAAGAGCCACTTCTTCAGAGTCCTGACTTTGAGCAGCTTTTTACAGTACAAACTGATGCTTCTGAACAGGGCCATGGTGCTGTACTATTACAAGAGGAACAAGGACAACTTAAGCCTGTGGCCTACATCAGCAGGAAGCTCCTTCCCCGTGAAACGAAGTATTCAACAGTAGAGATGGAGTGTCTTGCTGTTAAATGGGCATTGGACTCCCTCTGCTATTACTTGCTTGGACGTAAGTTACAGCTAGAAACTGATCATCGGGCTTTGGCCTGGTTAGGCCGGATGAGAAACACCAATGCCCGAATCACTAGGTGGTTTCTGGCCATTCAGCCTTTTGACTTTGAAGTGCTTTACAGAACTGGGACTCAAAATTGCACAGCTGACTACCTCTCAAGGACACCTCAAGAGGTGTCTGGAGAAGGATGGGGAAATGTCACAGACTAACTGTGACCCAGGACTTTTATTTTGAAGGGACTGAGTATGGGCTTGTACACACACAAACTGTTTCCACCATTGTGCATACACACAAACTAAATGCCGGCAAAGATATACCATCCTTACATATTTTTGTGTTTGTAGCCCTGGTTTGGTGTTGCTCACCCCATTAACTATCCCAAATTGTTAGTTTCATTGTTTGTAGGTGTATTGCTGTTGCTTGTTTAAATGTTTAATTGATTCATTCTGTTTTTATAACATAACTCAAAAACAGCACACAAATACCTTATACATCAAGCATTTATTTGATTTAATTCGGTAATGAAGTTAAATTTATGGTATCTCAAACCGCTGTACATACCTCCTGGTTCCCTTCTTACTTGCCAAATTTGTGCAACTGGGAAGTAGCCATATTTAAAGCTAGCATTTGCTCATGGTAGAACCAAGGTGGGGAACCAAGGATGTAAGTGTTTTCTTATATGTTTGGTTTTGATTGTTTTAAGCCATGTAAGTTATAATGTTATATGTTGTAGAGTTGGATGCTATGAGAGTCTATTTGTTTGTATTTTGTTATTTGTTTTGTAATGTATAAATCTTCCCCTCCAATGGTAGCTTCCAAAAGTGGGCGGAGCCAAACCTATAAAAGAGCCCCAGGCAGCCATTTTAGGGAGAGTCAAGTGAGAAGTGTGGAAGCAAAATTGTGCTTAAGTAATTGTGCCTGTACCCTGGCATAGCCAAGTTACATAGTGGACCCATTGTAAGACACTGGAGTTACCTCCTTTTTATTATTATTTTTTTTAAATTATTTTTGGACTGTTACCTCTGTATGTACACTTTATTTTTTTAGCACGCCTTGGAGTACCACATTTTTGCACCTTGGGGAATAAACCACTCTGAACTGCATTTTCATACCCTGTCTTCTCATTAACAACAATGGCCGCAGGTTCACCCTAACAAGCTATATATAGGTATCTACAATATACACACATGCACTGTCCACCCTCAATTTTTGCTCATGGCACTACAGTTGCATTCTCACTCAGCTCACAAGGAACTCCAGAGTAAAGGTTTGGGCTTCCTTTTAAGCCCTAGGCTCCTTCCCACTCCTGGAGCCAACCTTGGAGTACAGCTTTTTCCTCATATATATAATCAATAAAGTCCACTTAATCATTATAAGCCCAAATAAATTTTTTTGCCAGTTTCCAGTTGCAATGCACCAGTGCAGCACGAATCTGACACTTCATAGGCAACGTGCAGTGTGAGCACTCCGTCTGGCCGGTGCAACGTCGCAGCTCAGAAGACTGACTCCTCCAACATGACACAGAGCACAACAACATGAAAGAATGTACAGATAAGTAACAATAAACAACATATAATACAACAAATGGAATGTGTTTGTATGTCTGGTTGGGGTATGTACATAGTGGAGGGAATGTATATTGAATTAGAACAAGCCATAAGCTACAGGGGGGTAAGCTAAGGGCAGCTCTGGGTTACTGATCAGAAGTCAATGATCAAACCCAATCATGGGTTTGAACTGCAGCACTGCGAAGTTGCCACTGTTGGCTTACGGCCCTTAACCCTCTCTGCTCCAGGGGTGCTGTATCATGGCTGACCCTGCGCTCTGACCCCAACCTTAACAAGCTGGGATATGTGAAGCAAAAGAATTTCACTGTATATGTGACAAATACATAAATGTATATGTGGCTGCTCTTTCTTCTTCTAAAAAAGGGAATATAGTGGTGGGGGAAATGAAAAGTGGTTGTGGTGCGATATGTATAATGTAATGCCAGTGCTGCCGTGATTAGCGGTGATGGTCTGCTCCATCACACTTGCACTTGATAAGGACTCCTCCTCCTGAATATCCTCTAACTACCTTGGAGGCTCCTCCATCTAACAAAAGACCAAATATTCATCTGAGCAAAACCTTCTTTCATGTAACACTGCTGCTGATATTGAATTTTGAAGTTTACCTGAGATCAGGCAGAGGGTGAAGATGAGGAGGATCTAGGGTTAGAGTTAGTATTCTGAGTTCACACTCACACACCAACTCCACTTTAGGAAGATATTAAATGTTCTGTTCTTTTACACACTGTTACTGTCTCTGTCCTGCTCTGTGAATATGCACTGACCACTTCCTTTTCTGGCTCTGAGAGAAAGTTGCAAACTTCTCAGAAAAAAAATGTGTGTGAAGTGTGTGTGAGCAAAGTGCAACAGAGAACAGAGGCTTGACTCTAAACGTGTTGCGACCTCATCAATGTGTTGGCTTCATCACTTCAAATTACACCAGAGTACAAGTTATGTATTTTAAATTCTTCAAAAATATGGAAATAGTGTTTGCACATAAATATACAGGCTACTAACAAAAACATGGGATTCAAAGCAGTAATCTGAACAACAGTAGTGTCTGTTCAGCATTTGGCTCTGTGAAACTATTTGTACATATATAGTATTATAAGTTAACTGTGAAAATGTAAAAAAAAAAAAAAAAGAAAGAAAAGCTAAAATTAAAAAAAAATCTAAATTATTTGATGGTTATTTCATATGATGTTTGGAAAGAATGATCAAATAACCAACAATTATATAATATTTACAATTACATAACCAGGATAAAGAGGTTACTGGAGATAAATGAATGTATATAGTGTGTATTATATATTACAATGTATATACATATGTACATATTTTTGTAAATATAAAAAGCTTTTTTGCAGAACATGTTTAATTCATTTAGGTCTGTTGAATTCTTGATTCTGATTGGTCAGAAGATTAATTAAACTTCATTAAACATTTAAGGAAGGAGTTTCCAGGGTCAACACTTTGTAGCAGTCATAATTTTTTTTCTCCACCGAAATGTCCGCAGGAGAGAGGAGTTTGCACTTTTTTGCAGTCTCTTGTATTTGTCTTATTAACTTCAAATGAGAGGAAAAAAGAGAGGCTGTTGAGGTAGAGACTGTTTATAGCTGCTGTGACGTGAGTGATGATATTAACTACAGCATTAAACAGGACCTATAAACAGATGAAAACTATGATGTGTCATGCTTTTCTCTTATGAGAGGAATAAAACACTTTCGAACATTGCTGTTATAGGAACATAATAGGTGTCGGTGTGGAAAAGAGTAACTTTCCTATTACATCACACCCCACTGTATTTTATTCCTTGCTTATCTGACTTCATTTAAAACTCTAAATCTGTTCTCAGTTCACAGGCAGAGTGTTACGGCATTAATCAGTGGTATTATAGGGCTCATTGTGGGTCGGGCTGATGCAGCTCCTGCCATCTTGAGGATAATGTGAGACACATAGGAAGGAAGCACTGAGTTCACAAGAGTGTGAGTGGACAATCTGCTTGATGATATCCAGTTAAGAACAAAAGTGTGATGAAAACACAACAGAAGACTCTAAACACATTGTGTTTTAGTCTTTCTGTAGTGATTAGGCCTTCAGGGTGGTAAAAATATCACACCAGCCTGGGGTGAATTATTTCAGGGTCTGTCGTGTGTTACTCCTTAAGTCTAAAGTGGAGCAGGTTGTTCTATGATTTATGTCACAAAATGATTGTTAAAGTCATTACTGAAACAGTCCAGGTTCATGTGATGTTTAGAAGCTAGTAAGTGGGTGGTGCAAGTGGTCAGTAGACCATTTACATTTACATTGCTTTTACATTACATTTATGGCATTTGGCAGACGCCCTTATCCACAGCGACTTATAGAAGTGCTTTGAAGTCTCTAGATACTGGTTCGCTAGGTCAAAGACTAAGAATACCATCAGTCCAAAAACTCTGTTGGGGAGGTTATATAGTAACAAGCACTCAGAGTGCTAATTTAAGTACTTTAGGAAGAGGTAAGTCTTTAGACGTCGTTTGAAGACTGCCAGTGACTAGGAGAAGGTCTAGGGGAAGTTCATTCCACCACCTAGGTGCCAGAACAGATAAGAGTCTTGATGAGATACCTGACCCTGAGAGATGGTGGGTCCAGTCGAGCAGTGCTTGAGGATTGGAGGGAACATGGTGCAGTGCGGGATAAGATCATCATCTCTGAGTACTGAAGAATGGAAAGGCGCATTGGCCAAAGATCTAACATTTACAATGAATTTGTACTAAACTATGATTTTACGTTTGCCTTGTCTTTATAAAGAGAAATACCCTTGAATTTATTTTTATGATTGTAACAAATTTCCCATTTCAGGCACTGTTGCTTTTGTTTCCCTCGTATTTTTGAAAGTTTATTTTTTTCTATTAAAATACACCACAGCACATTCAATGTAATAGAAACATTAACATTGCACTGTATTTAGAAAATTGTTTAAATTAAATTTAGTATAAGCAATTAAATCACGTTTTGATGGGAAACTTTATTTTTTTCATGTAAACTATGCATAAAATGTTCTTTTAAATCTGACTGACCACATATTTTGAAATGTTAGATTGTGGTATCTTTTCCACTTTTAAACAGATGCAGGCAGCCAAAAAACCTAGTGATGGAGGTGAATTTTATTGAAGTTTTAAATACATATAGATGTTACCCCTTCATGAACTCATCATCCAACTAGCTCTCTTACAATGCCTTGGAACGCAGTCACCTATGTCTAGACATGATAATCTGCCAAGTAACACATAACAACCACATGCCAATATCTATGGCATACCCAAAAGTTACTTTAATCATGAAATTACAAGTAAATAAGTAAATCAATTTTAAAAATGTGTTGCTAAGCTTACTCATCCCAAAGTTCTAAAAACACTGGGAGGCAATTGCATCATTACAGCATTAATATGGAAAATGATTATATAAAAATGAAAAATGAATAAATGTAATCGCATTTGATCATTGATGTTCAATAATTAAAAAAATAAATAATAAAGGTTTACTGGTAATTGCTGAGAGTAACTACTGAGCTGAAACAATCTGAACCACTCTCCAACCCTGTGCTGGTGCACCTGAGCACTAAAAAAAAAAAAAAAAGCTTTGTGAAGATCTCTTCACTGGATTGAGAAAAAGAAAAGTTTACCCCATCTTTCCAAGTTATTCTAGGATTTGTTTAAAATTGGAATGTCTTTTTAGAATCGGATGACTTTTATATCCACGTTTGCAGATGGTACTGTTTGCATGTCAGTGGTTGGTGGTCTGCAGTGCCACTCAGGTGGACTTTCAGTGTAAGTAGCAGCTTTTGGCCACATTTACTGACTAAAAAAGTACTAGGCTCTTTAGCAAAAGACAGACTGCTGAACAAATTTTGACAGACTGGCAATTTTTCTTCATTGCAGGGGAAGGAAATTTGAGTGATTTCCGTAAGTAAATGTTCAAAATATAACCTTACAATGAATCTTATTGGCTTTTGTATCAAGACTAGTACAGTGTAATAGAGAAGCTATTAGCCTTAAGCTCAATGGCTAGAGGGGGATTTTAGACTCTGGTAGATTGAATCAGGTTGGTTGGTTTAATAACTGAGATTTTCATAGACTGGATCTAATTGGTAGATGTTGGCGTTCACACTCTCATAGACAGACTCTGGCTCATTTTCATCTTCTCTGTTAGTCTGAAATTACAAAAAAAATAGTAGATCTTAGAAGTATTAAAAGCCTGAAATGTTTGACCAAATTAATTAATAGAGCAAATCATGTGAATGAGCAGTTTTGCTGTCACTTTGTACCCACCCCTCTGGAAATTTGTGCAATTGTTTCTTGGCCTACAGGGAGATGAGGACAATAAAGAGAACAAGAGTTACTTTAATCTTGAAGTACTGACACCACATATATGACTGAACAACTCTTGACATGAGTAATGTAGTAAATCTGAGCAGCAGTAGCTGTAGCAGTAACTGGGTGGAGAATTGGACATGAATCAGTCCTACATAACTGTCAAAGCTAAACATTTGTTAATTGTTATGCTCTGTGTCGTGGTGCCTGTGCTGCGTTTTTTCTTCTGTGTTCCTTTTGTTTGTGTGTCCTATGTCCAGGTTCAGAGTTCAGATGCTTGCATGGCACTGCAATCTTAATTCCAGGTTCTTTCTTTTTCATCTCCCAAACACTGGCAGTTGCACAATATGTCATTTGGAGACAGCATTAAGGGGACTACTGGGGTGGATGCAGGAACGTGAAAGAGCAGGGTCTAACACATGGCTATCCTCTTGTACGCTGAGACCTTCAACAAAATGATTGACACAGCATTTGCTCTAAATACCTTCACGACATATCTGGCCATTCCAAGGTCCCAAGTAAATCTTTATGGTTTAATAGATAAATTCTGTGTACTATGGGCAGAATCGGCAAGGTAGGTGGGAACGTACTATATAGTAGGCCACAAGGCCAGTCATGAGTGAGTGCTTCTTGTCACAGATGGCCATTCAGTTCTGTTAGGGAGAACCATGTTCAACAATGACTTAACTCAGCTTTGCCAAAAAAGCCCAACTGTGCCTGGCTGAATTTCTCCCCAATCTGCTGCACCACCTACATTTACATTTCGGGAGGTTAGTACAGTATGAAAAACACAAGATGGATCTTTTTTAAATAACAAACTGCTAATTTAAGTATTTGGTGAAAAGGTAGGGCTTTAGTCATCGGTTTAAGCCAGTGACTCTCTGATGGTCAGGGGAAGTTTATTCCACCACCTAGCTTCCAGGACAGAGAGGAGCCTTGATGAAAAGAGCCATGTCTTCTTTGTATCCTGAAAGATGGTGGGTCCAACTGAGAGTAGGGTGTGATAAGTGATTTGACGTGGGTGCTGGTCTGTTTTTGGCTTTGTAAGCAAGCATCAGTGTTTTAAATATAAAGCAGGGAGCTACAGGAAGCCAGTGGAGGGAGCAAAGCAATGGGGTAGTGTGGGTGAACTTGGGAAGGTTGAAAACAAGTCATGCAGCTGCACTCTTGATTAGTTGCAGAGGTCAGATGGCAGACCTGCCAGGACCGAGTTGCAGTAGTCCAGTCTTGAAATGACGAGAGACTGAAGAAGCACCTGAGTGGTATCTGTGGTATCTAGGTGGACCAGTCCTCCTAATGTTGTAAAGGCGAAACCAGCATGAGTGAATCATATTAGCAATGTTATATGAAAAGGACCACAGGCAGCTAGAAGCAAGCTTTCTGATGATGTAATAACTATAGATGGCCTTTGAGGTATTTGATGTGCAGCATTGAAAGAACTTGGTGTGATTATTGACTTCAGTCTCTCATTTGAAGCTCAATTGAACCAGTGAAATATTGCATTGATTTTAAAATACTAGTAATGCCCTACAAAGCACTGAATGATCTCTCGCTACAGTACCTGACCTCATGTACTTTTGATCAAAAGGTGCAGGCTCTTTGTTTGTACCTATAATAAAGGTTACATCAGGGGTCAGAAGTTTCACTTACAAAGGCCCATAGTTATGGAACAGCCTTCCAGTTGGTGTTCGGGACACAGTCTCAATCTTGAAGACTTGGCTGAAAACCTATTTGTTTAGTCAAGCCTTTAATGGGACATAAGGCTAGACACTTTGTCGCAGGGTGCCTTCATGTGTTACCTTCTGATTCTCCCATTTAGTTATGCTGATATCGCTAGTTCTGCCAGAGTCTGTTTGCACTCTGCACACAATGTACATCCTCCTAAAACAATAACATGCTGCTGCTGAAGATGGCTCACATGGATAGCCTAAAGATCACCATGAGTTTGCTGTGGATGGTACTACATGGACACCCTAGAGATGGCTGTGGATATTCTTACTTGGATATCCTAAAGACTGCAATTGCTAAAAACAATTTACACTCAAATCTCAATCACTGATGTCAATAACATTACTTTGATATTATAGACTTAAAGTTAAAGCTTGAATGAAATCAGAAATGACTCAAGTTCCTTTCAATAAACTTAGCACTGCTTGACTCTATAGTAGACGGTTTCACTCATTCGAGGATGGGTTCCCTTTTGAGTCTGGTTCCTCTCAAGATTTCTTCATGTCATCTCAGGCTTGCTCATTAGGGATGAATTTAAATCTATATCCACATTTCTGTAAAGCGGCTTTGTGACAATGTCCATTGTTAAAAGCACTATATAAATACAACTGAATGTGAAGGACAGCTGTTTGTCTATGGTCACCCCGAGGTTTCTTGCAGTGACAGATCATGAGATCTAAAAGTTGTCCAGGGCCATGTCAAGAGATTGACATGGGAATGCATCTCAAGGGATGTGTAGCAGGTCAGTTTTGCTGGGACCAACTTTCAGCTGATGAGTTGCCATCCATGATGAGATGTCTGCCAGACATCCTGAGATCCATGCAGAAACATGAATGTCTGAGGAATTAAAGGAGAGGATAAGTTAATTGTCATCAGCAAAACAGTAGTATGAAAATTCATGTGAAAGTATGCCTTCACAAAGAGAGTGGGTATAGAGGGAGAACAGAAGAGGACCCAGCACTGAATCTAGTGGGAAACGAGTGAAGAGTCTGCATGAAGCAGATGTGGATCCCCTCCATGTCACCTGATATGAGGTCAAGGAGGATGAGGACTGATGCCAGTTTGGAAGAGAGAGAAGTGATACCAGTCAGTAGTTGCTGATGTCTGCAGTAACCAGAGTGGGTTTCTTCAGAATGGGAATAACCCTTTTTGTCTTGAATGCAGTTGGTACATGACCAGATATTATGGAGCATGTTAAGGACTGACAAAAGATGTTGTAGAGCCTGCAAGGGTCTTGTGCAGAGGTTTCCAGCTTTCCCTTGTCTTAGCAGAACAAAGGTCTAAGTAGCTGTCCCATCATCAAGAGAGAGTGATATGAGGGGAGATCAGTATCAGTTTGTGATTTCCTTTAGTTTCTCTCAGCTGCTCTTAATTCCAATTGCTGCATCTACAACCAAGTAGCAGGGTGAGAAGACTTCCTCGGTTTAGAAAATAAAGGGCAGAGAAGGTCCATGGATGAGGAAAGTGAAGAGAGGAAATTGTTGGTGGCTAATTACCGCAGTAGAGAGTAAAAGGAGTTGGGGTCTGGAAGGAATGACAGGATAGAGTGGTGGTTTTGGAGAGTGGGACACGTATAAATAGTTATCAGAGGCATAACAATAACAGTATGTAATTCAAAGCATGAGATGTTGAGATGAGACAAGACATGTGAAGCAGTATGTCTGAGACAAAGCAAACCTGTACCACCACCTCTGCCTGTTTCTTGTGGAGTGTGAGAGAAAGAATAGATTAGCCAGTGAAACTGTGTTCTCTGGAGTGATCTAGGTCTCAGTTAGTGCTAGAATGTAGACAGAGTGATAGGAACCTAAAGCCCAGATGAAGTCAGCTTTCTTTACGGCAGACTGGAAGTTCCATAGCCCACCTTCCAACACTGTTTGGGATTGTGACAACAGTGAAGGGTAGGTGAGGTTACTCATAGTATGTCCTCAGTTTGTGGAGGAGGTCTTTTGAACAACACAACAAAATCAAAAATATTAAAGTCCAAAGACTAGATGGAACAGAGCCAAGCATATAGTACACAAAACCAGAATCCTACCTTATCAGCTGAGAATAAATCTAAGATAGAAAAACTTGCAACTCTGGGTGTAAGTGCTACTCTACATTTTCGCTGCTTCAACAGTGTCTCCAGTGCCCCATTGTGAGCCTTTCATGTGACAAGCTTTCATGTAAGGCCTAGAGCATTTTATGACCTTGTGCCACCCTGGTGATTTATGTATCACTCTGCTGACCAAATGGATTAGGACTAATTCAATTTCAGATCTAGAATAGGTTGGTAGCTGCCATCATTTTTTAAATAAGAATATATAAGTAAACCCACTCCTCGTTTAGAATGGTGCGGTCTATTTGGATCATACCTCTGTCCAAGAGGGAAAAACCCTCTTTTTTTGGGGTATGAAAATCATGAGGCCCCAAAATCAGACACAGCCAGGTGATTTCATATGATGGTCACTCTGACAAGGTGTAAGTGTGTCAGACCATTAATTTGCCAGTAGTCTGTTGGCTTCAATTTTAAAACCTTCTCTCTCAAAAACTCTTCTCTCCAGGGCCTCGTTGGCCACAGGGCAAAGAGTAGTGCAGTTTGCACGTTGCAAGCCATGCTTGACATTGCACATAACCCGATTTGAGGAGAGGTTTCCTATCTCCCAGGGCATGTACACTGCTGTCAGATGTGAGGCTTAAATCAATTCCATAGTGGAGGGACTGGCGTCTAACACTCCAATTCTTGCTGGAAAGTTACCAAAGAATTACCCATGCATGTCAGATGCATGGTCATATTTGCTTTTATCTGCAAACCTGCCATACTGGAATTATCAATTGACAAGCTGGCTAAGACTCATATCACCAGACCTTGGTGGGTTCTTTGCATTGGATTCCAATTGCAAAGCATCAACATTTCAGTCAGCAGAAGAACATGTTTGGTGTTACAGGTTGAACCAGTTTCTAATCCTATACACATGCTTCTATCCTGTCACCTTGTCTCCCCAGCAAAGAGAATAGCTTGGCAAGGAATGCAGCCAGCAGTGTAAGGTCAGGAGGGACAGACATGTTCCAGTATTGATAGCTCAGGTGGCTTGAGGAAAATGGAGAGAAACACATGCTCCTTTCCTGTAGCCTGAAGCAACCAGGTGAAGAGCTCAATGGCTGGATGGAGGGACACTCTGATAGTGCTGACAGCTCTGATTGTGTGAGGGACATGCATGCGCCTGTTCTGTAAAACTGAGCAAGCAGCTGCACAACAACGCATTTGGAATCTTGGACACTGTGGCATCAAGGTTAACAAGCTAAGCTAGCAAGTCACAGGAAGACAATACTTTGACAGGATGTCCTCACCAGAGAACTGGAGTTTATAACAGCTTCGGAGGACAGAGAATCTGTAGTTACCCCCATAGTTATAAGCTGCACGGGATAGCTCCAAAATCTACATGCAGTCCAGCATGGGCTCAGTGAGTAGAGAAAAGAAAAAGAAGTGACATGGCATTTAGTTATTTATGGCAAATACTTCATTATTTTCATGTCATGACTGTTGAAGGTCTTGACATATGTGCACACATATGAGAAGATATCCCAGAGGTTAGAATAAGTGGAATAGAACCACAAGAGTGTGTGTGTGTGTGTGTGTGTGTGTGTGTGTGTGTGTGTGTGTGCATGTGCATGCCTTGCAGCTTGCATCTCTTTTGGAGAGTCACAATGAGGAATGAGATTCCAGCCAGAAGAACCAGCAGAATCACAGACACAGTGATCACAGTGAAAACTGGAAATGCTGGAAGAGAAACGCATGATCAGTCATTCAGTCGCATTAAAACTACACTATATGGCCAAAAGTATGTGGACACCTGAGCAGCAGAGCCATATAATTCTTGCTGAATTGCCAACCTTGGCAATCCATGTTTTTATGAACCTCGGTTTGTGCACAGAGGCATTTTTATGCTACAACAGGTTTGGGGCTCTTAGTTCTAGTGAAGTGAAATCTTAACGCCAAAGCCTGCCAAGACATTCTAGCCAAATCTGTGCTTCCAACTTTGTGACAGTAGTTGGGGAAATATATCTGTGATGATCAGATGTCCACATACATTTGGCTATATAGTGAAAAAGCTGATCATTCAGAAGTATCTGATGAGATTAAACAAAATCATGTAGTTACACCTAGATATGATATGCATTTAAGAACACTGACCTGTTGGAGGACTCATGGAACAAAAACATAATCATTCATTTATTAGATTATAAATGAAAACATCACATACATGCAATGTGTGGCTCTAGTGTATGACTAAAAACAGTACAGGCACTGTATACTGGATGTGTTATATTTGTGGATTTATTTGATTTGGATCTTCAGAAACACTGACTGCTGTTAGCTGAGGAAATCCCCATATTAAGATTAGGTGACACATTTCTGTGGTGCTAGTAATATTTCTGAAAAGTCAAAATGCATGTGTAAAGCAGAAGGCAGACTTTTCAGCTTTAGCAAAAAAAAAAAAAAAAAGTTATGAAATTGTTAAACTGGAATTACATATTTTTTGGGGGCAAATAAAGGCTTGAAATAAGCTAATTTATTTCAGTAAGAAACAAAATTATTTCCAATTATTTTCCTCAATTCTGTTATCCAGCTATCAAAAAGGTTTATGTAATGTTTGTCTGAAATGACAGAATGTCAGCGTCACAAACTCACCAGTAACTGTCAGGTTGAACTGCATGAAATAAACCTTGTATCCATTAACAGATTTCCAGTTTACTTCAGCTCCACACCAGTATTCACCAGAGTCCTGCTCAGTCACGTTACTGAGGCGCACAGTGAAGACTTGTTTTTCTCTGTCATCATACTGGGAGAATTTCCCCTTATTTACATACTTTCTACTTTCTTTAACAGTTGAAGTATAAGAACAAGCAGCAATTGCAGTCCTTTTGCAGAGAAACTTATTGTCATTCCTGTGGGATTCTGGGTATTTGCAGCTGACAGTCACATCTCCTCCTACATGAACAGTCTCACTGATGGACTTCTCATAGGACAGATCTGTACATCCCAATACATCAGATGAGTTTATGAATGATACATTCATCATATCATATTCTGACAAAATATTAACTGTCAGGACTATAATACATTCTCTTCTAGTGATATTGCACTATTTGAGACGATCAGTTACTGTATATGTTTATGTATAAAAAGTATCACAGCATTCTATTAGTTGCTCACCTTCTTTTACATTCAGCTTTACTACAGTGTAGATCTCTGTTTCATCAGACAAATCAACAGCACACGCGTATGTTCCAGAGTCCTCATTATTCAGCTTTCTGATAAACACACTGAAGAATCCTGCACTTCTGTTGTCGTGAATTGAGAATCTGCCATCATGTGCCCATTCGCTGTTTGGTTCTGTACTTATTTGC
>CM040976.1:2869687-2882569 GCA_022985145.1 Pangasius djambal | reverse complement strand
TGACTTTAAGTGAAAACTTCTCAGCAATTTTATGTGTGAAGTGTGAGTAAAATGCAGCAAAGACACTTTCAGATTAATTCAGTCAGACTGGACTTTCTTAATTTGTAAATGTGTTATGACTTGCCTAGTATTCATCACTTCAAATCACCCCACAGTACAAGTCATGTATTTTTAAATTTTCAAAATATGGAAATAGTGTGTGCACATACATATACAGGCTACTTACAAAAGCAGGGGAATCCAGGAAGTAATCTGCTCAGTGACATCCATGTAAAAGTAAAAATATGATCAACCCTCAAGAGAAGGCTCTAATAATATTGTGCATGTGTAACATGGAAGGCTATATGTTTGTTGTCTCTGAAGCGCACAGTAGTCGCTTAAGCTTTTAACCACTTAGATGGTGAAATGTCTTTCTGTAATGCTTTTGCCTTTGGTGTGGTAATGGCACTGCCATGGATTATTTTCGTATCTGCAGTCTTTTATGTTTATTCTTTACATCTAAAGTGGAGCAGGTTGTTCTATGATGTTCTTGTTCATTACCAAAACAGACCAGGTTCATGTGATGTTGAGAAGCCAGTAAGTGGCTGTAGCCAGTGGCCTGAGTACTGAGGAGTGGAAAGGGGTGTGGCCAAAGAAATTGTTCTAAAATATGGTTTTACCTTCTTCCTGACATTATAAAGAGAAATACCCCTAAATTAAAAGTAAAATGGTCAGACACCAGTAACAGTAAAATACACCACACAATGTCAGTGTAACAGGAACATCAAAATTGAATATTACTATTGTTACGATCACCAGCTGGAGTGCCCACAAACTCCACTAGAGGGCACTCCACCCTGGACTCTTGCCCTTGTCTTCTGGACTCCATTTCCCATGTGTTCCTTGCCCCTCATGTGATCTTGTCATGTGCTACCCTTGTTTGTGTGTTATGTTCTGATTGGTTCCTTGGGTTCATGTGTCTTGTTTTCACTGGTTGGCTTTGTCATGTGTTCTCTTTGTTCTGTATAAAGGTTGCTCACACCTGCTTCTAGGTTGCTGATTATTGTGCTTGTTTGTGTATTCCAAGTTGCCTAGTTTACCTGTGTTTTGACCCTTGGACGGTTTTCCTTGTTTTTGATTGTTTGCTGCCTGCCCTGACCATTGCTTGTGTTTTGGATTACTCTTTTGCCTCTGCCTCGGATTATACTGTTTGCTGGTGCTCGACCCTGCCTTTTTTGACCAAGTTTGTAAATAAAGCCTTGCGTTTGGATCCCCAACTCCGTTGTCACGGCTCTACACGTTACAGAATAATCAGCCCCACCCGGATCCAGCGGCTTTTTCAGCATTCCAGGCCAATCATGGACCCAGTCAATCAACTACTGCACCTTTGGCAAAAGAACCTATCCATTGAGGAATACATTCATGTATTCTGAGAGTTGTCATATCAAGTACTGATTTATGATGAGATTTTGTTTAAGGACTTGTTCCGTTTTGGACTCAATGAGCCAACAAAGTCATTGTTACCTGGAGGGGAATTTAACTGTACATTAAGAGACTTTATGGACTATGCACTGTTGTCATGTGGCTCTCCTTTTACTGTGGGAGAGGCAGAGGACTTTGAAAGCCCAAAGAATTTTTTTGGTGGGGGCGGCAACAGCGGCAAGCTCCGGCAGCAGCGGAGCTTGACCCATCATGGCCACCAGCAGGTCCTGTGATTATGGTCGCCACTCCTGTGTTCTCTGCACCTTCCTGTTCTGTAATCCCCAGTCCAGAGCCTCTTCCCAAGATGGCTGCCAGTCCAGAGCCACTTCCCAAGATGTCTGTCACACCAGAGCCTCCAGCCGTTATGGATGTCAAGCCTCAGTCTTCAGCCATCACGGATGCCACTCCAGTATTCCCGAGCATCGTGGATGGTGCGTTTGAAGACACCAAGGCTTTCCAAGGGCGTTTGAGGCTGGTGTCCAGTCTGACAGACCCACCATTGATGTCGTTGCGTGCAGCAGGCACTCCAAGAGCTTCAACACTGGTCGTCACAGAGATACTTCCTCTATCCTCAGTGCTCCCTGTAATGGTCGTCGCCATCCTGGGTGTTTGGGCTACACACTGCTCTGTTCTCGCTCCAATCCATGAATTTACAGAGTCTGCTCCAGTTCGTGAATCTGTCCATGAGTCCACTCCAGAGCCCGCTCCAGTCCTCGAATCCACTCCAGAGCCTGCTCCAGTCCATGAGTCTGCTCCACAGCCCGTTCCTACTCCCGAGGTGGCGGCTCCCGCTGCAGAACCTCTCAAATCAGTGGCGTCCGCTCCAGCTCCTCCCAAGGTGGCAATTTCCACTGCAGAACCTCCCGAGTCGGCGGCGTCCACTTCTGAACCCTCTGTCTGTCCTGTCACGGCCAAGGAGGCCGTCTCCGAGGTCTTCACCTGCCCTGTCACGGCCAAGGAGGCTGTTATTAACCTCTCTGTGCCAGTCTTGCCTGATCTGCCTTGTTAGCTCTACATTGGTGGGCATCTGCTCTGCTGTGGGGATATTTGCTCTCCTCTGCTCTGCTGTGGTGCCCGTCAGCTCCGCCCTGGTGCCTGTCGGCTCTGCCCTGGTGCTCTCCACTTCCACATGGACCTGGCCCTCCACCCCTCCCCCTGTTCCGGCTCCGCTCCACCTCCCTCCTGGACTCGGGTCTATTTCTGGACTCCATTTCCCATGTATTCCTTGCCCCTCATGTGATCTTGTCATGTGCTACCCTTGTTTGTGTGTTTATGTTCTGATTGGTTCCTTGGGTTCATGTGTCTTGTTTTCATTGGTTGGCTTTGTCATGTGTTCTCTTTTGTTCTGTATAAAGGTTGCTCACACCTGCTCCTAGGCTGCTGATTATTGTGTGTGTTCGTGTATTCCAAGTTGCCTAGTTTACCTGTGTTTTGACCCTTGGACTGTTTTTTCCTTGTTTTTGATTGTTTGCTGCCTGCCCTGACCATTGCCTGTGTTTTGGATTACTCTTTTGCCTCTGCCTCGGATTATATTGTTTGCCGGTGCTCGACCCTGCCTGTTTTGACCACGTTTGTAAATAAAGCCTTGCGTTTGGATCCCCAACTCTGTCACGACTCTACACATTACAACTATACACAAAAGAAATATACACTGAAATATACATTGCCTCCAGAAAAGAGATGCAGACAGCCACAATACTTAGGGATGGAGGTGGATTTTACTGAAGCCTCAAATACATACAGACATTAATCCTTCATGATGTCATCACACAATTCACCAGTAATTTTCCATTACCTCACTTACCTCTCTGTGTAACCACAATCCATTATCTATGCAATACTCAAAATATAAAGGAGTAAAGAAGCCTTCACAAGGTCTAACCCTACAACATACTGTAAAAATTGATTTAAAAAACGTACAATCTACACCCCCCACCCTCTTTTGACTAATTAAATGATTCATAATCAAACTAAACATAAAAGACAGAGTGTAGTAGTAATAATCATTAAATTAGAAGTAAATAAATAAATCATTTAAAAAAGTGTTGCTAAGCTTACTCATCCCACCATTAGATGGCAAATGCATCATTACAGCATTAATATGGAAAATAGAAAAGATTATATGTGGTTAAATGATTAAAGTTGCTCAGACACGGAAATGCTGCAAGGAAATGCTCAGACACGATTAATGATAAATAACAATACAATAATACAAAAATAGTGACTGTTCAGTGTCCATGGGGCAGCTGTGGGGCAGATTTATATCAGCCAATAAACAAGTATTAATCTTCATAAAGTCCTGATTCACAACTCCAGCCAGGGGGTGAAAACTTTTGAACAGAATGGAGATGTGTACATTTCTTATTTTGCCTAAATATCATATTTTTTCATTTAGTACTGCCCTTCAGGGCTACAGAAGATAGTTACATGTTTCCCAGAAGACAAAATAAGTTAAATTTACCCTGATCTTCAAATTCAAAAAGTTTTCACCCCCCAGCTCTTAATGCATGGTTTTTCCTTCTGGAGCATCAGTGAGCGTTTGAACCTTCTGTAATAGTTGCATATGAGTCCATCAGTTGTCCTCAGTGTGAAAAGATGGATCACAAAATCATACAGTCATTGTTGGAAATACACAAAAATGCTGGAAAACCAAAGAATTTGTGGGACCTGAAGGATTTTTCTGAAGAACAGCAGGCAGTTTAACTGTTCAGGACAAACAAGGGACCCATGAACAACTAACACTAAACAAAAAAACACAGTATTAAGAATCAAGTGGATGTAAACTTTTGAACGAGGTCATTTTTATAAATTCAACTATTTTCTCTTGCGGACTATATGTAAACATCTTTTATGTGAAATATCTTATTCAGGTCAGCACTAAATAAACAATAACATGCATTTTGTATGATCCCTCTTATTTTGGTAAAATAATTAACATTTTGCAGATTCTGAAAGGGGGATGTAAACTTTTGACCTCAACTGTAATTATCTCTGTTGAGTCACCAGCAATTTAATAATGTTGTCATTTGACAGATATAATCAGATATTCTCTAGATTTTTCATGCTTTCAGGTGTGCGAGGCACAGTCGTGCAGCCGCCCACTTTGCTAAAGTAATTATTACACCTAATGGTCAAAATGAGAACTGCAACAAGCATTATAAAAATTGTAAAAAATTATAAAAATTTCTTGACCACATTTACTGACTTAAAAAAGACCAGACTCTTTAGCAAAAGACTAGACTGATGAACAAATTTTGATAGACTGACAATTTTTCTTGATTAGGATGGAAGCAAAGTTGTGTGAATCTGCCAAATATATTAACCTCATTGGGTTTTGTATCAAGACCAGTCCTGACTAATGGAAAAGCTATCAGCCTTATTTGAGACTTTGGTAGTTGGAATCTGGTTGTTGGGTTTAATACTTGAGACTTTCGTAGTCTGTATCTGATTGGCTGGTGTTGCGGTCCAGACTCTGATAGGGAGACTGTGGTAGACTGGTGTTTTGTCTTGATTGGAGAGGAAGCACATTTGGGTTATTTTCATAATCTCTATTTGCCTGAAATTAGGACAAATGTGACATAAAAAAAGTTTTGTCAAATTAATTAATGGTGCAAATCATGTGACTGGGTAGTTTTTCTATGTCACTTTGTACCTACCCCTCTGGAGGTTTGTGTCATTGTTCCTGGGCCTGCATGGAAATAAGACAATAAAAAGAACACGTTACTTTAATCTTTATACATACAGGCACCACATGTATGAGTAATGTTATTTATTAAATCTGAACTTAGCAGTTGGACAGCGAACTGGTCAAGAACCAGTCCTATTGTCTAAGCCACATGCGTCAAACATACAAAAATTACAATAGTAATGGCAAGCAGTAACTACTACTTAACATTTTCTCATTATCTACATCTATATTATCTACAATTCTCACCAGACCCATAGTGTAGTGGGCACCTGCATTTTGCACTTTGAGCTAAGAAATAAATTTTTTCTATGAAATTAATTTTAATAAATAAAATCATGATTGCTTTTGTGATGTGTACAATTAAATTAGGCAACATGCTCATGCACTTTGGGTGGATGCAGACAGCAGTAGGAGTGGTGACGGCATGAATTTGTGTCGGGATGTTTCAGAATGGCCACTATTGTGAATGCCTGTTTAAGCTGAGAGAATGGTTGAGCTGCAGTTTCATTCCATCTGATCTTCTTGGGATCCTTTCTTAAAAAGGAAGTGAGAGGGGCAGCAATAATGCTAAAGCCTCTAATGAACATTCAATAAAAGTTAGTGAAACCTAGGAACCTCTGCCTCTTCTTTACTGTAGTGGGGATAGGCCATTCCTTAAGAGCAGAAACCTTGCTCTAGTAGATGGTGACTCCTTCTGGGCTGATACTGTAGCCAAAGAATGAGATTTTGGATAGATGGAATTTGCAGTTCTCCCCTTTTACATAGAGTTGTTCTGGAGCAGCCTGGCCAGGACCTGCTTAACATGATGCACTTGAGTCTCCATGAATGATCAGTACATCAAGGTGTCACTGATAGAATCTATGACAATTCTCCCCAGCTTGCCTTTGAGGACATCATTGATAAAACACTGGAACAATAAAGGTGCACAAGAAAGCACATACAGCATTACCCAATACTTGTTAACACTCAACCCCTTCTCTAATCCAGACGAGATTATATGCACTTTAAAAGGTCCATCTTTGTGAATATTCTTGAATCATGCACTGCTCAAGGGCAGATAGGATGAATGTTAAAGGATATCAGTATTTTACTGTGACATGATAATCACTGCATGGCCTGAGTTTCTACTTCTCCACAAAAGCAGAACCCATCTGGGACATTTGATGTGGGTAGCCGAATGTAGCCTTCTTGTCTCCTCAATATATTCTTCGATAGCCTTGCTTTCTGTTGCTGAGGGAGGGAAGATGGCACATGGCACAATCATGGCACAACCATGGCACAATCATTCAGTCTGTGTGGTGGTAGACCACTAACCTTGGTCTTGCTGAACACTTGGACTGGATTTTGGGACTTTCGACAAGTCAACAGGGAGAGTCAACAAGGTCAACAGGCAACAAGGAAAGTGGGCACTTTGAGGTGGATGATCTCCTTCTCAGTCTAGGAGATGTGGGGATTATGTGCTTGCATCCAGCAAAATCCTAAAATGATGGGATACTTGGTTGTGGTTATGACCAGAAACAAGATTTTTCATGATGCAAGGTGCTAATTTGGAGCATGATTTCTGCTGTGCATTAAGTGATGGACCCTCCTCCAATGGGTCCTCCATCCAAGCCTTGGCTCTGGAGTGGGTGGTGCAGTGGCTGGGTAGTGATGTTTAGCTTCTCAATGATGTGAAGTTATCAGATACTCCAGAATCCATCAACACTTGTTGCAGTTCCGGTACCAATTCAATTCAATTTTATTGAATGGACAGTGAACATTGGACATTATCACAAGCAGCTTTACAGAAATAAATACATTCAAATTAAATCAAAATAAATTGTAAATATGTGAATTTATCTCTAATGACAGCGACGCAGCTGGCGAAGATACACTCAGTGATGCTTCTCTAAAAAGTGTTAAGGATGTGGTGGGGAGGCTAGCTCTCCTTAGTCTGTGTAGCTGCTGGGCTTTTATGGCCAGGGACATGGTGCTGGGAAACCAGGTTATGCCAACAGACATGTGCACTCGGAGAAACTTACAGGTTAATACTGTCTCTACAGGAGTGCCATGGATAAGCAGTAGTGAGTGGTGCACCCTGGTCTTCCTAAAGTCCACAATCATCTCCTTTGCCTTGTCACCAAGAGACACATTGTTGAGGTGACACCAGTCCAATAGCTGCTCCACCTCAAACAGTAATTAGGTGACCTTGAACATAAGAGGGACTGTGTGTGACGGGAAAAATAGCCTGGATTGTCTGTGTTATGACAAAGTGGGGAACATTCTGCAGATTGACCTTCATAGAACACTGCAATGTCAATCACCTGGTTCACAAATTTGGTGAAATAACCTTAGACAGGAACCCTGGTTTTAGCTACAAGGATTACTCTGGAATCATCCAGTAACTAGCGCATACAGAGCACCCAAGGTGTGCAGTTCTCCCACCCTTTTTTCTTTTTAAAGGAACTTAAATGGAGGCTGGAGTCTTATCCAGACTCCTTCCTGGACATGAGTCTCCCAGATGTGCTCCTCATTTAAGCACCAAGATGGGAGCTTGGACTCTGAGATATCAGGAGGGTCTAGAGGATGCTGAAGGAACCCTGAAATTGGGGATTTTAACTAAGCTATGTTTGGTGTCAAGCCATCCATGCTATCCATCTTTTTCTGCAATCCTACCACCTGCCCACTGGATCCAATCCCTTCCACACTGCTCCAGACCATTTCTCAAGACCTCCTCCCCTTCATCACTACTACTATCAATGGCTCCATAAAATCTGGTCATGTACCAACTGCATTCAAGAGAGCAAGGGTTATTCCCATCCTGAAGAAACCCACTCTGGATCCCTCTGACGTCAGCAACTACCGACTGGTATCACTTCTCTCTTTTCTTTCTAAAATTGTCAAACAAACTGTCTACAATCGACTGTCTCTCCATCGATCACAGAACAACCTCCAAGATCCCAACAAGTCTGGCTTCAAACCGGTACACTCCACAGAGACTGCCCTTTTGGCCATTAATGAGAAGCTACATGCTGCTAGATCAGCCAAACTGTCATCAGTCCTCATCCTCCATGACCTATCAACAATGTTTGACACAGTGAACCACAAGACTCTGTTGTCCACTCTCATGAGTCTAGGAATTCGTGGTGCAGCATGGCAATGGTTTGCCTCCTACCTGGAAGATCAGTCATATCAGGTGACGTGGGGGGATCCACATCTAACCATGCATGGACAATCAACTGTCCTTTTCCTCTCACATTGCTAATCTGACATGCTCATGATGATTTCTCTTTTATAGCATCAGAAGGATTCATCCATTTCTATCCACACAGGCCACTCAGATGCTTGTTCAGTCCCTTGTCATTTCACGACTGAACTACTGCAACTCACTACTGGCAGGTCTGCCTCTGAGCGCCATTCAATCTCTGCAAATGATCCAGAATGCAGCTACATGACTGGTTTTCAACCTTCCTAAGTTCTCCCACACCACCCCATTACTACACTCCCTTCACTGGCACTATTCTCTTTTCTGGCACCTAGGTGGTGGAATAAACTTCCCCTAGACGTCCGAACAGCTGAGGCACTGGCAGTCGTCAAATGATGTCTAAAGACATATCTCTTCCTAAAGTACTTAAATTAGCACTTTAAAAAAAAACTTTGTATTGTCTGAGTACTATATTACCTCCCCAACAGAGTTTTTGGACTGATGGTATTCTTAGTCTGTGACCTAGCTAACCAGTATCCAAATGTATTTATTGATAGAGACTTCAAACCACTTCTGTAGGTCGCTTTGGATAAGGGCATCTCCCAAATGTCATAAAATACGAGTAAATGTAAATCCATATGCTCAAAGAGAACTTCTAATAGTTTCTTGGTTTTGTACTGTATCGGGTTTAAATGTTTGCAACTAATGGCCTGATTATGCTGATACTGAGGTAATAGGCTGGTGGCCATTCTTTCAATTCGTGCACTGTCTGGAGCATAAGTCCATGGCGGTTCAGGCTGAATGCACCACAGTCCGTTGGAATCATTAGCCACAGGTCAACGAGCTGTGGGTGAGCCAGTTCTGAGTTGACAGAACGACAACACTCCAGCTATCGTGGACAATACAGCATGTAAACTAACAAGCTAAGCTAGCAATTAGACAACACTCTAAGCTAGCAAGTCACAGCAAGTCAACAAGGATACACTCATCCAGGACAGGACACATTCAATATGGTGGAGAAAAGGAACAGAACAGGAGTCTATCACAGCTTTGGAGGACAGAAAAACTGTAGCTCAGACCATAGCTACAAGCTGCACAAGATCCAAATAGCTCCAAAATCTATTTGCAGTCCAGCATGGGCTCATCGTGTAGAAAATAGGAAAAGTGACATTGTTGAAGGTCTCAGTGTGCATGTACACACATGAGATGATATCATCCACATAAGTGGGTGGTGCGTGTGTGTGTGTGTGTGTGTGTGTGTGTATACTTGCATCTCTTTTGCAGAGTCACAATGAGGATAGAGATTCCAATCAGAAGCACCAGCAGAGTTAAACACACAGTGATCACAATGGAAACTGGAAATCCTGGAACAGAAACAATGTGAGCAGTGATCCGGCCACATTCAAATTACATACAGATCATTGCAAGATATCTGATCACATTCATCAAAGCCATGTAGTTAGATTATAGGTGTGATGTGCACAGTGACCTGTTGGAGGAGAAGTTGGAATGTTGGGACACAACCATTTATTTTGTTAGATTATAAATAATTATGTCAAAAAACAGTACAGGTTCTGGATGTGTGTTGAATTTATGGATGTTTTAGGAGGTGAACTTCAGAAATACTGGCTGCTGTTAGGTGAGAAAATTCCCATAGAGAGATTGTTTAAAATATTTCTATGGTGCTTTCTGTTTGCCTAAAATTACAATTTTTAAGCTGTGACATTTTACTAATTTCAACTTGAAATATTCTATTGGCAAATAAACATAAACACATTTATTTCAATAACAAGCAAAATTATCTCCCAATAAAACAAGACAATTTCAAATATATCCAGAAATACACCTAATAATCTTTAAATTATTTTATATTAATTAATTTAATTAACATTTAATATTAATAATAAATGTTAGTTTGATTCTGCTATGAAACTATCAAAATGGTTCATGTAATTGCAATGTGTAATGAAAATACAGAATATCAGCTTCACTCATACAAACTCACCAGTAACTGTCAGGTTGATCCGTGTGAAATAAACCTTGTATCCATGATCAGATTTCCAGGCTACTTCAGCTCCACACCAGTATTCCCCGGAGTCCAGCTCAATCACATTTTTGATGCTCACAGTGAAGACTTGTCTTTCTCTGTCATCACACAGGGTGAACTTCCCCTCATTTATGTATTTTCTACTTTCTGAAACAGTTGTATTATATAAACAAGCAGCCAATTTAGGCCTCTTGCAGAGAAACTTTGGGGCACTCCTGAGGGATTCTGGGTATTTGCAGCTGATATTCAAATCTTCCCCTTCATGGATTGTCTTACTGATGGACTTCTCAAAGGATAAATCTGCAAATCACAACCAACTAGATCAGGTTAAATATATTAAAACAGTCGTCATATTACTTTTTGACAAAATCAACATGGTAACTCTATATAGTATAACTGTTATATAATACATTTTGTTCTAGTGATATTGCACTATTTCAGATAATCAGAGCTCATTCAACTCATGGCACAAAAGACAAATAAAGAACATAGACCTCCCTCAAAACATACCATAACAAACAGGTATAAAATCTATCTGTATGTTACCTATGATTAGTAAAATTTAGTTATACTGTATGTTTATGTATAAAAAGCATCACAGCATTCTATTAGTTACTCACCTTCTGTTACATTCAGCTTCACTACAGTGTAGATCTCTGTTTCATCAGGCAAAACAACAGCACATGCATATGTTCCAGAGTCCTCATTATTCAGCTCTCTGATAAACACACTGAAGAATCCTGCACTTCTGTTGTCATGAATTGAGAACCTGCCATCATGTGCCCATTCGCTGTTTGGTTCTGTACGTATATATTTAAAACACAGCTGATCTGTCTCTATCTTACAGAAAGATTTTTTTTTGTATTTGTATTCATCCTCATATCTGCACTTGATGCTGCTCCTTGCCCCTGCATAAGCAGCCACTTCTCTAATGCCCACAACACCTGTTAAAACCAAAAAAATTCATGCTATTAATTATGTTGAAATCATGCTTACACTGTACATAGGGGTGTGCTGTTATAGCAAAATAATCAACCCTGAAGTTGAATCTAGGAGAATCTAAGATACAGGAGTATATCCAGAGTTGAATGAAGACATTGAGTTTATCTCTAAAGGTGTGCGAAGGGTATGCGATGACACTATTTTTGTGGACAACAAAGAGTTTACCACCTATAGCTGTTCCAAAAAACCAAATTAATTTTGTACATGGAGTTTTGATTTTTAGAGAAATCCATGCACAGCATTATGTTTTTTGTCCAAGATTCTTGTTGGTGCTATATCTCAGGAAGGAGTGGTTGAATGTTTGTAGGATTTTTGTGGAATTATCATTGCATACATTTATAGCTTTTGGCAGATGCCCTTCTCCAGAGCAACTTACATTTATCTCACTTATACAACTGAGCAGTTGAGGGTTAAGGGCCTTGCTCAAGAGCCCAACAGTGGCAGTTTGGCAGTACTGGGGATTGAACTCATGACCTTCCAATCAGTAATCCAACGTCTTTACCACTGAGCTACCACTGCCTCATTATAACAAGCAAATGAACTGATTAGATTTTGGAATTGAGCCAAACAGGGTCAAGGCCACAGTAAGGTCAAATGTCTGACGTAGTTTTTCAGCAATAGCTTCCTTCCTGTTTAAAATATATTTTAAAAGGTATTAGAGGCATACATAATAATTTTAAGCTGTTTTATTATGGTGTGGATAGTAAGAGAAATGGGGTAGGTGTGGTCTTGAAGGAGGAGTTTGGGAGGAATGTTCTGGAGATGAAGAGACTGTCAGACAGGGTGATGAGTCTGAAGTTAGAGATTGAAGGGGTAATGTTGAATGTTGTTAGTGGTTATGCCCCACAGGTAGGTTGTGAGTTAGAGGAGAAAGAGAGATTCTGGAGTGAATTAGATGAGGTGATAAAGAGTATTCCCACAGGTGAGAGAGTGGTGATAGGAGCAGATTTTAATGGACATGTTAGTGAGGGGAACACAGGTGATGAGGAGGTAATGGGCAAGTTTGGAGTTAAGGAAAGGAACCTTGAAGGTCAGATGGTAGTGGACTTTGCTAAGAGGATGGACATGGCTGTGGTTAACACTTATTTTCAGAAGAGGGAGGAGCATAGAGTGACTTACAAGAGTGGAGGTAGGAGCACACAGGTAGAATGTAGTGCATCCTATGTAGAAGAGGCAATCTGAAAGAGATTAGTGACTGTAAAGTGGTAGTGGGAGAGAGTGTAGCCAGACAGCATAGGATGGTGGTGTGTGGGATGACTTTGATGGTCTGTAAGAAGAAGAGGTCAAAGATAGAGATAGAAAAGAAAACCAAGTGGTGGAAGCTGAAAAAGGAGGAATGTTGTGAGGACTTTAGACAGAAGTTGAGGCAGGCTCTGGGTGGTCAGGTAGTGCTGCCAGATGACTGGGAAACTACAGCAGAAGTGATCAGGGTGACAGGAAGAAAGGTGCTGGGTGTGTCATCTGGAAGGAGGAAAGAAGATAAGGAGACTTGGTGGTGGA
>CM040976.1:2824406-2869587 GCA_022985145.1 Pangasius djambal | reverse complement strand
TAGGGATAGGTGGAGAGTGATGATTCGCTGTGGTGACCCCTTAAGGGAAAAGCTGAAAGAAGAAGAAGAGAGGCATACATAATAATTAACAAGAAGGACTAGACTTGTTGGTGGCGGAGACATCCCCGCTGATGCCGCTGGTGTGGTGTTCTAATGGTTTTTGTTCTGTAAGTGTAACTGTTAAAGCACTAAGTCAAGTAGGCTAGATATAGCTAGATATGGGTGGAAATGTACCTGATATGGTGTAGTGAGTTGTATTATAGTTTTACATAGTTTGCTGTTAGCTAACATGTATTTGGCTACACGACACAGACAGTGTTCTGTAGAGATTGCACTTGTTGAGAAACATTTGTCTGCGGCACTAAGGGAGAGCAAAATGCCATAGCATTGAAGGGCAGAAGTTACCACTGAAGGGCCTGCAATAAGTTACCCATCTGAATGGGGAACTGTACATGTTTAAAAAGGAGTGACCGGTTCAATTTACCAAGTTAGACTATATGGCCAAAGGTTTGTGGACACAATCACACCCTTGTGTTTTTTTGAACATCCCAATCCAGATTTAGTCCCCTTTTGCTGTTATAATAACGTCCAATCTTCTGGGAAGGTTTTCCACTAGATTTTGGAGTGTGGCTGTGGGAATTTGTTCATTCAGCATTAGTGAGGTCAGTCATGTTGGGTGAGGAAGCCTGGGGTGGAGTCAGCCTTCCAGTTCATCACAAAGGTGATCAGTGGGGTTGAGGTCAAGGCTCTGTGCAGGACACTCGGGTTCTTCCAGTCCAACTTTGGCAAACCATGTCTTCATTTAGCTTGCTTTGTGCACAGGGGCATTGTCATGCTGGAACAGGTTTTGGGAATTTGGAAATTGTAATTCTACAGAATACAAAGAAATTCTATACAGTTGTGTGCAATTGTACAACTTTGTGGTAACTGTTTGGGGAAGGCCCACATATTGGTGTGATGCTCAGGAAACTTTCAGTCATGGGCACTCTGAAAGTATGTTGAAGTGCATTTCTTTACCTGTGATCAGGTAGAGGATAAAGATGAGGAGGATCTTCATCCTGAGTTCACACTCTCAGATCTCCACACCAACTCCACTTTAATATTAAAGCTCATGCCCCCCGCCCCTGCCCCCCATTACTGTCTCAGTTCTGCTCTGTGACTGTGCTATCTTAATCTATGTCTTAACCAAAAATTTAAGCAATGACCACTTCTCCTTCTGGCTTTGTGAGAAAGCTCTTCTCAGCAAATTTGTGTGTGAAGTGCCTGAGCAAATATCAATGCTCACTTTGCAATGAATTCAAACATCACATTTGACTTTGTTAATTTGCAAATGCTGCTGTACTATGACTAGCATAGGATCATTGCACTGCACTATAAGTTGTGTATTTTTAAATTTTCCAAAAAATGCAAACAATGTATGCGCATAAACATACAGGCTACTTACAAAAACAGGGGAATCCAGGAAGCAGTCTGAACTACAGTAGTGTCTATGCATCATTTGGCACTGTGACACCATTTGTACATATATGGTACTATATGTGACTTTAACCGAAGTATGGTTGTTGGTGCCAGAAGACTGGTATGAGTATTTCAGAAACTGCTGATCCCCTGGGATTTTCACACACAACAGTCTCTAGAGATTACACAGAATGGTTTGGGGAAAAAAATAAACTCGAGCAGAGGGTCTGCAGAGTGAAACACCTTGTTGATGAGAGAGATCAGAGGTAAATGGCCAGATTGTCAAATGTCATACATGTCAAAGTAACATCCGCATGAATGTCTGCGGCTACACATCCCATACGCAGCAAGCTACGATGCACTGTGTGTTCTGACACCTTTCTATCATAGCCAGCATTAACTTTTTCAGCAATTTGTGCTATAGTAGCTCTTCTGTGGGATCCCCATGCACATCAATGAGCCTTGGGCGCCCATGACCCTGTCGCCAGTTCACTGGTTGTCCTTCCTCGGACCACTTTTGGTAAGTACTAACCACTACATACCGGGAACACCCCACAAGACCTGCTGTTTTGGAGATGCTCTGACCCAGCCGTCTAGCCGTCACAACTTGACCCTTGCGCCAAAGTCTCTCAGATCCTTACGTTTGCCTGTTTTTCCTGCTTCCAACACATCAACTTCGAGAACCGACTGTTCACTTGCTGCCTAATATATCCCACACCATGACAAGTGCCATTGTAAGGAGATAATCAATGTTATTCACTTTACCCATCAGTGATTTTAATGTTATGGCTGATCGGTGTATATATAAAAGGTTATACAACAATTTGATCACTTTGAGAGCACTTCATACTCTTCGTACTTTCACCCCCAGTGTAGCTAATTCTACTTGATGCTAAATATATAAGTGGAAGGCAGTGGCGGGAGACTCACCTTTCTTTACCTTCAGTTCCACTGGTGTATAAATGTCTACCAACAACTGATCAACTCCACACTGGTACGTCCCAGTGTCCTGTACAGTGAGTTCTCTGATCATCACCCAGAACTCTGCTGATTTGGTGTCATCAAACAGTGAGAATCTTCCTGAATTTACCCACTTATTTTTAGCTTCTGACTTTATTTGGTAATTACAGCCTCGTGCTGAACCCTTACAGAAATATTTTAGGTTTTCTGTGTTCTCTGCACTATACTCGCACTTGATAAGGACTCCTCCTCCTGAATATCCCGTTACTTCCTTGGAGGCTCCTCCATCTAACAAAACACAAAATATCCATTTGAGCAAAACCTTCCTTCATGTAACACTGCTGCTGACAGTGAGGATTATATTGAAGTGCATTTCTTTACCTGTGATCAGGTAGAGGATAAAGATGAGGAGGATCTTCATCCTGAGTTCACACTCTCAGATCTCCACACCAACTCCACTTTAATATTAAAGCTCCTGTTTCTCCCCCCCTACACTGTTACTGTCTCTGTCCTGCTCTGTGACTGTGCTATCTTAATCTATGTCTTAACCAAAAATTTAAGCAATGACCACTTCTCCTTCTAGCTTTGTGAGAAAGCTCATCTCAGCAAATTTGTGTGTGAAGTGCCTGAGCAAATATCAACGCTCACTTTGCAATGAATTCAAACATCACATTTGACTTTGTTAATTTGCAAATGCTGCTGTACTACGACTTGCATAGGATCATTGCACTGCACTATAAGTTGTGTATTTTTAAATTCCAAAAAAAGCAAATAATGTATGCGCATAAAAATACAGGCTACTTACAAAAACGGGAATCCAGGAAGCTACAGTAGTGTCTATGCATCATTTGGCACTGAGACACCATTTGTACATATATGGTACTATATGTGACTTTAACCGGAGTATGGTTGTTGGTGCCAGAAGTCTGGTACGAGTATTTCTGAAACTGCTGATCCCCTGGGATTTTCACACACAACAGTCTCTAGAGTTTACACAGAATGGTTTGGGGAAAAAAAATAAACTCAAGCAGAGCAACTGCAGAGTGAAACACCTTGTTGATGAGAGAGATCAGAGGTAAATGGCCAGATTGGTTTGAGTTGCCAGGAAGGACATAGTAACTCATGTAAGCACTCTTTACAACCGCAGTGAGCAGAAAAGCATCTCAGGACACATACCGAACCTTGAGATGGATGGGCTACAACATCAGGCTCCACTCCTGTCAGCCAAGAACAGGAAGGAGGCTATAATGGGCACTGACTCACCCAAAAAGACCAGGTGATTTTTTTTTCTTTTTTCTAATCTTCAACTATCTAGTAGTGAGATGCTTTTTTGCTCACTACGGTTGTAAAGAGTGCTTATATGAGTTACTATGTCCTTCCTGGTGAGTCCAGAAACCAATCTGGCCATTTACCTCTGACCTCTCTGATCAACAAGGTGTTTCCACCCACAGAACTGTCACTCACTCAATGTCTTGTTTTTTTGCACCATTCAGTATAAACACTAGAAAATGTTTTGTGTGAAAATCCCAGCAGATCAGCAGTTTCTGAAATACTTACACCAGCCCATCTCACACCAACCACCATGCTATGGTTAAAGTCACAGAGATCCACTTTTTCCCCATTCTGATGTTTGATGTGAACATTAACTGAAGCTCTTGACCTGTATCTGCATGATCTGCATGGCTAACTGCGTAAATGAGCAGGTGTACAGCTGTTCCTATTAAAGTGGATGGTGTGTATTATAATATAGATGTTGGGACACCACATCAAAGTAATAAACTGGGATAAAAAGCTTTTTTCACAGAACATGGTTAATTAATTTAGGTACAAAATTTTTACAAGTGAATATGAAAAAATACAAAATTTGATTATAATGTTACGTAGATGGCCTACATTGTGCCTGTTTAAAATAATGCACTACTGATTGGTCTAAATTTATGGATTTATGTTGGCTTGCTTTCTTAATTTCTTTTCATATTTAATAATTTAGTTAATGCCTTTAATATGAATTGACTGAGTTTTTACAAAATATTAAATTTGTGTGTAAATATAAGCTATTTAAACTTGACATCATCCATACAGAAAAGTGCAGCAACTCCTCGTGATTTATATGAAATGAAGCTGATCAATCTGGGTTTATATTCATATGTATTTGTGTGTGTAAATTTACACACTCAGGAGCACAAGTAGGATACGTTTTATGTTTCACTGTGTGATAGTGAAATATACAAATCTAAATATACTAAGGAAACATGGCAAGCGCATCGCGCATCTCACACACACACACACACACACACACACGACACTGTTGCCAAACCTATTAACAAATTCAAAAAGACGAAGTGTTGCGGGCCAACTGAGAAGTGGACGTCCACAAACACCCACTGAGGAATTCACAACCGACGTGGTGCAGGCATACGTAGTCTATGTGCAGCAATTAAATTTATTACTGCCTGATTTATCTTCTTAATTGCAATAGGATAAAAAACGGCATTCCTGGTGTTGCACAAATTGAGCCAGTAGTCTTGAAGCCGGGAGTACAGAAAAATGGGCAGTCCTGTATAAAATTGAGATATTTGAGCTTTATTAGATTAGCCTACTATGGAGGAATCATCATGCTTTCACAAATAGAAATAAGCACTTCTTATAATTTTGCTTTTTTTAAAACAAACAAAAAAAAAACCCACGACTTAAGATATTTTCAGAATCGGGTTTAATTTTCCATCAGAACCGACACTTGTATGTGGACGTTACAAACATAAAACCCCATATAAAACTCCAAAAATCGAAATTCCCATCCTGTCTCACACTAAACACCGAGCAGAACAGCGACACAGGCCGTGTAGGACCTCAGGAAAAAGCACGATCATCCATTTTATGCTAACTAAAATTAGATCCAGCTTGAAATACAGCTCCTGCAAACAGCATGGAGGAAAGGAGAGGAAAAAGACTGCCACCAGTTTACTTCAAGAACCACCAGTCTCTGAATCACGTCCTCTTGGCTGTGTGCGCACACCGGTAATCCTTTAAAAGGCTAATTCAGGGACATCCGGTCTTACCTGCAGAAGGCTTCATGTTTGGTACAAATCGCAAACCGTTTTTGAAGACCAAGATCAAACATCGAATAAAGCTCTCTCGTGCTTGAAGCGGAGTTGAAATGACTCTTGCCTTTAGCCAGCAGGCGATGTTTGGTCTGATTTGGGACAAGATCGGCACAGATGTTTGTTAACACAGACACCATTCTTAAATGCAAAGTTCACAACGTCCCAAATGTAGTCAAATCAGCCAGGATGTGCTTGGGATCTGATGTTTGCTTCTTTATTTTCATAGCTCGTGCAAAAACTAATGTAACTAACAAGTAAAGTCTTTTGCGTAAATACATAGCCATACCTACGTGTACTTGAAAGAAATGACATTTGTTGAACTGCGTGATCTCATTATTAAAGAAATAATTGTGTAAAAATAGCAGGAACAGAGCATGTATCACAAGATATCAAGTGGAATTATATCATCAGAGGAGGATTAATCAGTAGGAAGATTGTGTGTCCTGGCTCTTAAGTTTTTATTCACAGTTGCCCAGGGGACACATAGGCTCAGTAGGTTAGTTGGCAGTGTTTCTTTTCTTCTCTCGTACAACAATCGGAGGGAAAAAAAAAAAAAAATTGTAAAAATGTAATTCATGGTGGTGTGACGGACCTCAATGCTGTAACTATAGCGTGTATGATTCGTTCTCGTCTCGAATCCCATCACCTGCTGCACTGCACAAAAGTTGGGTTAATTAGCATGCACACACGACATTAAACACATAGGTATGCGAAAACACTGACGAAACTAAGAAAAGAAGAGAGAGAGAGGGGAAAAAAAAAAGTGCAGCGCAAAGCTGTCATATAACTCTCCTGCTACGAAAGCAGTACAAGTCAGTTACCTCATGGTTAAACAATCAAAGTAAAATAAAGGATGCTCGCCAGAGTCTATTCATCACATCACCAGGAATATACAGGGTGCTTGAAAAGTCAGGAATCAGTAGGAAGAGGGTGAGAGAATATATCACTCCAATTATATATGTCCAAGTATATGTCGTTTTACTCTCATCGGGTCCTGACTTTTCGGACACCCTGTAGGTTATCTGGGATGCAGAGACAGAACACTGCAGCTAACAGTCGGAATATCGGCCAACCACTTCCCGAATTGTTAAATCGACGACACTAACACAACGTGCTACCTCAGATACTTTGTTAGAAAAGGATGATGATGATGATGATTTTGGCCTCACTGTGGGAATTTACACACTTTTTTGTGTCTGTATTAATTCCCTTAACTAGCTAAGTAGCTCTCAACTCTTTTTGTTACATTTTGTTACCTACCACTTTTTTAGCCGATTCAGTTCGTTTTCCAGGCAACCAAGGCATGGGACTGAAGTTTTTACGTGCTAGCTAGATAATATTTGTCATTACTTGTTAGCTACACAGAAGCAAATGTCAGAAATCAAACATATCTTGGCTAATCTACATTTGGGATGAGGAGAAATCCAAGTTTGCCAAACTGATGAGTTGTTATTAAAAAAAAAAAAAAGAAAAGAAAAGAAGAAAAAAAAAGGGCAGTCTTGGATCAGTGTGATAGCCGGCGCTCTGATGTCTAACCTCGCTATCGTATCGCGAGAGGACGCATGGGGTCGGTGCATCAGTAGTTCTTAAGACTGGATGAGGTGTTCAGAGGATGTGGAGGTCCTGGGCAGTATCAGTCACTGTCACTCGAGCTGGAGTCCTTTTTCTCATTCTTGTGATCCTTCTTGGGGCTGCGTGATTTGTCTTTTGCGCGCTCTCTGGTTTTGGGGCTCTCGCTCTTCCCTCTTTTTTTGCGTTTGTCTGTGTCGCTGTCTGAGCTGCTGCTGCTTTTCGCACGTCTCCGTTTGGCGCTTCTCTCTCTGCTCCGGCGTTTTTGACTAGACCGCTCTTTAGAGCTCGGGTCTCTTGCTCTGCTCTCTTTGCTCTTCGCTTCATCAGATTTAATGTCGCTTTTCTTCTTCTCTCCGTCCTCTCGGTCTCTCCCATGCTCCCGGCCTCTGTCTCTTTGATCCCTGCTTTTTGATCGACGTGACTTCCTGTCCCGGCTGCTGCTTCGTCGCTTGCCCTGACCCCTATTGCGTGACCTTTCTCGCTTGCCACGCCCTCTCGATCTGGACCGGGACCTGGACCGGGACCTGGAGCGCCTCTTGACGTCACGCTCTCTTTCTCTGCTTCGTGATCTCTCACGCCGAGTCTCTCCATTCTTTGTCTTTTTGACGTCATCCCGCTTGTCCCTTGCGTCTCTCTCAGACTGCTTAGGCCGCTCCTTGCTCTTGCTGTCCTCTCTGTCCTTTTTTGCGTCTTTGTCTTTCCTGTCCTTGCTGCTCGATTGGCCCCTTTTGTCGTCTGTTCTGCTGCGTTTCTGATCCTCCTCTCCTTTCTTCTCCTTGCTCTTGCTGCGACTGCGCCCCTTTCTCTTTTCCGCCTCTCCATCTGCTTTTTTTCGTTTGTCCCTCTCCTGGCTCCTAGAGCGATGTCTGCCGCTCTTCTTCTCTCGTCCTTTATCTGGGCTGCTCGATTTGTTCCTCTTGGTGCCTTTCTTCTCTCGCTCAGAGTCCTTCCTCTCTCGTACCTGCACGGTGTCGGCTTTCTCTTTCTCCGGCTGCTCCGTGGTCTCTGTCTTCTCCTGAGACACATCCCCTCTGGAAGAGACCAACACACAGTAATTATTATAGTTATAATTAGGGATACATGGATACCATTTTTCAGACCGAGTACGAGTCTATAACACCGAAATGAGGAACATATTTAAAGCAAGTGTGTGTGTGTTCAAGTAATTACGCTACTCGGTTCATTCTCTATACCATTAGCTAACTGATTTTAAATGATGTGCAACAGCTAGCTACATTTTTCTTTTTTACATACTATAAAAGATTACATTTTAATCCATTTATTTTATAATGACAACAAATTGAACCACTGCAATATCAATACATTTGATAGAAGAGTAGTTCAGTAGCTTTGGTATTATTGGTAGTATATATGGTATAATTTTCTCCTATTATTAACATTTAGATTAAATTTTAATCTTTTACGCTGTAATAAATGTACTACTTAGCAACGTTATTACTACAGAAAGACTGTTTGACGGTAGATTGTGCCTTAAATGATTATGCTCAATAACAAATTAGTGTTTTCACTGCTGTCCGACACACGATGTGCTTCTGAATTATTTTTAGACGCGAGGGTGACGTATATCAAGCGTGGCACACGGGTGTTTTAATCCGCATTTCAGACCGAGGTCAAGCCAGCTGGGGTAGAAACCAGAGTACACGTGTATACAGTGGTTTGTGCTAACTACCTCTGTATGGTTACGCTACAGATCTGCTGTTTCATTCTGGATAGTGTGAAAATGTTGTGCTGTAGTGTACTTTGGGCCACTTTGGTCTCGCCTCACCAGTATTCTGTATAGTGATGTTTGAGATGATGTTATTCCGTCTCATGTCTAGTAAGAGCTGTTCTTTTCACTCACCTAGCGCTGTGTGTGTACAGCCTTGATTGCTTGAGTGTGCTGCTAGCCATAAACTCGTGCTCAGTTTTATTTTTTAAAATGTTATATCAAGTTACTTGTATGAAGATGCTGCAGTTCTTCCTTTTGATATTTTCCCCCACACAGGACAGTTTGCTGTCTGCTTTGCTCTAATTGTTAAAATACATCCAGATCGCACGTTGTCTGTTTGTTAGCGCCGGGAAGTTTCAAACAGCCGGATTTTAAAATCATTTTATTTCCAGTTAAAAGCTTCGGTGTATAAACAACAGTGTGTGCCAGAGTAATGAATCTGCTGTGTGCTCATGTGGGCTGGTCGTACTTGTCTCCTTTGATCCAGCGCTCCTGTGTGGTCTGCGTATTGGGTTTGGCCTTCTGGGTCCTCTGCATCTCCAATCTCCAGTGTGGCGGAGTCTCGCTGCGCCGGAAACGATCCCAGGAACGAGAGCGAGACCGTGATGGAGTCCGATAACGCTACATAGAGAAGGGGGAAAGGAAAGGGAAGAAAGGGGGGAAAAAACTAAATTTATTTGGGAAAAACTAAGATATAAAAGACTAAACAGTCCATATATAATGGCAACAATTAACCGTTCAAGTAATTTATTCAAAATAAATAACTATGAACCCATGTTACACTGTGCTTTCACACTCGGTGCCTTTTGTGAGGTTAAAAAAATTTTCATGCGACACACACTAACCATAAAACTCTTACTAGCTCTAGCTAGCATTAGCTAACCAACTATGTGGATTAAATTTATTATCAGTAATGCAGAAGAAATAAATCCAGTCGGTTGGGAATGCTTAAAGAGAGAGAGAGAGAGAGACAGTCAGGTTCTCACCCTGGGTCCTCTTCCTTTAATTCTCCGGCCGGACCGGGTCATCACCAGGCGTGTGCGATTTGGTCGTGAGTTCACCATGGGTCTGAAACACAACGTCTTTTAGTTACACAACAGCACTAAGAGCTGAGACTACAGCATTACATACTGACAAAGACCCAGAGACAGACAGAGGGAAAGACAGAAAGAGACGGAAGCCCAGTAGACAGATACAGTGACGAATCTCGTACAGAGCGAGAAACTTCTAGGTCTAAAGAGAGAGTCACCAATGGGCTGTTTTTTTATTTATATTTTTATAACACACCTCTCCCTGTCTCTCTCTCGGTCTCGTTCTCTGTCCCTCTCCCTTTCTCTTTGCCGATCTTTCCCAGAATTCTCCTTGTGTTTGTCCTTCCCCTGCTCCTCTTTAGGCTGAGGCTGCGGACTGCGTCTCATCAGGAAGCGGTTCTCTGGGATGGGCGGGACCTCCTCCGGACGGACGGACGAAACGGGCTGTTGAGGCTTCTCCTCCTTGGTTTCTTCCTCATCATCAGACCTAAAGACAGATAAAGTAGTAACTGAAACACGACTTCCGTTGCTGAGCAACACTGAGGATTCTCTGTGATCATTAAAGATGAACCGGTCTGCGTGCTACGTTATTAATGCCTGTTTATTTATAAAGCACTTCTCCAAAGGTGAATAAATATCAGTGTATGAAAGTGTCCAGGTCGCATACAGACCCCTTCTCCTTTTTCTTCTTGTGTTTCTGCTCCTTCTTCTTCTTCTTCTGCTCTTTCTTCTGCTTCTTCTTGTGCTTCTTGTCCTCCTTGTCGGACTCCTCGGATTCGTCAGAAGACTCCGAGGAGGACGAAGAGTCGTCGCTGCTCTCGCTGGACGACTGCTGTTTCTTCTTCTTCTCCTTCTTGGCTAGCACAACCAAAGACGAACGGAATTTTATACACGCACACACATAATAACCAAAATCTTGCAACTATTCAACTGGTATTATACGAATGAAGAGCTACAGGAATCTAAAAGGATGAATTTGAACACATTGCTATTGTTAGAGCCTGATTCCAACAGCGAAAATATGTTTCTGTTGCTGATAATTCTGGTTTCAGCAGCTTTGTAAATGCTGTTTATACTTCTTGAATTCTCTATTCTGATTGGTCAGAAGGACAGACCTGCCAACTCTGAAGAGGAGTAATGCATTGTCTCACCAAAGGGGGGTAAACACACAGTACTTTTTCAAAATAGTCTTTAACAAAACACTGAAGGGAGAAACTGGAGTGCACCTACATACAGGGTTTTTTTTTTTTTTTTTTTTTTTTTTTTTTACACAGTAAGCAACAGGCACTTGAGGGTAAAAGTTGATACAGACACCAGAAAAGTTTACGTGCATACTTACTTTCTTCCAATTAATAACGAAGTGCGCGTGCAAACCTTTTCAGTGTCTTCTGTTGCCATTTTTGGCCTAAGGTTTCCGGTTTCAAACTAACTGAGATTTTATTTCACGTTAATGAAATTAAAAAGATTCTCCATTAACCTTGACAGAAAAACTTCAACTCAGAATTCCTACTCGGGGCGGTCTCCTCTACCCCGAGTTCAATATGCGACTTCAAATCAACAAGGCTGCTCACAGCAACAAGCATCACGATTTAAAGTACTGGCTTTAAATCAAATCAATCGACAAACTGACATTAGATTGTTGAAAACCAAAAGATGAACACGGAGGCGTCCCATGTCCCACCCACTTTGTAGCGCGAACACACAGAGGTAGAAAATGACAAAATTCCGGATTAAGGTAAGTCGAATGGCACATTAGTTCAAAACACCGACACACTTCTCGATTCACATATTTACTGGCTTATCTACTGTTTATTGTGCGGAAAAGATGACTCTTGGCATATTTTTGAGTGATAACTCATAAGTGTACTCCGAGGTCAAAATGCAAAGCTCCTACACAAAGTGTGTAAGTGATGGAATGTGCCGGCATCAAGCCAAACGGCATTACCATGCTCATTCGAATACTTTATTGTTAGAGTAACATACGGGGTAAGTGCGGAGACATGCAAGCTTTTGGACATTATTTATTGAAGCTTTTTCTGAAAATGTGTCTTTGTGCTTCAAATCAGGTTTAGAAGTGAGGGGGAAAAACTGATGCACCTTTGGATTTGGGGACGAGCTCGCCGCAGTTGAGCACCTTGACCTCCGCGTACGGTCGGCTGTTGGTGTCCGTCTTCTGACTCTCGATGGTCCGGATCACCTCCTGGCCCGAGATCACCTGACCAAACACCACATGAATTCTGCACGGAGGGAGACGAGATCAAATTAGCACATTCTATTCAGGGTTAGTATTACAGTATGTACAGATATCTCTACACTGCTGTATAAATCACTCTCTCACACACACACACATACACGCACACGCACTTACCCATCCAGATGAGGAGTAGGTTTTGTAGTTCTATGGTCAGGGACACAAAACAGTGAGGCAGAATGTAAATACAAATCTAATAAACACAAAAACAATGATTAATGCACATCTCCTGTTCAATCGTCACATGATCATTGGCAAATTCACAATTAAACCTCGGACACGATAGTAGCTGGAAAACCATCCTTCTATTAACCGGGGGGAGGAGAAAAGAAAAAAAAAGATGCATTTCCACCTGAGGAATCAGGGCTCATTTTATTTCCTACTCCAGAGAACCTGACCAAGCAGTAAGCTTCTCAGAAATGTCTGACCTAAACCTGTACTAATAATAATAATAATAATAATAATAATAATAATAATAATAATAAAGTAAAAACATTTGCGTCTATTTCCAGCAGGAAAAGTGATTCTCATGATATTAACGCAAACACTGCACTTCTGATTTTAACAGAACATTGTCATAACTTCAGTCTGTGCCTCCTACATATACTTCACCGTGAAACACCATCTCAGTGTCACTTCTGTTATTCAGTACGGCCAAAGCTCCTACAGCGTGTTAGGGTGCTTTCACGCCTATTAGTCTGCATCCTGAGTCCGAATCAGAGTGAAATTAATACTTCTGGTTCGTTTGCTATTTTGGTTTGGTTTCTTTTCTCACTTAACAATAATGAAAGCCAAAAGAGGGGAAAAACCGTAGGCTGAGGAGCGTGTAGGGGTGAAAACGTATGCGTAAAACTCCTTAGACGACGACGAGAAAAGGGTGAACAAATCTTTGACGAGACTGCATAGAATTCATTAAAAAAAAAAATACTGAGAACGGAGTGGCCCTCAATGTACTACTAGATAATTATAGAAATTATTCGTTTAAAACAATTTGTGTATCGCATCCAGCGTTTATTTACTCTCTTTGATAGTCAGCTCAAAGCTCCTGAACACCGCTGTGTTCTCATCTGTATAAACGAACCGCACCAAAGAGGAAGACGGATCGGGGTTCAACTCGCACGGACTACACACTGCATATCTGAAAGCACCCTAAAAACGGAAACATGTCCGGGATCTGTCCGTCATCAGGGGCCTTTTTAGTTTCAGAACCTCGGTGGAAATGCACCTGGACCATTAATGCAATCTGGGGCATTTCGAAACAACATGCGATGAAGCATTGACTCTCGGATCGGTGGCCCACTGATGGTCTCCTGACTCACATGAAGAACTGTGAGCCGTTGGTGTCTTTGCCTCGGTTCGCCATAGACAGCAGGAACTCCTTGTTATGCTTCATGGAGAAGCTCTCGTCTGTTAAACAAAAAAGAGAGAGAGAGAGAGAGAGAGAGAGAGACGGAATTACACAAACGCGCCACTTGCAGGTCATCTGAACGCGAGTTTCGACGACTTCAGTCTATAAATACTGTAGACCACAAGAAATGTTACTTTCTCATATAAATCATGGCATGATTACAGCCAGTGTAAAGCTCGATTTTAGGTCTTTAGTGAACTAGAACGGCAGACAGTGACCTTTTTGCTGTGTAAGAAAAAAACGAGACATAATCAGCCTAATGGAGAAGACATATAACGTGGAATTCACTTGGCTGTAGAAGTCGCATCAACGTAAACACTGAAAGTTTAGAGAAAATAATTAATACTGGTGCTAATTAATAAATAAGAAAAATACCAGACAGAAAGAAATACCTTCAAAGAATCCTCCGTAAACGGATTCACCACCCCTGCCATTTCCTGAAGAACAAAATAAAACCGTGCACGTGTGTGACTCGCGGCAATGAGATCAGGATTCATAAGCAAACGTGAACTAAACCACAGACAATGAACGTTTTATAACGTTTAATGCCGCACCTTCACTAAAATCTCCTCCTTGGATCATGAAATCCTTCACTATCCTGTGGATCAGACATCCTTTATAGTGCAAAGGTTTCTGTGTCGTCTTCCCAATCCCCCTCTCACCTTTAAAAAAAAAAAAAAAGTTAAAAACGTGTCAAATTTACTTCATTACACCTTATATAGAAGATATATATTCATAATATATTCACGACTCAAAGACAACTCTACAATACGTGTTATGTATCATGATATATAGGTGTGCTAAGAAAATTCCATCAAAATATTAAAATAAAGCTGTGAAAAGATCTTTAATGATACTTTTTTCTACTGTGTAGAAAAAAAAATTATTACTTAACACTGTCAAAAAAATCTGTCAATTTTTGGTTTTTAAATCTAATCAGCTATGCCTAATCTGTTTGCAATTATTAATTTTTTTTATTGTAAAAAAGATTTCAGAAAACTGTACGGTGAGAGTCATACAGTGATCGATTATCATACACATCATCAACACTCATCACGCTGACCTGTGCAGAGACAGCGGAAGTTCTCGCAGGTCTTGGGACACACGTCGGAGAAGAGCTCGAACACCACGCGGCCGACTGAAAACACGACACGGGTTAATCGGGCGCTAGCCAGCGGCAGAATAAAATTAATGATCGATCAGTCAGTCACAGAAACTCGTTAGTGTTGTTGGTTCTCACCGAGCGTGTTTCCAATGCCGATGTCGAAGAAGCAGCGAGGACGTGGCACCTTCACCCCCATTGTTCTGGCAGAGAGGGGAAAGAAAAATCTATATTAAACATTATTAAATATTAAATATTACACCAGTCTCGTCTATATTTCCTTCCTCTAACTGTTGATCTTCTAACCTTTATTCTGGGCTCGCTGCTGTTTTCGGTCTGTCACAGGCTTCCGAATAATCATTACGTAAAGAATACAACATCGGGGACACGCTGGCTTAGGAAAGTAATCAACAAGGCATCGGTGTGATGAAGCAGAGTTACCGTTATCACCCTGAAGCGGATTCCTTTCCTATAACTGCATGTCCCCAAGCATTTTATTCCTCTTATACAACCGCAATCCGCCAGTGATTACAAGTTTCATTTATTAAAGAACGACACTTTATAAGTTTTAATTTATAATTTTGGAAGCATCGGTTTCTCTAAATATCGACTTCTTATCTCAGAACTTTGACGTTTTTAAATCCTCCTCAGTTCGCTGGGTTGTGTGAACGGAAGGTGGAGCCAAACGATCAATGTCTGAAGATGGGATCAAAGGTCAGGGGCTAGCTCCTATTAACCGATCATTAACGTCTATTTAAAAATAAATAAATAAATAAATCTGGCATTTAGGAAAAAATTATTTTTTTTTTAAATCTACATGATAATTATTGTGGCATATGGGAAATCTTTCACAAGCTCAATTTTGACAAGTCAAAAATAAGATAAGCCAAAAAAATTAGAAATAATAAATCATATTTGAGAAATCAGACTTCTGAGAATCAGAGTTTTGGTATGATAAATCAGACTTGAGATAAATCAGAATTTTGAGATAATAAATCAGACTTGAGATAATAAATTAGCCTTTTAAGATAACAAATAAGACTTGAGATAGTAAATCAGAAATTTTGAGATAAAAAAAAAAATCAGACTTGAGTAATAAACCAGAATTTTGAGATAATAAATCAGACAGAATAAATCAGAATTTCGAGATAAAACTTAAAATCTGAGATAACAGGTCGCAATTTCCACACACTGATCCAACAAACACTAAAGTTATGAGTAAATGCGTTATGAATTATTGTTTTCCTTTTCTGCCTGATGAAAATTCGCTTCTATACAACAAATTATCGTAATTTACAGTAAAAATAAAAACTATTTAGTACCCTAACTCTTCATAAGAAGCCACTGCACTGCACTAGCCAGCTAAGCACCTAGCTTATTCAATCGCACTAGCTAGCATAACTAGCCAACACGGTCAAAATAATTCCTCACATATTCCCAGATTCTTGTAATATTTCATGTAAAATATTTCACACATCAACGTTTCGACTCTGTTACCAAGTTTAATTATTAACAATTAAACAACAGGACAGCCCTTTAACGCTTTAATCGCTTATCTAGCTAACTACCTGGCTAGCATGCGTTGTTTTTCCCCACCCGTTTTCGGACAAACCATTACGAAGAGCGAGATTTACCAGAATACAGGTGTAGGAAAAAAGACACACGCGCGCGCGCCCAGAACGCCATAGATTAGCTACAAGTTCTTGAATGGTGGCTCTGCGAGCGAGCGCGCGCGCGGACAAGCGGGCGGTTAAAATTAGAACAGAAACAGAGCGTTCATTATTTACTATCTAACTACCGAATAAAAAAAAAAAAAAAACTCACACTTACATGCTAAAACGCTGGCAAACATAAAAAATACAAGGCTAATAACGCGAGAAATCAGCTTCTGATTTCCAACACAGCGTTACAAAGATGGCGCTCTCTAAGACAGCGGTGCATTGTGGGTAGGATCCTGCGCGCGCCGAATGACGTATTGTGGGCGTGAACAGAGATGATTCCGACTAAAGCGATTTTTGGTTGGAACACAAAGATAAACAAATATTTAACAATAAAAAAATATATATAAACAAATGCAAAGGTATATAAACGATTTAATACTTGTGCTGTCTTCTTCCTGAGATTTTTAAAAAAAATCTCATTTCACGATGTACTTCCGGGATACAATTCCCTCCGTTTTTAATCTTGTTTTAGAAAAATCTGTAATTAATTCATTAATTTATTTATTCAGTGTGTTTGTGCACAACCTGTTGCCCGAAGCTAGCCTATTAACAGTAACTTGATGAAAATAAATTAAACACTAAATTAAACAAACGTCAAAGCCAAGGTTATTGTCGCCTAGGCAACCGACCACGCCCCCATATAAATGCAGCCGTCTGTGGCCACGCCCTTCGCCACACCGCCATTTGAGAGCGCTTGTACATATTGATAGTTTTTCTTTTTTTTGTAATCCAAAATGTGTTTTCAACTGAAATTTTATTTAACTAATATTACACATATTTAAAGCATGTTATTAATGTAATGTTCGATAACATAATTAAAAAAATAATAATTTTGTATATTATTATTATTATTATTATTTTGTATTTTATATATTATTTTGTATTATTCATTATATACCAGGAAATACTTCTTTGCTGTTTGTATTTTTTAATCAATACAATTAAAGTGAATGTCTATTATGTAAGGGATAAAACACTCAGTGTCATGCTGATAGCGGAAATTAATCAACGTTGGGGTGGTGTGACGAAGCCGAGTGTCAGCACCCTGAAGTTGATTATTCTCCTGCAACATTATTTTGTGGTGTACAACACCAGCTTGTTGAATGAAATGAATTTGTTCCTCAGAGGAATCATCTGGCAATAAATGAAACGCTTTATTCATCTTACATCCCTGTAAAAAGAGCTTTTACCTCCCAACTGCAATGATCTGTTGAGGAGACCAGACGTATGTGTGTTTTAAAAATGTTTAATTTTTCAATTTACAAAAAAGAAGAAGAAGAAGAAGAAGAAGAAGAAGAAGAAAGCTGTAGAATCTGACCATGTCTGTTGTTTACATTATTTCGTATAATTATTTAAAAAAAAAAAAAGTTTAAGATCTGAGTGAAGTAATGAAGTATTATAAAGCTGAATATCCTACATTTATCCTAAATTCAGGCATGGGCTCTGTCTCAAATTGGCCTACTATGGACTTTTACACTATACACTTCATATTTGACTATCTAGTGCCTGGATGTTTGTAGAGCAGTAAGTACACTAATGTCACATCATGTCAGAAAAGCCTCCACAGCAACAACCGTCCATCAACAATCCAAAATGGCTGCTCTAAATCTTACTCTCCTAATCTGTATCTTTATTTTTGAACATTTCAAACTGGAACACCTTCTGAAGGCTCTGCTCCCTCTGCTACATCATGCAGGATGTGACTTGTGAGTGCAAAAAGTTTCCAACAGTCCATGCTTAATGTCTCTCTGGTTCTAGCACATCATCCAGGTATTAATAGTGCACTACGTCTCACTGAGATTCTTCACAATACTCACAATAAAAGTATGCGGTTTGAGACAAAGCCATGGTCAAACATACGGTACATAAACACACACATTTGTTACCCAATTGTTTCGTTTCTTCTTGAGTAACTGATTAATCATGGAGATGCCCTTTGACCCCATGCACAGAGCTGGGCCCTGGGGTTAAAGGGCATCTGAACAGGAAGTGACCATTAAAGAGAGGCTGTGTTTAGAGTTTGGGCATCCTGGCAGCGTTGAGGCGCATCGCTACGCAGGAGGCTCCGGAGGCGTAACGCATCTCTCTTAACATGCCAGTCCACTGCTTCTTGTCCTCCTCGTATCTGAGCACACACACACACACACACACACACACACACACACACACGCACACAAATGAATGATTTAATGCACAAACACTAGATTTCAGTGCTGTTTGGAATGCACTCTCATCCCTATACATTAGTCACATGTTTCGTGGTTGAGTCCTGTTTGTGCCAATATATATATATATATTTTTTTAAATCAAAGTGAGATTTATTAGATAAAGTGCTGTAGGGTTGAAGGTTTCAACTCAACATCACTATAGACCTCAGGTGTACTGTGATCTGGTGCCATGTCCTTTTTATAAGACAATAGGAGTACATCCAGATTGGGTTTTTTTATGCAGCAAAATTTTTTGTACACTAAAGCTGTAAGTTTGTGACGTTTACTTAAATCTGAGGAATTCAAACTGTCAAGAAATTGAGCTGGTTAATATTTAAATGACCACATCACAATGTGCCCATATTCTTCACAATCTAATGTAGCAATGTTGCTTTATTTAATGGCGATAAAAAGAAATAGTCAAATTTAGTGTCACATGATGCCAAATGGCAACAAGTTAGTTAACCAGGATTCCAAAATGGACCACTTCATTCCCAAATAAATAAATAAATAAATAACATGTGGAGAACTATTGAAGACTAGCTGTTTACGAGATAAAACCTAAAATCAAGCACTCCTGTCATATTAAAAATGATTACTCACATATATTTTTATGTGTGTTTGTGTGTGTAGTAGAGAGAGAGAGAGAGAGAGAGAGAGAGAGACATATGTATAGCCAACCCAGACTTATTTCCTTAAGTGCTCCAGCATGACATAATAAATCCTGTCATTTTCATCACAGTAATGTTTTAGATACACTAGAATAAGGAGTGTAGAAGGTATATTTTCAGAAGAACTTACTGCCAAACATCGGTGATCTCAGACGGTCCGACTTCTTTGTTCTCCAGCTCTACGATGGCGAAGCCTCCAACGGCGTAGAGAATCCCACCACTGCTCATCAGGTTCACAGAGCTGCGTTCCTGCGGGAACTCAGCGAACGTGTCCCATCTAAAAAAAAAAAAAAGGCAAGATATAGTAACATTTATTACTTACTAATGTACATTTACAGTACAGTGTATGTGCTGTCATGTATAGCAGGGAATTTCTGTCCCATCAGCGATCATTAATCAAGATATCTACTTTAACATAGACAGCAGGTACAATCATGTCTTATGTACTTGTTAGTGGTGAAGTCGTAGATCTCAGAGGTGGCGGTCAGTCCCTCCTCGTTAACTCCTCCGGTGACGATAACTTTGCCGTTGTGCACCACAGCTCCGAACATGGCTCTGGGGGTCTTCATACCGGCGAGCTCCCTCCATTCAGACTGCTTGTGGTTATACACAAACACCTTGTTTATAGCTTTACTGAAAGACAGAGAGACAGAACGTGACATCATCTTTACACTGCTGTCATAAAGCACACTCCTTTGTTATTTTGTTTTTTTTTGTCTTACACGGCAGAGCAGTTCATTTGATTCATTTGCTATAACTGCATGCTTATGACGTAGTTCTGAATGCACGGCAAATTAAAGGTATGTTTTAATGCTCTCAGTGTAATAAGTTATCAATTCTAGAGCAACAGCTCACACAGGGACTTGTAGGTTGGACACTACACATCATCTAAGCCTATGTATGAAAAAAAAAAAAGTATGTTGATATGTTGAAGATTTTGCAAGGAGAAGTTTATTTAACATTTATGAAAGAAGACTTCAGTCAGTGTGAAGCTTTGAGGTGAAGCTGTTCCTTCAAGCTTTCCCCCATGCCAAGATTGTGCTTTCCTTTTTTTTCAGTTACGTGACAAGCTGAACTCTCTCTCTCTCTCTCTCTCTCTCTCTCTCTCTCTCACACGCACACACACAGACACTCACTTGTCATCTGTCTTGCCCCCGATGCTGTACACCAGGCCGTTGTGTGAGACCACTGCGTGGCCGTGGATGCGCAGTGGAAGTTTCTTCGTCTCACTCCATTTCATCTTCCTGTAAAGAGAGACCACTATGTGATTAACTTTGCCTTCACATCTATCTATCTATCTATCTATCTATCTATCTATCTATCTATCTATCTATCTATCTGTCTCTCGGTTTGAATTTTTATTGTCTGTCTCTATGTCTCTGTATATTTCTGTCTATCTATATTTTCTGTCTGAATATTTGTCTAAATTTTTCTTTCATCTATCTATCTATCTATCTATCTATCTATCTATCCGTCTGTCTGTCTGTCTGTTTATTTGTCTGTTTATTTTTCTGTCTATCTATATTTTTCTGTCTGTATTTGTCTGTCTGAATATTTGTCTAAATTTTTCTTTCAATTTTTTCCTTTCACCTATCTATCTATCTATCTATCTATCTATCTATCTATCTATCTATCTATCTATCTATCTGTCTGTCTGTCTGTCTGTCTGTCTGTCTGCCTGTCTGTCTGTCTGTAGAGTGTATGTGTGGTAGTTTTCTGTTCTAACACACTGTCCTTTGTGGTATATATGAAGAATAAATCTCGGAAACTCACTCGAGGTCGTAACACATGACCGAGTCGAGTGACTCGTTGGTCTGCAGATCTTTTCCAGCAATCGCAAAAAGCAGATTTCCATTTTCCCCTAAGCCGAAGAGACAGCGGGGACTCGGCATGGGGGGCAGCGCCATCCAATCAGCTGCAAGCGCATCCAGCTACAAAAGAAAGACAAGCCATGATAATCACAGGCTTAATATTTAATATCTTATTATAGATTTTTAGCTTCAATATAGTTAAAGAGGATACTCCATACTTTATACTATATACAGCTTCAGTCCTTCTGTAATTAACACTACCACTGCGTTTGTGCTCTAGTTGTATTGCTGATGCTCATCTTTTAACATTTTCATGCCCTTGTATATACTAATTCACTATAATAATGCAATTTAGACTATTTTACTATTGTATATAAACTGAGAATTGTATAAATGTGTGTAATTTACGATTTAATGCATTGATTGCTTTTAAAACACATCATTATTTGACCGCAATCCCTCTTAAACATGAGAATTCTGTAAAACGTCAGTACAGTTTATTATTAGCTGATGGCAATATTCAGTTTACTATTGCACTCCTATATACAAACTAGGTCACTGAGTGTAATATCTAATTTTGTTACACCAAGACTACTGTGTCATTACTATCCCGTTGGTTGTTTTTTTTTAATAACCAGAATGCTACAGTTATAACAATGAAGTAGCAATTTAGCAATTTAGAAATGATTTGGCATTGAGACTTACGTTCAGTGTCAACTGTCAGTGATTTGTGGCTTAACAGGGGGAAAACAATCACAACTCCAAAAAAAACCATAAAAATCCACTTGTAGCTTCAAAGTTTGCCAGAAAAAAAAAGGTTTTATACAAGACCTTTGACCTTTTATTTATTTTATTGACTAGAAATAAACCTAGGTATCAAAAATGGTCACAAATGAGGGTTAAAAGTGAAAATACATAGAAACGAACTGTCCATGAACTCTCCAAATTTAGTTTTTTATTTTATTTTAGCTTTTATTAATTGACTCTAAAGCCAGGTTTGATTACAGTAGCCTATTTCATTACTATATACACGTGAAATAGCTTTATAATGTACCAGGTGGTCTTTTTTTTTATTTGATACTCCTTAGTTATTAGCTGAATGAAATATCTTTTATCACAGGCATATATATACAAACTTTCCTCTACTTTTCAACTTTAGATCTGTGCAAAATTAGCCTATCACTATTGTGCTAGTTTGGAACGGCACTACAGTAGAATATTCTAGATAACATAGCATTATTAACTTCAGAAAACTTTGATTTAATTTTTAATAATTTCTTTGGTTTCTATGGAATTATTCATCTTAAAGCCTATTATTCAGTAACTACAATGACACTACTAGGAAAAGGCATGAGTACACGCCTTTTAGCTATCTACAGCTTGTTATTTCAGTTGTGTAGCTAGCTAAGTTGGCTAGTTATTAATGTTATTAAGCTAACTATTGTTAGTTAATGGTAGTTAGCTAGGTCACATTCCTCTAGCTATCATGGCTAGTTAGAGTGCGGTTAATATTAGTTACCTACCTAAAAGTAGATTAGCTAGCTAATAGTTCATGTAAGTTAAGATAGCTTGCGGGTACTATGTTTAGCTAGATAACTTCGGTTAGCTAGTCGTTGATGTCATTAAGCTAGATAAGGTTATTTAAAATAGTTAGTGATAAATACCTAGTTAAATAGTGTTAGTTAGGATAGCTAGGGATTAATATTTGTTAATGAGATAATGGTTGTAGAAGTAAACCTCAGATAATTAGCGGCTAATGTTAGTTGTCTAACTTACAGTAACTAAGTTAGCTAGCAGCTAATGTTAGCTAGTTGTAACTGTGTAAATCGGAACCAATGCTTGGACTTAGAGAGCTCGATACTATTAATAGTCCATTTTATTCATGTGTGTTTAATTTATTAACTACCTGATAGAAGTAGCACTGAAGAGGATTCTCTTTGTTGTCCTCATCAACAAACAGGCCGCCGACGACATAGAGCTCGTTTTTCTTGGTGCAAATGCTGACATGGTTTTTTGGCACTTGCTCAGCCATAGCAGCAAGGAAGCATTCGTTCTCTGCAACATCGTACGCTACTGCCGCTGTATCGTTGACCATGAGGATCAAATTGCGTCCATACATCCCCAATCTCTGACTGTCATTCAGGTAACCTGGCAGGAGCTCTTCCTCATCCTCCTCTTCTCCTTCCTTCTTCGCCTTCTTTTTTCTCTCGGGCAGTTTTCCCTTGAAGGCATCTCGGATGACCTGCAGTTTCTTCTGGAGCTCGGGATCGGCCTTGATGATGTCATCAGTTTCCACCTTCTCCTTGAAGTACTTTTCAGGCAGCAGACGGAAACGGATACACTCGAACGCATCCCCAAGGGCCTTAGCTCGCTTCTCCTTGTCACTGCGCACCCATTTCATGAGTGCCTCGAACACAATTTCCTCCTTCTCCACATTCAGGACGTCAGCACCGATCAAGGCGAAGAGCTCGTGTGGTGCCAGCTGAAGGAACTCCTCCTCTTTGATGAGGCTCTCGAAGCGTTCGGCACTGTAGTCGCGGGCAGCTACGGCCAACCTTGGTACATTGAGGACGAGTCCGAGTCTGAAGATGGCAAGGCAGTTAGACAGGGAGAGCTTCTTCTGGAGGTAGTTTACACACACGGTGAACACAGATGGGATTTGGAAACGGTTAGCAAGCGCGAAAATCTCCTGAACATTTCCGTCTGTGAGCTCGATCTCAGCTGAGTAAAGATACTTTATGATCATGTCCAGGATGTTGGGATCTACGTCGTCCAAGGCCACTTCTTTGAGGTCTTCCTTGACCTTGCCATCCTCAGAGAAGAAGATTTCCCTGAAATATGGGCTGCATGCGGCCAGAATGAGGCGGTGACATGGGAAGCAGCGGTCGCCTACCTTCAGAGTGCAGTCCACAAACTTGTTCTCATTCAGGAGCTCCTTCAAGCCGTCCTGGAGCAGAGTGCTCTGGAACAGACGCAGCTCTTCCTGCAGGGATTTCGGATCCATTCTCACAGAGGACAAGGAGCAAAAGAGAAAAGAAGAGGAGAAGGTGGCTGCACTCCTGCTTGCCACGCCGTCCCGGCTGGAAAAGGACAGAGTGGCGAAAAGCTTGCCGGTCTGAAGAGGCTGTTATTTAATCTGCTTGGTCTAAATTTAACCTGCACCCTCCCTCTGTTCTACCCCCTACCCACATTTCAGCCAAATGTGACAGCACCTCTGAACTGCAGCTGTCACCTAAAACAGGCTGCATAGAGATTCCCAGGGATTCAATACACAATGACCAAAGCTCTTCCTTCAGCTCAGAGAGGACGATACTGTATAAGTATGCACAAACCTATATAGTTTTGTAAGCAGTTTATGGTGTAAATGTGCGTTTTATTTGTGTGTGTGTGTGTGTGTGTGTGTGTGTGAATGCTAACACGTCTCAGGTCAGAGTGACAGTGATGAGAAACAGCTGCTGCAACAGGTGACAGCTTTCAGCTGCGACGCCATTGGGATAATTACAGCTCCACTTAGCACACTCAGAGCCTCAGGAACCTTAATGTCCTTAACTTTAAACGATATTCTGTATATCGGTTTACCTCTGGGAGGCACCTAGTAATCTATTGATGATGCTACAATCAGATTTACAAAACCGTTTAAGATTTTAGAACTGCATTATGGACATTACAGGTTCTTTACTCGTTCCTTTTGCGGCACGTTTTGCGCCAATAGGTAGACAGTACATAATGAAAAGAATGATATCGACACTATACAGGTGACAGATTAACGGAAAAACAAACATAACATGAGATAGTAAGGTTTTTGGCTACGCCGAACTGCCAGAACAGATTCAAAGTCTCTGGAATTGTATCTGAGCGATGAAAGGCATTCTTAACATATGATTTACATCACTTTCATCCTCAAACCATTCAGTGAGCCCTCATGCCCTGTGGATAGGGGCGGGGTCATCCTTTATGAGACCACACCTATCAGGATTTAAAAAAAATTCATCATAGGATAAAGGTTATCAATCAGAAATCAGAGTTTCACTCTAAGGGGACAAGTAGAACCAAAAATAAATGCCCCCACAACATAACAGAGCCATATATACATATATATATATATATATATATATATATATATATATATATATATATATATAAACCATAAATCTACAGTTAGAAAGAATGAAAATCAAAATACAAATAATAAATGACATGAAAAGATGGCTTTCAAAGTCATTATTTAGTATTTTAGATTTAAAATTTTATTTATTTATTTATTTATTTATTACAAAGTTTGTATTTTAGATTTAAAATGGCAATTATAATACCTTGTCTTGAACCCATGTTTGTGAAGTAAGAATGTATTCATGGCCGTTGTGCCTACAGATTGTTCTTAGACTGAGAGGACTGTGTGTTACACTAGAGACAGAACTAAAATTAACACCGACCTCACCACAGGCAGGTGTGTGAGTATGTGTGGGCATGTTTTTATATCTTGGTGGAGACCAAATTTCCCCACAAGGATAGGAATATCTGGCAGTTTGGCCTTTGGCTGGTATCCACGAGGAAAACTGCCCTTTTCCCCCTTTCAGGAGGGTAAGTGTAGGCATAGTGTTAATTATCTGCATTGATAATTATGTCAATGGAAGGTCCTTACAAGGACGGTAAGACAAAAGTGTGTGTGTGTGTGTGTGTGTGTGTTGGGGTGGGTGGGTAGTTGGTGTAACCAAAGCTTGTCTAAGACATTAGGGCGGTCAGTCTCTCACTCATACACACTGCTCAGATAATGACACCTAGTTTAAAAGAGTATAGATGTGTGATGTGTGACATCATGTGGCACTTTATGGGATTATTCCTCCATTATGGCAGGGCTAGTTTTGTTTATATGCTACGAACATTTACATATTCACCTTAAGTACACACTACCGAAGGACAACGCGACAGGCGACCATTCATCACACTCACAATTCCTCCTTGCAATTAGTTCCCATTTACTGTCTAATGTGTAAAAATGGAAGGAGACTTGTTTCATTTTATTCTGTCATATATGACTTCTCATTAAGTGTGTATAGAGACATTACATAAATAAAAATAAAGCTTGGAAGGAAGTAGCAGAGATCTTTGGCACCTCTGGTTAGTGTGCATAACTAGCAGAATTAGCCTGCTTTGCTAATCTGCCAGTGAAGTTAGTACAAAGTCTAGCATGTAACATGTAACTCAAACAACCAATTTCCACTGATTAGTGAATTATTTAATTCATATTTAACTAATTAGATTTAGAAATTATATGCAAGTACTATTGTTTCTCATTGGAACTAAAATGCTGGAGAGTGCATGCTGACAAACTACAAGTGACAGTGTGTGAAAGCAGGGTTAAAGAGAAAATGAATTAAAGTGTCATGTCCACCATGGACAATTCCTCCCCAGACCACCAGACGGCACCCTCCATCATTTTTTTGGATTTCTTCTTTTGTTGTCTGCTCCATTTCCTTCCTTGATTGTGCTCACCTGTTTTGTGTTTCCCCAATAGAGTGCCATAGGGATGATGTATTTTTGTAGGTCAACCTGGAAGTTAGCATCACCCTGGTTCCCTCGACAAAAAGCCAATAGGATTTTTCATTTGGCTTTTGGATTATTGCAGAAAATAAGCTCTGTGACTAACAAAAGTTTAGGATTCTTCACAAACGAACAGAAATTTTATGAACTTTGAAGCCTAAATACAATTGCCAGAAGTAAAAAAGCCAAAGTTAGCCAAAAAACAAACTACACCACGGTCGCGATTACACGACTACAACGTCACCACCACTAAGCTTCTGACAACTCTTTCACTCTTTATTCTAAAAACATGTTCCCTGATAAGGATCCACTGGGCTCTTTTTGTGGATGAATCTGCCCCCACCTTTTTTTGGGAATGTCTCCATGTTGCATTATTTTGGAGAAAATTCCATTTGTTTATACGTGTAGTAGATGAGTTTAATGTCCCTTACAACCTCTGTAGTCCCATTTAGCCACTTGTTAGCAACCGCCTTTTTCAAGACCCGTAAAAGCTTAAAAAAAAAAAAAGTGTGGTATCGCTGATGTATTTTATGTCTTAGAATAAAACATGAAAATATCTTGAGCTTGTGTTAACCACAGACCTTATTTCAGGCATTTAACCAAAGAAATTACTGCCATTTAAAAAAAACTACTGACTTCGGGACGATGGAACCAGAAGCGCTAAAATGCTAATTAATTTCCGGGTTTTAGGACTCATTCCTGCGGCACTCTATTAGTTCCCTTTTTAAGTTTTGTGTTTTCCCTGCTTATTTGTCGAGCATTATATGTTTGTGCATAGGTGGTATGGTATGGTATGGTATAGTATATTTTCACCATGAGTGATTTTTGTTTTCATGTTGAGTTTTCATTTCTTTGCCTTGCCTAGCCTTAGTCTAGTTCCTTGTTTTAGTTGTTCCAGATTTTGGGTCCTTTTCCAGCCTTTTCCTTGCTAAGAAATTATGCAATTGCGTCCAACTCCCTGGACGCCATGACATAAAGTTGTTGTCTTTTGGACTGGCATTCCATCCAGTATGTATTCTCACCTGGGATAGATCTCAGATCCAATGTGACCCTGACCAGGATAAAGATTGTAGACCTTTTTATTACAAAAGTTTGCTGCGTGAAAGTTAGAATAATACAAACAACATTACAGACACAAATCAAACACATATACTATGTGGAAGTAAGACGTTACATTGGCAGTGTTAATTATGAAACATGACTTGTTCACAGCTATTCCGAAGATCATAACACGCAGGTCATAATGCATTAAACAGAAGAACTATAAATATCCCTGTCATTTAGCAAGAAAATCTGAGTCAGTTATCAAACACCGACCCAATTTTATCAAATTAGATTTTCCATTCTTCACCAGTCGAAAGTCAGTGTCCTTATTGACTGAAACTCAATGTACTAATTATGTAAGGAATAGAAACGCTCGTGGCTTGTGGTTATAAGAAAATAATCAACGACGGTGTGCTCAGATGAAATGCAGTTCACCCCAAAGTTAATTATTTTCCTATAACATCACATCCCAAAATCTTTTATTCCTCTTATACCACAGCAATTTGCTAACAAATACAATTATTTTATTAAAGAACAATGCATCATTAAGAAACTGCAAAGCTCAAACTTCTCTTCCCTGAAGACTTTCCCAGGGCAGAAAACCCAAATTTACAGCTTTAACCTCTCACTATTACAAAGCTCTGACACTGGAGACTCCTTCCATAAATGTTAAATAAACGTCTCCTCACAGAAAACTATATAAATGTTTGAACATTTCTCTTTGTTAAATAACACGAAATTCTTCGCCATATCAACAATTATACGGTTTTTAAATCTGCTTATGTAGAGCATATACCATGAAAGTCCCTGTGTGAGTTCTTAATATAGAAATAAAACAGAAATGTAAATTAGAACAAGCGTAATAATAGAAACCTGGGATTTGCAGCTGCATTATAGAAAGTTAATCAACACCTTCTGACCAATCAGAATTGAGTATTCGGTTCAACAACACTGTGCTAAAAAGGTCTTAAACTATCATTATCAACCAAGTCAAATTTCGGATTGGTGTTTCATGCAATAAACACAGTTCTGATGGTTCACTCAGATGTTCAGAGCTGCACCTGACCTCTGTTTTCAGGTGCTGCTGTAAAAACAGTCCAGTACTTAAGGATATAATGTATGTACACAACAAATCTCGGCTGTGGAGCTTATGAGTGTTAACAATTTGAATAAGGAAACACATTTAAGCCATTTACACGCACATCTCTCAGGGAGATTGACAGGTGAGGTATTGCAGATATTATAACAGTCAATGTCATGTCATCAACATTCTCAATGCTGCTTATCCTCCTGAGAAAAAAAACAGACAGAGATGATCATTAAGCCTTATTTATTTCTATTTCTAGACACCTGTCTTTGTGCAAATGTCACAGTACTCTGTGTGTGTGTGTGTGTGTATGAGAGAGAGAACAATCCTTCTCAGCCCAGCAATAAACAGTGAGGCAGATAGTATAAAAAAGCAACATAAAAGTACTTTGCTAAGATAACTACAGATAACCATACAATACTAAAATATTCTTTTACTTTAGTGGAATATTATCACTTCGATATTACATTACATTACTATTTACTATACTAGGACTGTGAATAGTAAAAATGAATCGTCGTGCAACTCCTAATGTGTGTGTGTGTGTGTGTGTGTACCTGTTCGTGGGACCACGCAGGTCTTCTTGCACTCGTCCTCAGTATCAAATCGATTGCGGTTGCCATGACAACCTCCATACCAGAACTGCGCACATGCGTTGGCGGTGCGGTCATAGTACCAGCGGATGCTATAATCACGACATGATCCCTGATCCAGGACCAGCTCACAGCGTGGGTCCAGGGGTACGATTTCTGACAACGAGCACAAACACACGCCGTGTTATTACAAAAAAGCAACACAAAACCTCAAATCAGCCAAGACATGTTCAGTGTGAGGAGTTTACGGGAAAGTCTTCAATGCGAAGGAGTTCCAATTTCTCGTTAACATGCCAAGCAGCTTTTTATATCTTATCAACTTCAAGAGAGAGGAAGAAGAGCAGGATGGGGAAGGAATGACTGTTTACAGCTGCTATAAAGTAAGTGATAACAATAACATGTTTACACAGAATTTAAGGCAACTGGAAGTGGATTAAAAGTATTTCATTCTTTAATAAAAAATATTTGTGATATTAAAAATTTTTGGTAGTATAAGAAGAATAAAACACACTGGGAAATGCCATTATAGGAAATAAATAACTGAGTTTCATTACGCCACGTCATTGATTATTTTCCTGTAGCAGCATCCCAACAAGTGTTTCATTTCCTACTTATTGTACAGTTAATTGCCCCCCCACCCTTCATTAGCCTGTTGCTGAATAATGAACACTACAGAAGGGTGTGTGTGAGTGTTTGTGTACCTTTAGGTAAAGGAGGTCGTGGGGCAGGGACATAATGCACTGAAGTGGATGACGTGATTACAGTTGATGATGATGATGATGATGATGATGAAGGTCTGCCGTGTGTAGATGGTCTGCTATGTGATGGAACATCTCCCCTGTTGCTGTGCTCTGAGCTGCCGTGCGTGTGAATATCTATGGTGTGTGGTACCTGATTGCAAAGATCAATTTGTGACCATTCAAACTGAGGCCATGTGCTCTGTCATATTTTTGACAAAAATATGTATAGCTATAAACTTTTGATCACTTTGTACCAGTCTGTGGTGGTGAAATAGGAGCTCAGTGTGTTTATGAAGCTCTCTGTTTTCTGGTCGATCTACATCCCTTGCCTAACCTATGGTCACATGCTGTGGGTAGTGACTGAAAGAATAAGGTCATCAGTACAGACTGTGGAAATGAGGTTCCTCCATAGGGCCGCTCTATGATAGGTTGAGGAGCTCGATAATCCGTGAGAACCTTGGAGTAGAGTCGCAGCTCCTCCAAATTGAGAGAAGCCAGTTGAGGTGGTTTGGACACCTTATAAGGATGCCTCTTGTCGGCACCTGGAAAACTGTATCAGGCATGATACACTGGACAGAGACCTCAGGACTGACCAAGGACCAGCTGGAGAGATTATATCTCACAGTTGGCTTGGGAATATCTGGGGATCCCCTAGGAAGAGCTGGAATTTGTGGCTAGGGCTAGAGAAGTCTGGACTGTCCTTCTCAGCCTGTTGCCACCACAACCACCCCCCCCCCCCCCCCCCCCAGAAAAAGTGGAAGGAAAATGAATGAATGAAAAAATGAAAGAACCTTGATGTAAGGTTAAAAGCTCATTAAGTTCACTGAATAACAGAAATACTAAGGTCTTTACTATTAACAATCTGATTATCACCTGAACAGATATAGATCTGTAAAAGACACTCACCCCTGGAGTGACAGGTACTGGAAGACTGTCACCTCTTCCACCTCCATGACTGACTGAGACAGTGTGTGTCCCACTGTGAGTTCCGGTGTGTGTGTCACTGTGAGTTCTGGTGTGTGTCCCACTGTGAGTATTGTTGTGTGTCCCACTGTGAGTTCCAGTGTGTGTATAAGTACCAGAATGTGTCCCAGAATGTGTCCTGGTATGTGTTAGGTCTACATTGTTTCCATGATAATATCCACCGTTGCTAATGCGGTTTCCATTGTTATCAAACTCATACAGAAGGCCATTGATGCGATTGGCATGGTTATTGTATCCATTGCCGTTAATGCGGTTGAAGATGTCACCGTTCTCATCCTCGCAGAACTGACTGACCAGTTTGGATTCCAGAGCTGAGTGAGGAAGATGGAAATGTCTGACATTAGTTCTATTAGATGTCCTAAACACGCACAGACAAAGACGTGTTTCCTTTCTCTTGGAAACGTATTAAAACAATGCAAGATAGTTGCAAAGTTAAACTAGCATTTTCATTGAAACTTGTGCAACTAATGTATAGATGGTATTTTAAGGCCTAGCTATGCAGAAAGCTAACCAATGGCATAGTGTACAGGTCTTTTCCAGGCCTTGTTCTTTTTGTATTTGAATTTTTATTGTCAACAATGTCAGTCAAACTCTCTGGGTGGAGCAAAATGCATGCTATAGAGAAAGGGATGTGTGCCAAAAACATCTTACGTTACATTCCATGAATGAATTTTCTAATTCGGATTTCAGGATATCCGAATTGAGAATTCAACAGCACTGAGGTATAAATGTAATTAATTGAGGTAATGAAGTATGTATTACCTGGTAGGGTATTAAAGTCATCTATCTGAAAGACATGCTCACTATCAGGGTCTGAGGCGATGAGATCGAGCTCCCGGAGAAACTCAGCCTGTGCTGGATCACTGGCGTTCACGATGCCCAGAGCAAACATCTCAATGTTGGCAGCGTGCGCCTCCCGCACTGCGATTTCCAGCTTGACAGAGTCGCGCTCGTCCGTTTGTCCATCTGTGATGACCACAATGACCTTGGCGACCCCAGAACGAGAGCTGCGGAAGGCCTCACGAGTGGCTTTGCGGATGGCTGTGCCCGTGTAAGTGCCCTCACCCATGTAGGTCATCCTGCGCACAGCATGTTTGACATCACGCTTCGTGGCATATCTGGCGAGGTCGAACTCCAGTCGAGCCTCCAGGCTGTAGAGCACGAGGCCGACTCGTGTGGCACCGTTTCCTACCGTCACTCGCTCTACCAGCGCCGTCACAAAGTCCTTCACGATCTCAAAGTTCTCAGGGCCAACGCTCTCTGAGCTGTCAATCACGAAGACCAGCTCCATTGGACGCTCCTTACATTTAATCCCGCATCCTGAAAGTTGTGTGTTTTTAATGTTAGTGCAAAACGTTTCAGTAGAATATATACTCTTAACTACAAAGTAAAAAGACCATGAGAAGGCAGCAAAATCTTACCGCATATTTCTCGTATCATTCTGATAACGTCTTCTCTCTGATAAATGAGGGCCACATGAGCACAATGAATCATCAATATAGTATTAAATAATAAATTGTCCATTAGTCATTGTCCAGCATGTTCATAATAAATAAAATATTGCAATACAATAAGGGTAAATCTCTGGAGTTTTTCTTAGTGAATCTGGTCTTTCTGCATCAGTGCAATTAAGGAGGTGAGTGGTTTTGTGGATCTTGGACCCTCCACAAAGTTATTAAGAGTCATAAACCAGTATCAAGTGCTGTGAGTGGAGGGGAAGAGAGGAAATCTCACCGTCAGACCTGACTCTCCTTTCGCTCCCTGTCGACCCTGAAAGACAGAATAGTTTAATTTACATGGAAACTCCACAATCAGGACTAAAATCAGGATCCAAAACCAATATGTAGTTTGTACAGTGCTAAACTGAAGACTATAATCTTTTCTTTCGGTTAGCTTACATTAGACTTGTAGCTCTGGTGCAAAAAAAATAAAATCAAACTATATTGGCTAATCAAAACCACTTGGAGTGGCCAAACCATTTCTTTGGCTCATTCATTTTTGAAAAATAAATGAAAAAGCATTATAAAGAAAAAGTGTTACATATGGTATCAGTGATGCTTGGGCACTGCTACTTGATCATTCATTCACAGTAAGAGCTAAATGGCTGATGGGAAAGGTTTTGCTCTTTCATCTGGCACTCAATAAGTGATAACCCTAACCAGTTGATAATAAATTATATTGTCATGGGACTTACTGGTTGGCCTGATAGTCCAGGGTCCCCAATGTCACCTTTGACCCCTTTCGGGCCTCTATCCCCTTGAGCACCACGATCACCCTAGAACAAAGAAACAAATACAGACATATTTAGAAAATTAATAACTCCCCTTTTCTGCATTTTCTACATGTGACAGCGTTAAACTCTGACCTTTGACCCTGGGAGACCCTCTCCAGGTGGTCCCCTTGGCCCAACCAAGCCCTGAGCTCCAAACTCACCCTGAAACAACATTAAAACACAGTGCTGTAACAATAGGCATACAAAAAGGCAGGCAAAGCAGCATCACTGATGTTTTTATTCAGCTTAAACACCTATTGGTATTTTATTTAATACACGCTACTCATTGGTCCACCTTGTAGGTGAACAGTTAGATACTAGAACTCATTTTATTCATGCATAATGTGCGTTAATCATCCTCTAGCCCTAGTTAATGTTAGCCTCTGACCACAGCACCAGTGTTAGCTGGAGATATTTGGTTGGTGAAACTATTTTAATCACTGAAATGCTTAAAACCATAAACTACAGTACTGTGGTACCGGTTACACTCGCACCAGTGCAACACATGTTCCACTACCATGCCATGTGTATATACATAAATGTGTATGTTTGATTGGGTTTGTGTGTATTTTACCTTCGGCCCTTGTATCCCTTGCCCTGGGGGTCCTAGTGGACCAGGAGGGCCCGGCCTTCCTGTATTGCCCTACAGATTTCCAAGATAAAGACACACTGGCTTTGATTTTTTACCATATTTTCTCTACATTGGTCTTTAGTGGGCATTATTAGATTTAGTTACTGCTGTTTGCCATGGTTTCAATGGTTAAAGCCTGGCTAGATCAACATGGCTGCAACTACAGAGCTACCTATGAAACATAGGAGCTGCAAAGTTCTTGAATCTTGAGTCTCACAAGCTGGTTCATTTCAACTCCACTCAACTTTGTTGCATTGTTGCTGTAAATCGCCAGCTCTCAGTGAAAGATGATTGATTTCACAGTCACACAGTCAGATATCCAGTCAACTGAACCAATATTCAGGTAAAAACTGAGATTTTCTGCTAGTTATATGAATAAATGGCTAAAATCTTCATGCCACTAGGGGTGTTTAATGTGACTTACTGGTGGTCCTTGCAGTCCCTCTCCTGGTGGTCCTGGTGGCCCTGGCAAACCTCTAAACCCAATATCACCCTAAAACACACAAACACACTTACTATATATACCCACACTCTAGACACACACACTTTAATTGCAGTGTTGTGAAAGAAGATACCTTTGGTCCCGTGAGACCTAAACCCTCTGGACCGGGCTCTCCAGGAAGCCCGGGAAGCCCAGGTGGTCCCTGCAATAAATGCAAAAATAGAATAATTCTTGCTGATAAACTTTATTATTAAGAACTAATCACAAATGTTTCATGCTGATAAAACTTTGACAGAGCTCAAGGGTAGCAACATGTACCGGTGGACCAGGGTAGCCATCTCCTTTTGGCCCAAATGGACCAGGAGGACCTGCATCTCCACGATCACCCTGGAGAAACAAAATAGCAAGAGGCAATAAAGTCAGATACAGATTTTGGTTTGGGTTATAGTTAAAATGTGAGTACAAAAATGCATGTGGACACTGGATTAAAAGCGATATCCATTAGAAGGCAGATCAGAGCCTTTACCCACATTTCAATGTTGACCATTAAAACATTTAGTGATTTCATGGCAGTTATTCTAGGACCCAATTTTTTTTTGAAACGCAGCAGCATGGATAAGCTAAAATCTTTTGTTGACCACATGACTGTTATTGTCACAATCACCCAGAATGCTCCACCTCCAGACAATACACTTCCATGCCAGCAGAGGTCCCTCCTTTCCTGAGTTATCCATTAAATACTTCCTGACTACAGAGTACACAGTATAAAAACCAGTATGTGCGAAGTCTTGCCAACTTTAACTTTGTGTAAGTGTAACTTTGTGTAAGTTCAGAACCTTCTGTGATGCTACGTTATAACTTTTACCTTCTTGATCGACTTTGATTTGCCCTTTGAAAGTATTTTTTCTGAATCTACAAGATCTAGAATAAGATGAATAAGGTGAATAAGATGAAACACCTATAGGTTTAGACATTACATGGTAAGTGTTTGAAATTCAAGCACTAACCATAACAGGAAAATTGGTCATTTTTAATAATCAAAACTGTTTATAATAGTACATAAGTATGCCATTTGAGACACAGCTCTAGTTTGTTCACTTCATTGTGGTCACTGTGTCTAGCTATCATTTTTTAGCATTTGGCATATATTTTATATTTTATGCCATGTATATTTCTATGTCATTTATTTAATTAAAAAAAAAATGGCTGGAGTATAAAAATCAAACTGTTCAGTAGTCAGGTCTTTTACTGGGAGGTTTGTGTGTGTAAAAACATATGCAAACTTGATAACACCTTTAAAAGTCACTTAGAGAACAGAGATTGTGTGTAGATTAATACTAAAGAAGGGCAGGTATTAAATTGGCATAAGCGAATTTCTGCCATTTGAAGCCAAAATAAAAACATTATTATTATGTATGTAAATATTCTTCTTTCTGAATTGTGGCATATATTTTGAACAGTTTCTCGATGTCACCACCTTTGACTGATGTTATATTTGGCACCTGTTCACACACAATTGACTTTTGTGAACAAATAGCGACTAAAACTTTGTTTACATGTTGTTTTCTCTGCCTACTCTCCACACATAATGTCATTTACACTATTATTGTTTACAGTACACAATTTATCTGATGCACACACAAATTGGCCTCTTTATCTTAGTACATCAGGGCCAAAGAATCTCTATAAGTCCCACAGGGTTCAAGAAATAATGAGGTACTGCAGCATAGGTGACAGTAATGTTCATAATTCATGTTGTTTTCTATGTTCTTCTTTCCCCCCTTTTTATTATTGATATTTAGGCAGATAAGGCTGGATTTTGAGTCTTCTCTGAGAATTCCACCCCACACTAACAGAGGTCTCCATCACCTGAATACTAAGCCATATTCAGGTCACCTGATCCTCATCATCCTTCTTCATTTATTCACTGTTTTGATACTCTTGGTTGTCATTGACTCATTGCGACGTCTTGCCTTCTTATGATTGCATTTCTGATCCTACATACTGTATCTTCTTTTTTTTCTGATATTGGATTGTTCAGATTGATTCCCTTTGCCAATTGCTTGTCCATTTGGTTTGACCTGTCTTTAATGACTATGATTATGTCCTTTATTTATTCCTACCTATCTAAAACGGCATGCTCTATTTCTATTTATCCATCGTTATGTAATACCTTTGGTCCAGGAAGTCCATATCCTGTCTCCCCCATTGGTCCTGGAGGACCTGGTGGTCCTGCATCACCCTGTAACAACATTAAAACATGTCTGTTGTAGAGTGTACACATATCAGTGCACATATTAAATGTAGCGTAACTCATCAGTTGTACCTTTGCTCCAATCACTGCACGTCCTTGAGGTCCTGGTAAGCCGAGACGTCCTGGTGCTCCTGGTTCACCCTAGAGGAGGACAAAACACAACTTTATTTACAGCAGAAGACCCTCAACTGGTATTACTGCCCACATTTCAGAATGTATGTGTGACAATTACACTTTTTCCGAAGCAATTTAAAGAGGGCAATTTAATGCTCACCTTTGCTCCTGATGGTCCGGTGATTCCCGGAGGCCCTGCTAAACCTCGGACTCCTCTCTGGCCCTGATCTCCCTGTCCAAAAGTATAACACGCACTTCTTTATCCAATAACTGAAAAAGTCTTTTGGATTTAGAAAGGACAATCAGTGAGAACAGACTGCCTGCTAAAATAAGAGTAACAGGAATAGGAAGAAGAAGAAGAAGAAGAAGAGTTTACCTTTTCTCCCTGTGTTCCAACACCTGCCACTCCCTCCGGCCCTCTCGAACCTGGAACACCAGGCTCCCCCTAACACACACACACACACACACACACACACGATCCCATTATTTTGGTTGGATCTCATTGTAGTTTTAGCCGTTACAGTTTTAATTAAATATGACACATTTTATATTTCCACTAAAGACTGGGATGATACTTAAAAACATGAAACTTTGTGTTCAATCCTGTAATATAAAGAAAAAAAAACTTTTTAAGAGTCATATTTATATTACAGAAATGATGGACATTTTGTCTAGGACTACTACCTTTTGTCCAGGAGCGCCATCCTCTCCAGGTAACCCCGGCAAACCTGATAACCCCGGAGCTCCTGGTTCACCCTGCAGAGGAGAAGAACATCATCACAGTGCATAAAGGCAGATTCAGAACGCTTAGAGCAATCCACTAACTTGCTACTTCATCAAGTGGAATGGATTTGTTCATTCTGAATGAAAGCTGTAGAAACCAGATTTTACGACTTGATTCTGAGCTGTTTTGGGGGGTTTGCGATTGAAAACATATTTCTATATTATTATAATCTATATTGTCTAGACATTTGGACCATATATGCAGGAAAGTTGTTCCGATAACATGCTGTAACATTTAGAATTAAATATCTCTGAGGATTGATGGAATGAATGTGATGTGTGCATGTGTGTGTGTGTGTGTGTTCAAGTAGCAAATAAAAGTTAGAGGCTGACCTTTGGTCCTGGTTCTCCCACTCCACTCATTCCAGGTGCTCCGACTTCTCCTGGTAATCCTTGATCACCCTGTGAGCAAAACACGCATATAGGAACTCTTTACATTGTTCAATATCTGTGCGTCTGTGTTGTTTTTTGTAATACACAATTTAGCATACAATATAATGTTGTGTTACAAAGAGACTGAGATCATCCCTAACATAGCTCGCTATATGTTTCCATGAATGCTTCCTAATTAATGGGATTTTCTTACCTTCGGTCCTGGATAACCTTCTCCTGGTGGGCCTCTGAATCCTGGGGGTCCACGTGGTCCCTCAACTCCCTAAAACCAAAAATGACCTTTTTTTTTTTTCATTTAAAATTGTAATCCATAAGCATCACCTTTGAGCAGCAGGCATTTTAAGACGAGAATCTAATCTAGAACATGTCAAATGTCCTTTAATAAAAATGCCCATTGTTTTTTTTATCCCGTTCCATGTGCTTTATCTGTCCAACTCAATTATAACAAGCATACATTAGAGAAATAAACAATTTAGTGCTGCGAAAGGATATTTTTACTGATGATTTTTGTATCTAGAACATTCTTATGATAGTTCCATTATGTAACTTCATGATATTTTGTTATGATTAAGCCAGAATTGTAAAAAGAAAAAAAAAATCTGAATATTTTTTTGTCTACCTAAAGATGTAGTTTGATATATTTCCAAATATTACATTATATTTAAGTGTCCCATATTAAAATAAATTTCCATTTCAATATTTTTTTTGGCACATGGGACATTGTTAATCAATAAGCCATTGAACTCTCATTGTTCACATGCATTAACTGCTCATAAAAACCACAGCAATAATATTCAGAATTTTCAATATCCCTATACCTAATTTAATGGAATGTACTGCAATACAATTTGACACTATAGTATGTAAGGCTTAGTATTTACAAGCATTAACAAGTCATGTGACCTACAGTAGGCTTTATTACGATGTATAGTTCTATATTGAAATTCCACAGACACAAAATATAGATGGAAAAACATACGTATTTTATTCAAATCAGTGTTTTATTTTCAGCACCTTTTCTCCTTGTACACCTAATCCAGGAAGCCCAGTCGGTCCAGGTAACCCAGGAGGTCCATAGTCACCCTAAAACAAACAATTTTGAAAATTTCCTCTCAAAATAATAAGCATCATGTCACAAATCCCAGTATAATCTTTGTTTATTCTAACATTTAATGTTACTTAATGACATTAGGAAGTAATGACATAATACTAATCATTCTAATACCGTCAATCTCCTTACATGCAGTGTATTCATTTATGTTCATTTCATAACATCAGAGCAAAAAGGCTCTCCACACTGATTGCGTGTTGTTATAACCGCTCATCGCTGCAGGTCGGATAATCGGACATGCCAAGGCTCGCTCTGTTACACACCCAGCGAGACACTGGCAGAGAAAATGATTTTTGTCTGTCACGACCTGATGACGCTAATGAACTATTACAGAAAAGTGCCTCCAGAGCTGAGATCTGCTGTGAACACGTTTTTAGTCATTTGGTGCACCTCTAACTAAGAATTCAGTTAAATAAGTACAGAATAAACCACTTGGTTTATAATCAACAGCTGGTTACCGCTCCAGATTTTCTAGCATGTCTCTTTTTATTCCACTTATTCCATAGCAATTTGGCAATACTACCAATGTGTGATTTGTTTATAAGCATGACACATTGTCGTTTTTATCTTTATATGCTTACATCTAATGATCTCTAATTAACTAAAAGCAATGCCATAGAATACAAATCAGGTCACAACAATCTTTCGCTGTCTTTTATATAAGTAAAATAGCTTGTTAGCTTTGACTTTACTAGAGAGCAAGCAGACTTGCAACAAGTTCACTTCTGGAATTACTAGATCATAGTGCTGCGTTTGACACTAGACAGGCTGGAAAAATCTCTATAATTGTTCAGGTCACAATTACTCTGGCAGTTAAGAGTCTATATGCCAATGATATGTGGTATCCCTCAGGGATCAGTTCTTGGCCCGGTTTTATTCAATCTCTACAGTGTATGCTCCCATTAGGCCAAATCCTTCAAGACAACAAAACTGTATATCATCAAATTGTATCTCATCATAGTTATGCTAATGATATACAGATATACTTGGCGCTCTCAACAGATCATTACAGAGCAAAACACTCTCTGTAACAGTGTATGGAGCACATAAATAATTGGTTGTGGCAAAAAAAAAAAAAAAATCTTCAATTAAATAAGGACAAAAACAGAGATTTTTGTGTTTGGCAACAAAGAAGAACGACTTAAAATTAGTGCACACTTTGAATCTATGGCTAATCTAAAATCTAAAGACTAAGTCAGAAATCTTGGCATTCTACTAGGTTTAGATCTCACCTTCACTAGCCATGTCAAAGGAAACTAAATCACTAAATCAGCCTTCTATCATCTTACAAACACAGCCAAAATCAAAGGTTTAGAGTCCCAACAAGACCTAGAGAAACTCATCCATGCTTTTTATCTCCAGCAAGCTGACGATCTTTTAACTACACATCCCAAAATGACCATTAAAACAGCTACAACTCATTCAGAGTGTAAAAATCACTAAATAGATTAGGTCCAGAATACATTTCTGAAATGCTTAGAGAATATAAACCTAGTAGATCTCTTAGATCCCTAGATCCATGAGTACAGGTCAGCTAGTTGAGCATATAAACAAAACCAAGCATGGTGAAGCAGCATTTAGCTTTTACGCTACAGACAACTGGACCCAACTCCCAGAAGATCTTCAATGTGCCCAAGATGGAACCATTTTTAAACCATTTTTATTGTGCCTACCATCGAGCTTTATTTCCGCTTCATTTCTAGCATTGTACTTTTCATTTTTGCCTTTCTGAGAATAATTATATCAATTCATATTCAAAGTATTCTATTTTACTTATAGTATATATGTTTTTATTCAACGTTCTTATCTTTCTACTAGCTTTTCTTCTATGTAAAGCACTTTGACCTCAGTGCTGTATAAATAAACTTGCCTTGCCTAAACAGTGTGCAGACAATACGGGAATATAATTAAATTCTTACAGTTGTAAATATATATGGGAAATGTGTGGTGTATCGACTTACCAAAATGTTCTTCACTGTGTAGCATTTTTATACCTGAGAGGGCAAAATGCCCAAATTCCACAATAGCCAACTCATACATCCCAGATGATTAATGAAAGGCTCGTATAATCTCAATCTCAAATGTGTCCTGAGTAATGGCAATAAACGTTCCTCATGATACCTTGTCTCCTTTAATTCCAGGTCCACCTGGTCCTCTCTGTCCCCTCGGGCCCTCTGGTCCTCTCTCTCCCTGTGAAAATAAATAAGGACTATGGTAGTGGCACTGCATCTCTATAATCGCACCTCTTTCTCTTGTCTGTGATTGTTAACTGACTTATCACAGCGCTGCTAAATTCTCAAATCTGATTGGTCAGAAGGTGTGGAGTAATCTTCTATAACAGCAGCACTAAAGGTAGTGCAGCTGCAAATCCCAGGTTTATATTAACGCACTTGTGCTAATATGTATCACGGGCGCTCCACTCTCATTCTGCGTACTAAAGCTAACAATAAATGGAATTAAAAACCTGTGTTGCAATTTTACAAAGAAAATCTTATAACGGTTGATATGGTGAAGTTTTCTGTGAGGAGACATTTATCAGTAAGACGGAGTGTCTGGTGTCTCGTTGAAACAGTAAGACTTTGTCAGTAGTCAGTACGTTTTCCGCCATGGGAAAGGCTTCGGGACCGAGGACTTGTGTATTCTGGTTTCTCTGTAACACAACATCTTATTAAATTTAAGAGAGAGAGAAAAGAAGAGAGGTGTTGCACAACATTAAATGTAACTATATTAACCATATATCCCTGATTTGATGGTCAGAATTTGCCTCCTGGTGGTAGCTGTATTGCGTCCACTAGACAGTACACTGTTTTTGGGAATTTTCCAATTTTTTAGCTGCATCCAGAAGGATGGTGGAGAACGCTCTTGAAACTGCACAATGCACTACAAAAGGTTGATGTACAATAACAGGTACAAATGACTCCTAATGCACTTGGCAGCTTCTAGGGGATAGGATGTAGGGTGCTATTTTGGACACAGCTTGTGTTTGTAGACTAGCATGGCTGATAATGGAGTCATAAAATGATTTAATAGTTTGCTTTACATCTTATCCAGTAGTACTGTGTTCGAGTGAAGCTTGTGATTCAGAATTTCCATGGGTGATTTAGATAATCTGACTGAGAAGCCGGCAAAAAGCTGGTGCGTAACCTGGTTCTGAATACAAGTAACTTTCCTGACATAAATGTTGGCATAAAGTACAAACCTTTGGCCCAGGAAATCCCTCTCCTGGAGGTCCTTTCTCTCCCTGCACTCCCTGTGGCCCCTGAGGCCCCTACACACACACACACACACACACACACACACACACACACACAAACACACAGAGACAACCAATCAACAAATTATTAAATGAATGACTAACCAAAGAAACAAACAAATAAATAATGTGTGTGTGTGTGTGTGTGTGTGTGTGTATTTACTGGTAGGCCAGGTTCTCCGAGTCCTGGAGGTCCGGGAGGTCCAGCTCTGCCCTGAAGTCCCATCTCACCCTACACACACACACATACACACACGAGACTATAGCTACCCCATCACCTATAATAGAACAATAATAATAATTCCTTTTATTCCTCTAGATCAATTTTCATGGTTGTTTTCATTACAAAATGAACATGAATGTATAAATTCCACATCTCCGCATCTCGGAGTGGCCTGTGATTTTAGCAGCTGTGTTAATTACTGCATTAATAAAGCAGTACATTAAATTAATAATAATAAAGCACTAAAGCCACAGGTTCTGATGGTTAATAATGTTTAATACATTACTAACACTGCTCTCTCTCTCTCCACTCTTCACTCCTCCTCATGTTTTTATCTTTCCTGCAAGAGATCAGCTATACTTGGAGAAAACCAGATAATAAGAGGATAATTTCCTCACTCGATATACACTATGTTCTGCTTCAGAACCCCACTGAACGAATATTCTGCTTTAAACATGTTAGAAACATAAATATGAATTGTTTCACGTACTTTATCACAGCTTCAGAACAACTTTACATCATTTATAATCATACCACAGGCTGCCAAGCTGTTAATAAAGGAGGAGTGAATACAAAATGATGTTCTAATGACATCCGGAAAGATTTTCTAATAATGTTAATATGCACATCATTGTCTTCATTTTAATATCCAGAAGGCCTCCAGTTTGGAAAGTGCTGATCAAATCAAATCTTGAAGAGGAAAGACTGCACCCAGTCAATCACAGGGTGCTATTTATCATTTCCTAACTTATTGTTTTCTCTCAATATGGAATAAAGCATTTAAATGCCTTTGGCGAGTAAAATGATGACTTTTGATTAAAATAGGACTGGTGATTAATCGCTTTTGAATGGAAGTGTTGGATCAGTTTATACAGTCAGACATTCAACATCAAAAAAAGATATGACGCTGGACTAAAGGAATAAATTCCCATGAAGAATCTTTTTTTTTTTTTTTTTTTTTTTTTTAGATTATGGCCTTTTTTTCTTCAGCTGCAGATAAAACATTTACATACAGGCTTGAGGTAAAAAATGATCTAGAAACAATTCCAACTCTAAACCAGAGTTTCTCATTTTATACCTTGAAAAAGTCAGTAGTTGTCTCTTAGCCATTGAAGGCTGAGGAATTATTGCAATTCAAACACAAGATCTCTCTGTTCGTGGCAGACTTGGATGTTTCTCATATCCAAGTTCTTGAGTCCACTCCTACAACTTTTATTTTGGACGATATCTTACCTTCGGTCCAGCAATACCTATTCCAGTTTCACCCTGAAGTCCAGGTGGTCCAGGAAAGCCCCTCTCTCCCTGAACACACACACACATGGACACACACGCACACATTTGATCTTAGCTGGGATGTGCTAACAGACATTACTGATCCTTACACTTTATCATTGATATCAGGCTCAGTGTATACGGTGCACAAGGCACAGTCGAGTTAGTGCACTCGGCTCGGCCTATATATTGCCCTAGCTTAACTTGTCGAAGTGCACTACATTGGTCTAAGTCTGTGTAGTTTTCTAGGCTTGGTCAACATAGTGCTCTGGAATCTTTACTTTAATAAGTTCAGTCTAAGTTCACTGCATAGACTGAGCCTAAAAATAAGCGTACTAAAAATTGCATACTATGAGCAGGGGTGTATAGACTTTTGACTGGTCGTGTAAATGAACACTGTTTGCTCCCAGTGAGAAAGAGAGAGAACATTCCAGAGAAATGATCATGCGTTCTCGTCTCACTGGCAGCTGCTGGACTGGCAGTGGATTTGCGCAGAGCTGGAGGGTACGTATCAAAGTCGAACACTGATATAACAAGCGCACTTTCTACTGCAGGTTGTGTAACATCACATAAACAGTGTTTGAGTATTAGTCTGACAGAAACACATGCCGAAAAACCCCACTTATCTCTGAATCACATCACTGTTAGTGAAGAATAACACTCTACACTCAGTGCTACTCCCTTTACTGATCAGTGTACACTACTGCAGAATGCACCAAGCTCACTATTAATAGTGCACTAGGCACAGATTCCAAATTATGCTAAGCTTACTCTCCATAGTGCACTCGGTTTAGTCTGTATAGTTCAGTAGTTTACTTTAGTATAGTTTCAATCTACATTAGTGCACTAGTTTCATTCATCATAATTCACTAGACTCTCTATAAAGAGTGTAGTATTTCAGTTGGGATAATGAATACGCCTTGCTCTACATAGTGAACTAGCCTCAACCTGCACAAAACACGAGTCGTGCACTATGTAGGTGACCTGACACACTCTTACTCTCTATAGTGCACTAGGCTCAGTTGACATATTTTATAAAGTGCACTAGGTTCAGTCATTCTGCTGTATGCAGTGCACTGGGCCTAGTGCACTACGCAGACTGAGCCTAGTGACTATATAAAATATGATGACTGAGCCTAGTGCACTATATAAAATATGATGACTGAGCCTAGTGCACTGTATAAAATAGGATGACAGAGCCTAGTGCACTGTATAAAATATGATGACTGAGCCTAGTGCACTGTATAAAATATGATGACTGAGCCTAGTGCACTACATAGACTGAGCCTAGTGCACTATATAAAATATAATGACTGAGCTTAGTGCGTTATATAGACTGAGACTAGTGCGTTATATAGACTGAGACTAGTGTGTTATATAGACTGAGACTAGTGTGTTATATAGACTGAGACTAGTGTG
>CM040976.1:2789689-2824306 GCA_022985145.1 Pangasius djambal | reverse complement strand
GCCGTTGGACCCATGGCCCGTGATGTAGAGAGTCTGGCTCTGTGTATGAGAGCTTTACTCTGCACAGACATGTTCACTCTGGACCCTACGGTTCCTCCGATACCATTCAACCAGCAGGTACCGAACGCAGTCCGCTTCAGTACAGCAGAGTAGTGTGTTGTGTCTCTTGGCACTCAGTCACATTTCTTTTTGAACAGGTGTATGAAAGCTCTGAGCCCCTGAGGATCGGATACTATGAGAATGACGGGTACCTTCAGCCGTCCCCAAGCATGAGCAGAGCTCTACGAGAGACCAAAGAGCTCCTGGAAAAAGCAGGACACACGGTATCAGTGCTCGAGCCTCATGTATATCATGTTGGAGCCAGAAGCTGGGGGGATGTAGACAAGTGAGAATAGAATCCAAAGCAGGGCTCTGGTTACAGATAATACTATAACGCAAGGCAGACTTAAAGAAAACCAGAAACAAGACTAGACACTAGAAGTATACAAGCCAGAAAAGCAGGGAGACAGGAAACTAAGGAACTACGGAGACAGGAAACTAAGGAACTACGGAGACAGGAAACTAAGGAACTACAGAGACAGGAAACTAAGGAACTACGGAGACAGGAAACTTAGAAACTATGGAGACAGGAAACTTAGAAACTATGGAGACAGGAAACTTAGAAACTATGAAGACAGGAAACTTAAAAAAAAGAACTACAGAGACAGGAAACTAATAAACTACGGATACAAGAAACTATGAAGAGAGGAAACTAAAAAAAACTACGGAGACAGGAAACTGGGAAACTAGTGACAGGAAAAAAGTGAGACTTGAAACTAGTGAGACAGGAAACAAGGAAACTAGTGAGACAGGAAACTAGGAAACTAGTGAGACATGAAACTAGGAAAGTACAGAGACAGGAAACTACAGAGACAGGAAACTAGGAAACTACAGAGACAGGAAACTAGGAAACTACAGAGACAGGAAACTAGGAAACTACAGAGACAGGAAACTAGGAAACTAGTGACAGGAAACTAGTGAGACAGGAACAACGAAGGCATGAAACTAAAAAAACTAGTGAGGCAGGAAACTACGGAAACAGGAAACTAGGAAACTAGTGAGACAGTAAATGAGAGAGATGGGAAATTAAAGAGATGTGAAACCAGAAACTAGGAATCCACTGAAATCTATCATTTGATTTGTTATTTTTTTTGGACCAACATATTCATTGTAAATCTTTAAGTATCTCTTTGTGCGTGTGCGTGTGTGTAAATTCCTGTGTATCCTCCTCTCGTTGCTTTCTCGGCTGTAGCTTATTCCGTTTAACCCTCCGCGGATATTCACCGCCTTCCATGAGTACGTTCTGAGGGGAAACATCGCAGACGCAGGCACCACGTTGCTCCAGCACTTGTGAGTTAAATCTTTTATCTGTCATTTTGGCATTAGTGTTATAGCTACTGCTACACAATCCTGCAAGGTGTGGTGTGTTTTCAGTAAGGGAGGTCCGGTCGATCCATGTCTGAAGCATCAGGTGTCACTCTGTGGGCTTCCTCTGCTTGTGAAGAGGATGATCTCGCTGCTCCTCAGACCCATCGTGAGTTTTGTCGACTAATTTAGTTAACGTACAGTCCAGATAGCCAGCAATATAGAGAAGATTTATATAGCGAAGAGGCATTTAAAAATAATTGTTCAGTACAGACCAAAAGTTCCGAGGCAGCCAGGGATTTTTATTTATCATTTTAATTTAAAATGCTTTACAAGGGAATTTACTGTATACTACAGTGCCCGTGAATTCTTGAAAGGGCAAAGGGTGTTGATTGATTTTATATCAATTTTTAATCAATATATCAGGTTTATATCAATATTCTCATTCTAATATGTTATTGTTGCTTTAGTAGCAGCTGATCTGTTATCTCTTGAAAAAAAAAATTGTTTTTAATTTTCAAAAATTAGCGTTGCCTCGAAATTCTTGGTCTGTAATTTTTAGTGTAATATAGTGTAAACTGGATAAGATTGGTGTGATGTGATCATAAATGATTTTTTTTCCTGGAAAAAGACATGAGCTACAGCATTCTGAATTAGCTGAAGCATATTTAAAAACAGTGTTGCAGCCATCTAAAAGTTAAATGTTAGATTTTTTTTTGTCTTTCTCCTTAGTATCCACGCATGGCGGCAGCTATACACACCATCTCCGGAGTCGGGTAAGACTGAAAGTACAGCTCTTTAAAATGAAACTAGAGACAGCACCAATCCAATAGCCATCGTTATCAGTATTGGAGCGATACCGGCAAAAAACATGGTGGATTGGATAAAGAATTAATAATTTTATTTCATTTAATTTAACGTTTACTTATAAAATTCGATTCCCGCCTCCGTCTTATGAGGAATTTGCATGTTCTCCCTGTACTTCAGGGGTTTCCTAAATGTACTCCGGATAGGATCCAGGCTCCCTGCGACCCTGTGTAGTGTAAACAGTACACAGAATGGATGGATGAATGGATGGATGATTTTTCTGTGAAAGTTGCAGGTTTGTGTAAGTCATATTTTTAGCTATGAATTTTTTTCCCCCTGTATTTTTGTATCCTGTAAGTTCTTCATTTAAAAACTATCATGCTAACATGCTACCGAGAAGACAGAGTGGCCGAGAGCGGTAAGACCCGTGGTGGCGGGGTCTGTGTTTACTTCAATGATGCTTGGTGTCGTGATACTGTGGTAGTCTGTAGACACTGCTCTCCCCTGGTGGAGTTTATAATCGTCAGATGCCGGCCTTTCTACATTCTGAGGGAGTTCACAGTGATTTTGCTGGTCGCTGTTTACATTCCACCCAGCCCTAACAACAACGATAGGAAAGAGGCACTCGGCGCACTGTACCTTGCCATCGGTGAGCTACAGACCACACACCCGGATGGATTTCTCATTCTGGCTGGAGATTTTAACAACGCAGACCCTAGATCAGTGTTACCAAAATTATATCAGCACATTGATTTTCCAACACGGGGGACATGTATTTTGGACATGGTTTACACAACCCACAGAGGAGCATACAAAGCCTCCCCCCTTAGGCCTTTCTGACCACGCTACTGTTATGCTAATGCCAGCATACAGACCAAGGGTGAAAGTCACCAAACCAGCTCAAAAACAGGTTTGTGTATGGCCAGAAGGTGCCTCCTCATCACTTCAAGACTGCTTTGCCACCACAGACTGGGACATGTTCAAACAGGCAGCCACTTACAACCAGCACACTGACATTCAGGAATATACTGAGACAGTCACTGCCTACATCACCAAATGCATTGATGATGTAACTGTAACCAGGACCATCACCACCCGAGCAAATCAGAAGCCATGGCTGACAGGAGAGGTCCATAACCTGCTGAAGGCACGAAATGCTGCCTTTAGGGCCGGCGATGACGACGACCTAAGAACAGCTAGGGCCAACCTGTCCCGCGGCATCAAAAAGGCCAAAAGACAATACGCCAGGAGGATAACCCACAACTTCAAAGACAGCAGGGACACAAGGAGCCTGTGGCAGGGAATCCAAACCATCACTGACTACAAACCTCCACCACAGACCTGCGATAATGACATCTCTCTGCTAAATGAACTCAATAATTTCTTTGCATGTTTTGAAGCACACAACACCATGCCTGCACAAAAGTCTCCACCTTCTCTTGATGACCAAGTTCTGTGTATCTCTCCAGCCAGCGTGAAGAGAACCTTCTCTAAGATCAATGCCTGGAAAGCAGCTGGTCCAGGACTGTGCAGAAGAGCTCAAAGATGTCTTCACAGACATCTTTAACACCTCCCTGAGCCAGGCTGTTGTCCCCACATGCTTCAAAACTACCACAATTATCCCAGTCCCTAAGAAGCCATCCCCATCCAGCTTTAATGACTACTGTCCTGTTGCTCTGACCCCCATTGTCATGAAGTGCTTTAAGCGGATAGTCATGCAACACATCAAAGCCATCACCCCCCCCCCCCCCCCCCCCCCCCCCCCCCCCCCCCCCCCCCCCCCCCCCCCCCCCCCCCCCCTCTTGACCCCTTCCAGTTCGCATATCAGGCCAACCGGTCCACCGATGATGCAATCTCCACTGCTCTCCACTCAGCTCTCTCTCACTTGGAAACAAAAGACGCTTGTGTGAGAATGCTGTTTCTAGATTTCAGTTCGGCATTTAACACCATCATCCCACAGCAGTTAATACAGAAACTGGACCGGCTTGGCATTAACACTTCCCTGAGCAATTGGCTGCTGGACTTTCTCACCGGAAGACCACAGGCAGTTCGGGTTGGAAACAACACATCCAGAACTATCACATTGAACACAGGGGCACCACAAGGATGTGTTCTCAGCCCCTAGCTCTTCACCCTGCTAACCCACGACTGCACACCAATGTACAGCACCAACCTCTTCGTAAAGTTTGCGGACGATCTCTCTCTAAACATAGAGAAGACAAAGGAGATTGTTGTTGACTTTCGGAGAGCACACACCCAGCACCCTCCTCTGATCATAAACAGTGCTCCTGTGGAGAGGGCGAGCAGCACCAGGTTTCTGGGTGTGCACATAACAGAGGACCTCTCCTAGACCGCCAACACTGCATCTCTGGCAAAGAAAGCACAACACCACCTCTATTTCCTCCGCAAACTGAGAAGAGCCAGAGTCCCAACACCCATCATGTACTCATTCTACCGTGGCACCATTGAAAGTATCCTGACCAGCTGCATCACTGTGTGGTTTGGGAGCAGCACTGCCCAAAATCAGAAGGCGCTGCAACGCATAATGAATGCAGCAGGGAAAATCATCAGTGCCACATTACCTTCCCTCACAGACATTTACAACACTCAATTAACCCGGAAAGCTCTCAGCGTAGCGGGGGACCCCACCCACCCCTTGCAAGGCCTCTTCAGTCTTCTGCCATCAGGGAGGAGATTTCGCAGCCTCCAGGCCCGAACCACAAGACTGAAGAACAGCTTCAGCCACCAGGCTGTCAGAAAGCTGAACTCTCTCCCCTCTCTGCCCTCTGCCTTAAGAGTCACCGAACTATAACTGCACACACACACACACACACACACACACACACCCCAAATCACACAAATGCACAAATGCACAAGCCACTTTTACTAATTCTGCTCTCTCTGTTGCACTACAATGTAATCAGGTCCACTTCCACAATTGCTGCTCTCTCTTGTTATATACACTCATATGTGCCATGTAGGTTTATAGTGTATTGTATTTTATTTTATTTTAGTATATATTTTTATTGTATTTTATCTTACTTTTTCTTCCTTTAATTACTTGTCTTATGTTGGTTTCTCACACCATGGGTCTGAGGGGAAACGAAATTTCAATCCTCTGTGTGTCCTGTACATATAGCAGAATTGACAATAAAGTTGACTTTGACTTTGACTTTTGACTTTGACTTTCATTGCATGTAATCACCAAACATGGCTGTTACTGACAATCTGCACAAAGCTACAGTCTGGGCTAAAAAGAAATCAGCCCCAGCTGATCGCATACTATTGCAACCTGTTCTGTGTATTTTTACTACAGCTGTTGGTGGTGCTGCAAAAGAACAAGATAATCAGCTTCGAGGTGTTTGTTAACAGCTGATAAGATGACATTGCTTGTCACTTTGTGTGTTCTTTGCTTTGCAGCAGTGTAGCAGAACTGTGGAAGCAGCACAAAGAGGTGGAGGTATGTGTGTGAATTTTGAGAGCATACCAGTTTCTAATCATTGTGAAACATTTAATAAGAGAAATTCTAATAATTTCATTGTTGTATATGGTGTTTTACTATCAAAAACCCTTTAGTTCTGTTGTCTGTTTTATCTCTGGAGAGGTGTGAATCGTTTGCCCAGTAGAGGGCTCACACCTATCCCCTTTCCCATCACCCTGCTCACCAGCAGCTAAACATAGAGTCACGATACTCTACACACAGAAACCCAACAGCGTCCCGACTAATCTTATAACAGACTTGCGGCTATAAAATAATTCATTTGATTATACTGTTTGAAAATGTCCGATAAGTCCATTTCCATCTTTGATATGGTGAAGTTTTTTGTAAGGAGTCTCCAGTCTCAGCACTTTGTAACAGTCAGAGGTAAAGCTGAGGCAGAGACGTTTATGCTTTTGCGGTTTCTTGGTAACACGAGAGGCTGGTGAAGGAACTACTGTTTACAGCTGCTATGACGTAAACGAGAACAAGAACTGACTTAATTCGCGGACGTTCAGCAACAGTCAGTGTAACTATAAATGGATGAAAGTACGATGTGTCGTTTATTAATAAATAAAAATTGTTATTGTTGGCAAATTGATGCGGTTTAAGAGGAATAAAACAATTCAGAACATGACTTATTGAAAAATATTCAACTTCAGGATGGTAACAGGAACACCACAGTGATGTCGATGATCGATTATTTTCCTATAACCGCATGACCCCGAGGTTTTTTTTAAATAAATGTTACAGGAAACATTATAGATTGTTGTTCATGTTTGTAGGATTATATCCATGAGACGTTAGCTGAGTGGAGGAAGCTGGAGCTGGACGTTCTGCTCTGCCCCATGCTGGGACCAGCCTTCAACTTCACCTACTCTGGAAAACAAAGCAGTAACGTATCGGTTTCTGTATTGATCTGGACCCCAGGGTGGTAACAGTAACTCTGCTTCATCATACAGATGTTACTGTCGTTGATTATTTTCCTATAACAGCACACCCGGTCATGTTTTAATACCTTACATATAGCCAGATGTGATGAAAATGAAAACCTTTACACTGAACTGTAACGTTACCTTTTAGAAAAAACTACAATAAGTGATTTTGTTGTGTGATCATCAGGCCAGTTATGTAGTGATAGAAATGTTGTGTAATTTCGAATATTGTCTAATGGATTTGATCCTCTGCTGCACTCTGCTGGTTGTGTGTGTGTGTGTGTGTGTGTGTGTGTGTGTGTGTGTGTGTGTGTGTGTGTGTGTGTGTGCAGGCGCTCTGAGTTACACCGCGCTGTACAACGTGCTCAACTTCCCTGTCGGAGTCGTTCCTGTCACCGAGGTCACGGCCGAGGATGAAGATCAGCTGAAACACTACAGAGGGAACTTTGGAGATGTTTGGGACAGAACCTTTGTCAAGGTGAACATGACACCATGGCACACAGCTTATTTTACCTGGTAGAGGTTACAAAGTGGGCCATGGAACTCAGTGGTCTGAGGAGCTTTAGCATTTCCAGTGAATGATTAAAAAAAAATAGAGAATGGGAAATTTTTTAGGCATTTCTTTTCCTGTAAATTTAGCTGACGTTAACAATTAACAGTGAAACAGAACTGTCTAGCCAATCACACACTTCAGTTTAACCCATAAGCTCCTATATAAAGGTCCATATAAAGGCTTTGTTATTATTTTATTTTAATTCTCATTTTCTGTCTCATTTTGTTACTCGATTGTACTCTGAAATTCATGTCAAAATGTATTTATTAGCATTTATTATTTTTAAAGTGAACGAAGGTGAATATGTCACAGTTTTGACTGTCAGATTGTGTCTTTAACCATTTTTGTCACACTTTGCATGCTATAGTTTTAATGCTGAAGTACACATTTCAATTTATAGCCAGTTAAATGCTGAATCTTATTTACTACGTTTAAAAAAAAAAAAAAAAAAAAAAAAAAAAAAAAAAAAAAAAAAAAAAAAAAAAAAAAAAAAAAAAAAAACCACACACTAATTGTTACAGGTGTAAGAAGCTCACGTGTGTGCAATGTTCACAAAGAACTGTAGTGTAGTCAAACATTTAAGAAGGCAACACACACACACACACACACACAAACAACCCGTGAAATACAAATAGCTGTAACCCATAATCAAATGTAATATTCAATATTTCTTACACCCAGTCAGTCTTTTTTTTCTTTTCCTTTTTTTGCACCTGACTCAAGTGACATGGTAGTATCATGCACAAACACAAATAAGTAAATCATTTATTAAGTAAGTAATTAATTCAATAAGTAGAGACCCTCTACAAATTAGAAAGTGTCTATAACTCGGCATGAAATTTTCAGTGGGAGTGTTTTTTTTTTATACATTTACATTTTTACTCATTTGGCTGCCTGAGCCGTTGAGGGTTAAGCATCTTGCTCAAAGACCCAAAGTCTAGCGCTTGTAGAATTTAAGGTCATTGCACATTTCACTCTAAGACTGGTCGGCTGGATGCGCCATCTGCCAGGGTACGAGGAAGGCAAGCATCAGCGCTCTTCTCTGTCCGAACAGTTGGCTGTCTTCAAACAAAGCCTAAAGACCTAACTCTTCAACACGTACTTGAATTACCACTGTGTTTATCTATTCTAAAAAAAAATTATAGACTTGTAAGACCGATGGTGCTCTTAGTTCTTGACCTAGCATGAGGATGAGCTTTGAATAGAGACTGCAAATCACTTGTCTGCTACATGCTGTAATTATTATTATTATTATTATTATTATTATTATTATTATTATACACAGGATCAGATTACATTGTGCGTAAATAAATGGAGACAATGGAAAAGTACTTTAAAATGGCTAACCTCTTGGTAGCTGGCCACTAGACTGCAAACATGGCATTAAATAAGTAAGAAAGCATAATGAATGTCAGCGTTAGTCATTGTATAATTTTGTGTGTGTGTGTGTGTGTGTGTGTGTGTGTGTGTGTGTGTGTGTTACAGGCCATACGAGGTGGTGTGGGTCTGCCAATAGCAGTGCAGTGTGTGGCTCTGCCCTGGCAGGAAGAGATGTGTTTACGCCTTATGAGAGAAGTGGAAGAGCTCTGTGCCAAGAACAAACGCTCCAACACACACCACTGAAAACACACATATTCCTTTTTTTTTATTTATTTTGCACTGGAGCTACATGGCTAACAAGTAATGGAAGTATACCTAACAGTTTAGAAGTGTGTAGTAAATATTGAAATCATCTCCACAGTCGCGTCGATTCACGCAGCATTGCGGAGTTGTTCTGTGTTTTTAAAATAGGTATGTTCATGTGGTGTCTGACACTGTCTTATGCTTTTACTTCTAAAAATGGACAAAAGGACATCACCGAGGTAAAAACGAGTGAATCAGCTTTACGTCCAACTGTTACAAAGCACTGACACTGGAGACTCCTTCCATAAATGTTAAATAAATGTCTTTTTTAACTACCCTGACATGATTTTCTTCTTAATGTTTCTGTACGTTGAATGAGAGTTTGCATGTAACAGGATAAAATGAAACCATGGTTAATAGTTTTTCTTCCAGTGTTGCATGTCAAGCAGGAACCAACCGCAGGGAGCAGCCGATGTTGTGAAACATCAGACCACATGTGCTGAGGTCTGAGGAATCATTCGAGCCAATCGTTTGGATTCGTTGTTTTCCAGCATTGTACCTGATTTTCACAGAACCGATCAAATCTAATCAAATATCACTTGTCGCTCTGTTGCTTGTTGCAGTTGCAGGAACAACATTGTGATGATGGAAATTAGAAAAAAATCATAGGATTGCAAAACTTAGAATGATGCCTAAACGGTGAAAAAGCGCCTCCTAGTTGTAGTGTGTGCTAAATTTTCCAGTAACGCAGCTCAGCCATTGCAGCGCATAAGCTTACGTAGCCACACCCTCTTCCTCCTTTTATAAGATGCTATTACTTTTGTCCTAATGGAATGGCTAGTCTTATTGGTCTGAATTTACATGTTTGTTTTGGATCAGTATCTTTCAGGTCATTAATATGCAATGAAGTTCTGCAAAATGTTCATTAAATTTGTGTGTCATTGAAATAAATAAATCATTTAAAACTGATGTACCTTTTGTAGCGACTCACGACAGTGATTCAATTCAATTCAATGTTATTTGTATAAGCGCTTTTAACAATGGACATTTTCACCAAGCAGCTTTACAGAAATCTGTACATTTTGGATATAAATTTTTGCATTTATAAATTTATCCCAGTAATATCATTTGAAGCCGGTCAAAGTGAAATTAAACAATTTGAATTTAAAAAGTTGTAGGGGAACTGGGTCTGTTTATTGTCAATCTAATAAAATAATCGGTCTCATTATACATATTCTATGTATGTAGGTTACGTAGGTATGGAGGTATCCTACCTATGTACTGTATATCCTCTTTCATAATGTAGAAATTAAAATGACAAACTTTTAAATAAATCAGTAACATGGAATTTACTGAAATGCAGAAATGGCAAAGCGCCAATCAACTGCTTAACTAAGGACTACTAATGTATTAACTTTTAAAAGGGACAGATCAAAAAGAAAAGACTGTGTGCGGGTGAGAGAGAATGACTGGTGTGTGTGAGGGCTGATTTAGACACTATATGGCCAAAAGTATGTGGACACCTGACCGTCACACCCATATGTGCTTCTAACCCAAACTGTTGCTACAAAGTTCTAAGCACACAATTGTATAGAATGTCTTTGTATGCTGTAGCTTTATAGTTTCCCTTCACTAGAACTAAGAAGCCCAAACCTGTTCCAGCATGACAATGTCTTTGTGCACAAAACGAGCTCCATGAAGACATGGTTTGAAGACAAGGTTGGAGTGGAAGAACTCGAGCGTCCTGCACGGAACCCTGACCTCAACCCCACTGGACACCTTTGGGATGAACTGGAACACCGACTGCACCCCAGACCTCCTCACCCAACATCAGGAGATGTCTGGGTTACAGCATTTGCCTTCAATTATACTGGAAGAATAATGGCATTGCATATAACTATCTATATAGAAAAAAAACAATGGTCAGTTTTTCACCAAACAGAGCCGAATCTACTGAATACTTGGCAACCAATGTGACTGGTCAGAGTGAACAGTGTGAGGGCGGCTCATGTTGGGTCACAGAGTGTGTGTGTGTGTGTGTGTGTGTGTGTGTGTAGATAATACTGAGTGTAGCAGGGACAGGTTGGCGCAGAAGAGTCGAGACATGGATGTCGAGTGGACGCGTGTAGTAGTGCCGCTGCTCTGTGCTGCCGGTGTGAGTGTTTTCCTGCTGAAATGGACAGAACAGCAGAAGGTGAAGCGGAAACTGCAGAGAGCCAGAGAGAAGAGAGAGAAGGAGCTCGAACAGGCAGAGAAAGCTGTGAGCTTCTTTAAGACTCGGGTATGCACACGCGCACTGGGTTCACCTATTCATCAGTCACACTTATGCACCTTTTACAGGTTTGGCGAGAAACTTGTGCTTCACTCACACTCCTGAGCTCTGCATAACACTTTCACATTGTCCTTTACACACTGCCTTATTTTGTGTAATGTACTACAAATGCATGTGTCTTTGTCTGCTTGTCTGTCTGTCTCTCTGATTGTGTAACATTTCGGTTGAATAGTCTTGTGTTTGCAGAACGCTGGTGTTGATTTGAGCTCCATCGTGACTTTCCCACTGGCTGAGTTGAGTAAGCGGATCAGAGGAGGATCTCTGCAGCCCGACGCTGTGCTCCACGCCTACATGGAGAAGGTTCAGTGCACTGTCATATCTCACTCCTGCTCATTTACACATTGACACAGTGATCACCTGTGTACAGTTACATATCCACATTCTCTGCCATCCATTAACTCAGTGAAGACAAGTCTCTATCTTTAGATACGATGATTGGGTTATAGAACTGTTTATATCACTGTTTACTTTATAAACCATGGAACTGTCTACTGTTTAACACTGTTAATATAATATCTATGGTATTATATTAACAGGTTTTGCTCTCTAGGACTCTAGGATGGAATTTGAGTTTAGTACTATTTTTTGAGAGTGTATAAGTAGGTGTGAAAACTAATAACTAAACTTTTGCTCATGTAACAAATTGCTTAACAAGCACCCAGTGGCAGCGGGTCGTTTTTAAAAAAAGGGGAAGCACAGGTATCTGTTATTGAAGTATATATCTGTGTGTTTTGGTCAGGCCTTCTGTTTAAGTCTCAGTCTCTCCTCATAAGTAAGAGCATCGAAATACTTTTCCAAAATCAGCTCGCCAAAATTAGTAGTGTCTTCCATCTGAGCTGCTAACTAGCCGGCTCACTTTCACTGAAGAAGGTAGTAACAGCTAGACTTCTAGACCTGTAATGAAACAAAAACCCGATGAAATAATCAAACTTAACTTACAATTACGACACTTTTACTATCATTTATTTACAATATTTGCCAATGATAGTGATAAAATAACAAGCTATATGTCTGTGATAAGTTTAAGTTTGAGATTTTTTTTTAATTATTATTATTTTTTTTTTTACAGTTTTAGTGTTTGGTAGTTGGTTACAAGGTTCCACCACCTTGAGAAGCCTCCCATTCATCACGTGGAGAAGTTTTGTACTCGGGCTTGACAAGCGCAAAGGATTGGAAATGTCCTGTAAACCTTATGATATTTTTTTCTATATGAATCCCACACACCCATTGACTCCCATTGAAGCTGTGCATTTTGGCAGGACCTAAAATGACGTATTAAAAGCCTGCTGTCTAATGAGCATTAATATATGCTCCCATTAAAAATAGTGTACTTGAATCTGCCATAGGAGCCCATAGAAGCTGTGCAGTGAGATATTGGATTTGCGAGGCCGGGCTTCACATGTAGTCTTAAAGTGCTCTATACTGAGCTTGTCCTTTATTCTACAGGCTCTGGAGGTGAACAAGAAACTGAACTGTGCCACTGCTGTCCTCACAGAGAGTCTGAAACAACTTGAAAACATCGAGTCACGCAAAGACGGCCTTCTTTACGGCATTCCCTTCAGCATCAAGGACAATGTGGATTATGAGGTACTGATGGAAGGAATGCTATCAAACTACCATTCCTGATAATACTCAGTGTGGATTGGGACAGTGACAAGGCTTTAGTTTTGTTTTTTTTTAAATCCAGTATAATGGATTAGAGGTAAAACAGTGACTATAAGGATGCAGAATATTTCTGTTTGTGATCTTATAGAGGGGATACATCATAAAATTGACATATACAGTATATGAGCTTTTAAATGCAGACACGAATCTTCAAATGCAGTCCAAAAACACGATCAGCTACAACCTGCTATCATTCCCAGCGTGTTGCTATCAGTCCCAACATGTCGTCGTGTAATAATGCATGTAACAATGTTGCTGTAATGTCGTCCAGGCATACCAAGACGCAGGTAGTAATTGGGTATCTGATAGTGGGAAGAACAGAATGAGTCGGGTGTCATCAGCATAACTATAACAGGAGAAACCGTGTGAAGAGATTGCATTGCCAAGAGAAAAGTTATAGACGGAAAAGAGAAGAGGCCTGATCACTGAACCTTGAAGGACACCAGGAGACAGTTCACCGAGCTGATACGTCCCCTCAAGCGAAGCAAACTATGACCTTGCTTAGCCAATTATTCTAAGATGTGGCTGGATGCACATGTAGGTTGTATTTGGGTATTCCTATAAGGCATACTGTTTTCTAGCCCATCTTCCCATAATCTAAGAAGACACGCTAGAAAAACGGCAGACCCGTTAATACCAGGAGAGTCCATTCTCATACACGCAAAACAATAGGGCAGAAACCGAGAACATTACAGACCAAGACACACAACATTTATAGCTTTAAAAAGAGAAACAGACTATACATACATACACAACCAATGATCAAAATAAGCTAGTGACATAGTCCCATAATGCACCGGTGTGTCCTGCTTTAACACTGCGTCAATTCGCTTTACATTTTAACATCAGAGGTGTTTAATTTTCAATCCTTTGTGCTGGAATAACAAAAGCAGAGAGGTGTTTATTTCTCTTACACAATCTGGTACGAGATGACTCAACAAGATATAATTAAAAAGAGCAGGAAATAGTGCAGCTGGCCTCAGCGATGATAAACGGTGAATCTAAATGCAGTTTTGTAATTATATTAATTTCTGTCATTTATGCAAACAAAACAAACAAGCTTTGGGATCACTGTCCTGCATTTTTTTTGTCCAGTGTTCCCTGAAATCTGGCCTCTGCATTTGCAATTTGGTGTATGTGTTGCACAGCAGACATTTTAAGTCTACCAGCTTTCGGTCTCTATCTCATCACCAGAGATAAAAGTCACTCACGGCAATTAAACATGAGCCTCATCACCATCAAGATTTTGGAAACGCTGACGTTCCTCATACTCGAGAGAATACAGAGAAACTAGATCAAAACATGAAGGAAGAAAAAGGTCAAAACCAGAAAGACAATCAGGACATAATACTCAGATCTATTACTGTAAAAGATAATAATAATAATAATAATAATAATAATAATAATAATAATCCCGGTGGATCACTTCACAATGCCTACAGTTAGACAGAAGAACCCACACATAACTACATATTTTCAGTACATGCGTATATTTCAAGTGCAACATTATACAATAATCCTACAGGAGAAATGAAATGTGTGAATGCTTCTTCTTTATCTCTTTGCTAAAACAAACGAAAGAAGATTTTGTGTGCTTGTGTCTTAAGGGCTACGACTCTTCCTGTGGCGTGCTGACTAAGCTGGATGATCCTGCCGTTAAGGACAGTGTGGTGGTCTCAGTACTGAAGAAGCAGGGTGCAATCCCCTTCATCAAAACCAACATCCCACAGGGTCTCCTCAAGTAGGAAACACTCTACAAAACACACTGTCACACACTCACTCACTCACTGGTTAGTGAAAGCAGGATGCAAGCGTGAAACCTCAATTTGTGTTTTACTTAGGCACATCCAAGGATCGTTGTTCATAGTGATGCTTTATTTATGCTTTATTTATGCTTATTTCTTACATCAGTACACACACAGTTAAATGATAAAACAACTCATTAATCCATAAATGTTTATTCAGTGTTTATGCATGTGTCATAAAGCTCTTATGACTATCACCTTCAGGTAAAGTATAAGCAAAACCGATTCTGATGCTTTACTGAACTAGTATTGTGCGCTTGTTATGGATTGTAGCTATGAATGTAGTAACCCCATATATGGAAGGACGGTGAACCCCTGCAACCTCGAGAAGACGTGCGGCGGCTCCTCAGGAGGCGAGGGTGCTCTGATTGCCGGAGGAGGATCTATTCTGGGTCTGGGAACCGACCTCGGAGGAAGCATCCGCATCCCAGCAGCCTTCTGTGGCATCTGTGGCTTAAAACCCACAAACAAAAGGATAAGGTGTTTTATATTTCGTGCATAAGAACAGGAATACAATTTGCACTTTTGAAAATACACTATACTGCCAAAATGTTAAAAAAAAGTGCTCATGCTTTAAAACGTGTTATGCATTTTACTGTAACTATTCATTAGCAGTTATATTGACACATGCCTAGTAGTAAGAGAGGTAACACTTCCTGTAAATGCATTTATAGTGTGTTATATCGCATTAATAATACCTGATAGCACATACTGCGTTATGTATTATGTTGTATGTGACATTATAAAGTCCTTTGCTCATGCTTGACCTTATTAAGTTCTTTGCTTATGCTCATAGACTGTTATGCATTTTTACTATACCAATTATACAGGCTCATGCTGGGCATTATAAGGTGATATGTATGCTATATAACATGCCATAAATACATAATGGGTACAGGATTTATAGGAAGTGTTACTGTAATTAATAGCACTATTTTGATATTGCAATGTAAAAAGTTTTTTTGAGACATCTTTTTTTCATGCAGCATGCTTGGACTCTCTTCGTGTGTAAAAGGTGTGAAGACAGGTAAAGCACTGCATCAGGGAATGATCACACATGTTCCTGTGGATTTGGAGATGATTAGCTGGCAAATATGATCATTAAATTACAACGTCTTTGGAATCAATGTGTTTGTTTCTAGCCCTGTCGTCCATTGGTCCCATGGCCCGTGATGTGGAGAGTCTGGCTCTGTGTATGAGAGCTTTACTCTGCACAGACATGTTCACATTGGACCCTACGGTTCCTCCGATACCATTCAACCAACAGGTACCGAACACAGTCCGCTTCAGTACAGCAGCGTAGCGTATCATGTCTCAGTAGGACTCAATCACATTTTTTTTGAACAGGTGTATGAAAGCTATGAGCCCCTGAGGATCGGATACTATGAGAATGACGGGTACCTTCAGCCTTCCCCAAGCATGAGCAGAGCTCTACGAGAGACCAAAGAGCTCCTGGAAAAAGCAGGACACACGGTATCAGTGCTCGAGACTGGGTAGTTCTGTAAACCCCAGATAACTTCTAGGGGAGGAGTCATATGATTAAATAGTACTTACTAAAATTATGAACATGTAATGGGACTTGTGCAGGGACTGTTTAATTATATGTCTCTCTTTGGTAAAGTGTCTAAGTGCAGTGACATCAGACAGATTTGTTGAGGAGTCTAATGGCCTGTGGAAAGTAGCTTTTCATGAATCTGGAGGACTGGGAGAAATGGATATAGCCAGGGGAGGGGTGAGAGGAATCCTTCCTGATGCTGCAGGCCGTTGTTATACAGCGCATGTTGTAGATGTTCTCAGTGGCAGAGAAACGTGACCCAGTAATGGACTGCTCAGACTTCATCACCTGCTGCAGTGCTTTTCTGTCTGAGAGAGAGAGAACAGTTTCACTGCTCACTGTTTCTACTGCTTCACCACCAATGTGTAGGGGGTTGTGAGGTATTTGGGTCTTTTTTGAGGTCAACAGTCATCTCTTTAGCTTTTCTGACAGTAAGGGAGAGATTATTTCCTTGAACCAGATTTCTAGCTGTCTCATTTCTCTTTGTAGGCCATCTTTGGCCTACGAAGGATTAAATATTCCTCATAGAATAGTATGTCATGGTAGGGGTTGAATGTCCAGCCTGTTTGCAGGCCGCAGTGACGACTTCCATCACAGAGTGGTCAAGTCTTTACGTAGCTCACCCATGCCTTTGTAAAGCACAAGGTAGATCAGGTTCACTCATTGGGGACCTTCGAACTTGGTTGTAGATCTGTTGCTCTGTTGTAGCCTGTGGGCCTTTGAGGGCAACAGAGCATTGGCTTGGTCCTAGGTGTTCATTTCAGAAAACAAATTATACTCTTAGGAAAAAAGTTCGCAATGATTCTCAATGAATTCCTAATGAGCGTCTACTTGGAACCACTTCCGAAAAGGAAACCCCAGTGAATTGGAAGCCATTTGGGATTCTGCCAAACTAGGTGATTCTACATTGACAAAGAGCTGCAAACATAGCTAAATATCACTAAGGAGAAAGCATCACTGTGGTTATACAGTATATGTACAGTGGCTTGCATAAGTATTAACCACTGTTAAACTTTTTCCATATTCTGTGGTTGTACAAATGTCACATGATCTCAATATTCCTGGAAGAACCCAGAGTTTGTAACCTAGACAGCATAATGATGAGCAAAGAGATATCAAAAGAAGTCTGGGACAAAGTTATGGAAAGTGTGTGTGTGTGTGTGTGTGTGTGTGTATCTTCCTTTTTCTACTCTGCAGCTAATTCCATTCAACCTTCCTCGCATATTCACTGCCTTCCATGAGTTTGTTGTGAGGGGAAACATTGCGGATGGAGCAGGCACACTTTTAAAACACTTGTGAGTCGAATCTCAGTTTTTTCATTAGTGTTTCATTGTTTCTCTGTTGCGGAAACATGGCGTCTGTTGGCTTCAAGAATCCTGTGTTGTGTTTTCAGTAAGGAAGGCCCTGTCGATCCGAGTATGCAGCATCAGGCCTCAAGCTGGGGTCTTCCCAAGTTTATGAAGAAGATGATCTCTCTGCTCCTTAGACCTTTTGTGAGTTCAATCACATTTATGCAGTTTAAATTTCAGTGTTACTGGCACTTTTTGCTGCAAACGGATAGCAGGACATATAGTGAGCTACGTTAGACAATTTATAAAGCCATTGATAAGACCTGAAATAAACGACCAACCTGATTTACTAACAATGCAATGCGAACAGATTAGTAAATAACACTGCAGATACTAAATAAAACCTGAAAGTCACTTCAGGAACAGAGAAAGAATGTTCAAGATAAAATACACCCTGAAGGGCAGGTATTAAATTTGTTAAAGCCTGTTTACCCTTAAATTTTTTTTCTTACCCTTAAAAAAAATATATAGTTTCATGAAACATTCTCATTAATACATTATTATGACAGTAAATGGTTTTATCTGTATTTTAAATGCTAATTCAGTTAAAGCAATTTTTAACTTTTTTTTTTTATTATTAATTTATATTATAATACATTTTCTATAATAATTTTTATAATTTTTAAATGTATTGTTTATTTTTAACTTCTAAAAGTGTTAATATCCATTTTTACATTGATTTTTAAGTTGATGTTGTTTCCACAGTTCAGGCCTCGATCATACATTCTTCATAGTTTTCTCTCTTTGTTTTTTTCTTTGTTCTTTTGCATGCTCTATATTGCATAATGTGTTTTTTTTTATTGTCATATCTGTACTATTGGCATATTAGGTAATTAGGTTATTGGAAGCTCTGTACATTTCCTAAATAAATCATCAAGTAATTCATGTACCAGTAATTCCATAACTCTCATTAAAATAATTCAGTGTAATAAAGACTAAGACATATTTATTTGGCGTTTTCTTAGATTGTGCCTGTAGTAAAAGTGTGTTTTTTTGTCTTTCTTCTCAGTATCCACGCATGGCTGCAACTACACACGCCACTTGTGGAGTCGAGTAAGACTGAAATCCCACCTGAACTGCAACCACCTGAAACTATATTGTCATCCGAATCACTTTTAAACATATACGTCTGCCTCTTGTAGCTCTGAGACGACTCTAGTCACTGCATTTTGACTGCTCTAGTGGCTTCTTGTCAGGGTTCAGACTGTATTCTGCCTTTTGGCCACCTGATGGCGACCCTGTTTCAGCTGTGTCTCATTTTCCTGCGTACTTAAGTTGCCCTGTTTGTTAGCGTCTTTGCTCAGGCTTTGCCTTGGTTTTGGCCTTGTGTAAGCCTCTGCCCTGCTCTTCTGCTTTTTTTTTTTTTTTGTCATTTATGACCACCTTGCTAGTTCTTTATTTTATGGACTGTGACTGATAAAATCCTGCCATGGATCTTTGCCCTGTTTTTTGTATTTTGTTTCCTTCGGGGACTTTTTGCCCTAGCTTTTGTGTTTTATTTATTTTTTCAATGTCTTCTGAGCGTTGCATTGTTTGAGGTTTTTTGCTTGCCTGTTTTTTTTCCTTTTTTTTTTTTTTCCTTTTTGGATTTTTTGCCTTTTGCTACAAGTCACCCTGCTGTCATTCCTTGTCATTTTTTTGCCCTTCCCCAATTAAACCATTCAACCTACTCCTATACCAGCCTCTGCTTATAGGTCCTCTTGTGTGTTTAGCTCTATCAGTAGCGCATTAAACCTGTACCCAGAGATCCTGGGTTAGTATCCTGCCCTGGTCCTGACACTTCTGCAACTGAAGCACAGCTTTTTTTTAAAATTTTATTTTATTTTTTATATAAATTAGGGAACACGTCATGCTCTGTTTGAGGCTTTATATCAGTATTTAGCGTTGGGATTTTCGCAGCGTAAATGTGGGAAATCAACCCAGAATCGAATGTTTTCTAAAACTACACTAGACCCTACAACCGGAAACACACAAAAATGTGTAATCTTTCCATAATATGTAGACTCATTACAGTTCCTGTGTGTGTTCTGTGCTCTGTAGCTCTCCTGCAGATCTGTGGAAACAGCACAAAGAGGCTGGGGTTTGTGTGTGAATTTATTTGCCTCTTATTAAACATCGATATTGATGTGGAGACATTCCTAAACTATGATTAACATCATGGAAAACATTATAACTTGTTAAACCTGTTTGTAGGATTATATCCATGAGACGTTGGCTGAGTGGAAGAAGCTGGAGCTTGATGTGCTGCTCTGCCCCATGCTGGGACCAGCCTACAGCTTCAACTACACCGGAAAACTCTTCAGTAATGTACCGATTTTGAACATTATAGACTATATATTGCAAAACGTGCAGCAGGATGTCAGCACTATAAGAGTGTCTTTGTAAGTTTTCAGTGCATTGCACTCCTTTTATAGCAAATAAGCTTATCTTTAGGCAAGGATAGAGGACAGGGTGAGTAGTTCTACCTCATTCCTTGTTTTTAACGGTAAAAGGAATGAGAATTACCAAGAGTGCCTGCACCATGTTCGAGACTACATCTAGTATTGTCAAAAGGGAGACCAGCTGTAGTTTTATCCACATTTTAATAACACACATTGCTTACACGAGGGCACACTGAAAAGCCAAGACCACAGTTTATCACAATGTATAATAAAATCTTCTTGTAAACATTAGAAAGATGACAACGTTAATCTGATCTTGCCAAGCTTGACCAGCAAAACTCACAAAACTGGCTAATAAGCTGTTTTATTAAATGTTTTCAGTACTACGTTTTAAGTACTAAATCTGTTTTATTAGTCGTGATCTGTGCGCCTCCTCTGCACATTCCACCGCCATGCTCTGTTGATCAGTGTAGCTTTTTATCCTAACTGAACGAGAAGTATCAGTGTCCAATTTTAGACACCGATCCAATTTTCGCTGCCCAGTTTTGCTGCTATCTGTTTAAAAATATGGAGGAAATACATCAACACACCACTTAATGCTCATGGTTGGTGTGTGAAAGCAAAACAGCTCTGCCTGTGTCATTTCCGGTGATGCTATTGTCAATCATTCTGCCATAAGACACACCGACTTAATTCTCAGGCAGAAAATTTGAGTTTTTTTTTTTTTTTAGTCTAGTGTAGCAGGGGCGCAATGGCACAAAAATATAGCTACAAATAATTTGCTTAATTAACAAATCATTAGCTTAAATTACAAAAGAAAGACACAAATATTAGTTAGGTCTCAAGTTGCTATGTATATGAAAAAAACCTTACTCATCAATTTAGTGGCATTATATAATAACTGATTACATAATATTACCTAAAACTTAAGAACTGTTTACATACGTTATTAAGAATATAAACTATTAAATATCAGTTATCATTGACTCAGTAACTCATTGCTAAATACTAATCTGAATCTGTTAATAACTAGTAATTAAGGATTAATAAATAGGTTACTAATACATCAGCTATGGGTAAACCTTGACTTAGGTTTCATTTAAACTCCAACTGTGAATGTGTGAATGTGCATTTATTCACAAAATGTGTTTTTTCCGCCAAAATATTAAACTCACCACTGAATCTTGAAATGCTTTGCGCTTTAAGGTTAACTAATTCACTAACCTGCTATCTAGTATATCATAGCCATTGTTTATTAAAAAAGGTTTTGTAGCCAGGGACCACTTTAAATAAAAATAATTTCACCGATCCTTCTGAACAGCTCATTCACATCATTTAAATGTGTTAATATTTTATCTGTTTACTTCAGCCATAGAGATTTTTTAATCCTGATTTTTAATTTCTGCCTAAAGGACATATTTGGTTCAAATTGACCTTATTCATTACGTGTTTTTGAGTTATTGAGGTTTGGATTAAACTCATTAAATTCACCAGACAACTATAATAACGAATATAAAAACTTTGGTAATGTTTGGGTTGTGATTTCCAGCACTGTAACTAATTAAAAAAAAGGAAAAAAAACAACAAAAAATCACAGACTCCTTGTCCCTGATTCGCAGACCCCAGTGCTGTAACAGAGAGGGCACTGTCAATCAACAGTCCTCATCATAATATTAAGCCACGCCCACCCGGAATATAATTAGAGCTGACTCATTCACGAACAATACATCACTACTGTAGTAAGATCATCACATCATGGGTTGAAGATTAAACTGCTGAAGTTGTAGCCTCTACAAAGCCTCTACAAGCCTCTTGTCTCTTACCGTGCTCTCCTGTCCAAATTTTTCATCTGAAGTGACTTCTGCTAAGACTGTCTTCTACAAAGAAAAGCTGGAATCCTCTGCACAAGATCCTCGCAAGCTCCACAACATCTTTTCTTCACTACTCAACCCACCGGATCCTCCTGCTCCATCCTCCCTGACTGCTGAAGACCTTGTTGCTTTTTATGATGAGAAGATTGGAAAAATCTGCCTGATATTCACTTCTACTCCTACACTACACACTGAGGACTCTCCTTCTCATTCGCTGACACAGTTTTCTAAACTAACAACAGAAGAAATCCTGAAAATCATCTTATCCTGCAATCCTACCACCTGCCCATTGGATCCAATCCTTTCCACAATGCTCCAGACCATCTCTCAAGACCTCCTCCCCTTCATCACCACTATCGTCAGTGGCTCCATAACATCTGGTCATGTACCAACCTTATTCAAGAGAACAAGGGTTATTCCCATCCTGAAGAAACCCTCTCTAGATCCCTCTGACATCAGCAACTACTGACCGGTATCACTTCTCTCTTTTCTTTCTAAAACCCTTGAAGGAACGGTCTATAATCAGCTGTCTTGCTATCTCTCACAGAACAACCTCCAAGATCCCAATCAGTCTGTCTTCAAACCGGCACACTCCACAGAGACTGCCCTTTTGGCCGTCAGTGAGAAGCTACATGCCAAATCAGCCAAACTATCTTCAGTCCTCATCCTCCTCGACCTTTCAGCAGCATTTGACACAGTGAACCACAAGACTCTCTTGTCCACCCTCATGAGCCTAGGAATTCGTGGTGCAGCATGGCAGTGGTTTGCTTCCTACCTGGAAGGTCGGTCATATCAGGTGACATGAAGGGGATCCACATCTGCTCCCCGCAGACTCTCCACTGGTGTTCCACAAGGCTCAGTACTTGGTCCTTTCCTGTTCTCCCTTTGTACCCGATCTCTTGGTGCGGTCATATACTCACATGGGTTTTCATACCACTGCTATGCAGATGACCCTCAACTCATCCTCTCCTTCCCTCCCTCAGACACTCATGTTTCTGCTTGGATATCAGCATGTCTGGCAGATATTTCATCATGGATGACAGCTCATCAGCTGAAAGTTAATCCCAATCCCAAAACTGAACTGCTGTTCATCCCAGGTGATTCATCCCTGTCTCAGGATCTTGCAATCTCCCTGGACAATTCTCTGATCTTGCCTTCAGTTACTGCACGCAACCTTGGGGTAACCATGGACAATCAACTGTCCTTCTCCTCTCACACTGCTAATCTGACACGCTCATGTTGATTTCTCCTTTATAACATCAGAAGAATTCATCCATTTCTTTCCACACAGGCCACACAGGTGCTTGTTCAGTCCCTTGTCATTTCAAGACTGGACTACTGCAACTCCCTCCTGGCAGGTCTGCCTCTGAGCGCCATTCGTCCTCTGCAACTGATCCAAAATGCAGCTGCACGATTGGTTTTCAATCTTCCTAAATTTTCCCACACCACCCCATTGCTGCGCTCCCTCCACTGGCTTCCGGGTACTCAGGGTACAAGGAAGGCATGCATTGAGACTCTTCTCTGTTCTGGCACCGAGGTGGTGGAATGAACTTCCCCTAGATGTCCGAACAGCTGAGTCACTGGCAGTCTTCAAACGACGTCTAAAGACTTACCTCTTCGTAAAGTACTTACGTTAGCACTTACACACACACACACACACACACACACACACACACACACACACACAAAAAAACCCTCCCAACAGAGTTTTGGGCTCCTAGTTTGTGACCTAGTGAGCCAATATCAGAATGTATTTTTGATAGACTTCAAAGCACTATTGTAAGTCGCTCTGGATAAGGGCGTCTGCCAAATGCCGTAAATGTACAAATACATATCACTCTTTGTGATTTGGTGTGTGTGTGTGTATGTGTGTGTGTGTGTGTGTGTGCAGGCGGTCTGAGTTACACTGCTCTGTACAATGTGCTTAACTTCCCTGTTGGAGTCGTCCCTGTCACTGAGGTCACGGCCGAGGATGAAGATCAGCTGAAACACTACACAGGGAACTTTGGAGACAGTTGGGACAAGCTCTTTGTCAAGGTGATTTATTTGTAACCTCTACCTGGTACAGGTTACAAACTGATCCATGAAAGTCGCTCAATTCACCTGAAAACATTTATATTTATGTCATTCAGGGCATTAAATTTTTTCCAGTAGTCTGAGAGTCGTATGTTTGTAATATTGAAGAAGCCCCACATTTCTGTCTTAATAATAACATGTAATTAAAATTTTTAAATTTAAATCCTGCCTTAAAAAAGTAAACTCGTCATCTTGTAGATCGCTAACTAGCCGAGCTGAGTCTCTGCTGTAACTCAAAGCGACTGCATTGTATTGCTGCATTGCATTCTGGGACTTTGAGTCCATCGTTTGCAAGAACGTCTCCAGTACTCCTATGCTGGATTTCTCATTAATATGATGTTGAACGTCGCTGAAAATGGTGCGTGAGAAAAGGAGCCCTATTAAACTCCTTCGTAACAGCGCTAGCAATATCCCCTTATGACATCAGCGTGGCACACAACCACTTACTTCTCCCTGGAATAAAATAGAAAATAGAGCACCAGCCAACATATTTAACACCAGAATCTGTAAACTCTTCACAGATATTTCAATCAAAACATATTTAATGTGTTCCAGGGTGGAGTTTACCTTTAAATAAAAAAATAAGTGTCAGACATTAAATCAGGGGAGATGTGGCTCATAGCAGGCACACACTAAGAACATGTACTCATGAAATATTGGTGTGTGTGTGTGTGTGTGTGTGTTACAGGCCATACGAGGTGGTGTGGGTCTGCCAATAGCAGTGCAGTGTGTGGCTCTGCCCTGGCAGGATGAGATGTGCTTACGCCTTATGAGAGAAGTGGAAGAGCTCTGTGCCAAGAACAAACGCTCCAACACACACCACTAAACACACACTGACACGCACATGTGGAGTGTCCTCATATACAGGTCACAGTGAATGAGCTGTTACTATGGAAACGATAACAAATTAGAACAAGCGCATTAATATAAACCTGTGATTTATGTTAAAGCCAGAACTACTGTCAGAGCTGCTGTTGTAGGAAATTCATCAACACCTTCGGATTGGATCAGATTTGAGAATTCAATAGCGTAATATGTGGTGTAATAAATTCTAATCCAGACCTGTTTATGTGTAAATGGTGTTACTGAGACAAATGCTCCTTTTATGATCCTGCGTAGACCAAATCCGATCAGAAACATTTATATTCATGACGCCACTTGATGAAGTTCAAGTGTGATCACGTGTACTGACGTAGCGGAGAATATATTTGTACTTCTGCGAAGTACTAGTTCATCGATTACAATAATTTCAGGGTTTTTATTCTAATCTGTTTCATTGAATGGAGATGATTAGTAATGACAAATCGTTATTAATTATTCATTCATAAATATTCCGTAGTTACTTGTTCTGCCAACAGCAAAATGTATGAAGGTCCAAAACGTTTTGCTTTCTAATCACAAAGTTTATACATTTATATGTTTGACGATGATGTAAGTTAGTAGTTGAGTTCGTTTGAGCTTGATTAGGTCATGAAGGTGTTTTTCGCACTTGTACTGATAGCTAAAGAGGCGTGTCTCTGCAGAGTGGAGCAAGTTGTGAGTGGGCGGGGCACTTCGAAGCGGATTACTGCTGCTGATTGGTCAATGTTGGTGCCAGAGGATGTATCTGGACATTTGCTTGGTTAAAATTTATCATTGCCTGATGCTTCAGTCCAGTTAGTGGTGGTGTGGAGACTAAGTGGTACCCTCTGCCATCTTTGCTTTCTTTATATGTAGCACAGGCGTATGACAGTTCTGATGTCAAAGTTGTGATGTTTTTTTGGTTTCCATGAAGCAGAAATCTCCCACTTGCACATCTCCAGTATGCAGAAATACAAACCTGATTAGTCCTTTCAAAACCGATTTTAACAAGCTGCTTAAACCGGGTAGTTGTCTGGCATTAATCAATGATGAAAATCATGAAAATGGCACAGGGCTAATGCTAACATTAACACCTAAGCTACTTTAGCCGTGAACATTTACATTTATTGGTGTCTTTATAAAATAGGAAACATGCATCACACACCTCTGCAAAACTAGAAACCATGTTTGAATGATTTTTCTATTTGTCGTCAGTCATGACACACACTGATCAACCCTCACCTGATTGTCTAAACACAACACAATAAAGAACTATGTGTCTAATAAAGGCTGTTTTGGATGTTTACAATGAAAGCGAATAAAATCAGGTTGTGTATGTTGAGATGAATATGAGTCTGTAGATAAACCTACAGAAAGATATACGCACACGGAGTAATGCTCAGAGTAAGTACACAAAATGAACCCAGCCCTGTGTTCACACTAGCAAGCGCCAAAATACTTGTGCTGTTTGTAGCTACTTTTGTCAATTTTTGTGGCCGTGACCTGTCCAGCATTGTAATCAAAATGTACTGTATATCCTACAGATAACTAATTCAACACAAAATGTTACATGTTATTTGCTACACTTTCTTCCAGCTTCATTGGCAGATTAGCATAGAAAGCTAACTGTACCAGCTACGTACACTCACCAAAGGCACCAAAGATCTCTGCTACTTCCACACTTTATTTATTTATATATAGAGAGTTACGATTTGTGTGATTGATTTATAAAAAAAAAAAAAAAAGTTCATATCCGGTTTGATAAACGAGGTCCAATTTCATCAATAATTAAAAAAAAATGCAATTTCATCATGTAAAAAAAAGCCGGGAAGGGTAAGGAGGAAATTTTTTAAAAAGGAAAGAATGGAAGCAAGCAAAAGATAAGGAAGAATTCAAGGAAGGGAACAACAGAAAATGTGAAGGAAAATGAATACAAAGGAAAATGAAGACATGGAAGGAAAAGACTGATGGAAAGAAGGACCTGAGGGTAACAACAAAAAGTAATGTGAAGATAAAAAAAAAAGCAATGTGAATAAAGGCGAAGATAAAAGAAAGGAAAAAAATAATGAAGGAAGTATGAAAATGACCAAAATAGGAAAACATTAAAAAAAAAAAAAAAAAAAAAAATAATGAGTCAGGTAATTTGGCTCAGCTCACCAAAAAGAGTCGACTCTTTCGAATCTCCTACAGCTAATTAGCTTACTGTAAGTATCCCTGCTTCAATGCTATTGCGCCCGTGCTTCATCAGCACAATAGGTTCTGTTTGTCTTGCTTCCTCCTACACACAGCTGAGAGTCAAACACATTCACCACTCACAAACAGCTCAGATGTTAAAACGTGGTTTCCATGAATGCATTCTTTGTATTCAATTACATTGCAAGAATAATGGCATCGCATACATACACACATATAAACAATAACGGTTCACGTATGCAAGTCGGTTTTCAGGTTTCATCTAAAAGAGCCGACTCCTCTGAATACTTGGCAACCAGTGTGTGACTCTCCTGCTCATGCAGGGTCAGAGTGAACAGCGTGAGGGTATGTGTGTGTGTGTGTAGATAATACTGAGTGTAGCAGGAACCGGTTGGAGCAGGTGAGCAGAGACATGGATGTTGAGTGGAAGCGTGTAGTAGTGCCGCTGCTCTGTGCTGCCGGTGTGAGTGTTTTCCTGCTGAAATGGACAGAACAGCAGAAGGTGAAGAGGAAACTGCAGAGAGCCAGAGAGAAGAGAGAGAAGGAGCTCGGACAGGCAGAGAAAGCTGTGAGCTGCTTTAAGACTCAGGTATGCACGTATACTGGTTTCACCTGTTCATCATCACGTTTCACTCTAATGACCCTGTTCCAGGTTTAGTGAGAAACTTATGCTTCACTCACAAACTCTTGAGCTCTGCATAACACTTTCACATCATTCCTTACACACTCTGATATTGCAGCGAATTAATTCCAAGCAGGGGACAAAGAAATACAACGTTAAATAAAATTAAAGCTGCAAGCAGCATTTTCGGGGGCCAAGCACCCATTCTCGGTGAGCTGCACATTCATAGACGTGCTACAATTGTTGCCTAAGCAATCACAGGAAAGCAGAGCCATAACTTTAGGCAAAGGGATTCAAGAGTGATTGTAGTTTAACTCATGAGTTGCATGTTTTGACCACAGACAGTGGTGGAATTCTCTGACTGTAGGAGCAAAGGTCTAGATAAACAAATGGGCCGCAGGGTGGCATTACTGCTGCAGCTGCCACTTCTGCTGTGACCTGTGGAGTTGTCTGTTGCTACTTTGACCTTAGGTTGTGATTGCTACTGCTATGACCTAATTTTTTTTTTCTACTTGCAATTTAAATACATCTAAGGTATTTATGTGGTTTCTCATCAGTTTGGACCTTTTTTCTCCACTTTACGCAAGTTTAGACAGGTGCCAATATGACGTGAGCCAAATTTGGTGAAGATTGGACAAGATTTGGAGGAGAAGTAGCAAAAATAGCAGTTAGATAGAAGCATTTTTGGCATGTTATTGTAACTTTTGACAACCAAAATTCCTGAAGGTCCTGAAGATGCCTACTAAGATTTGTGTCAGTGTGCAAGGTTGTTGCTGAGATACAGCTTCACCTCCTGTTTGGCGGCTTCGCAGTCAGATTTGTCGGCACATTACAGGCAAACCATTTGGAATATCAACATTCTTTTGATAATTTTTGTCCAGGTTGGTCTGAATATGGTGTATTCCAAATTTAGTGTTGATTGGACATAATTTGTAGGAGGAGTAGTGAAAAAAACAGTTTTTGACAAAATCCAAGATGGCGGAAAAACTAGTTCGGCAGAAATTGACGTCATGGGGTGCGTTGAACTCGTCTTGACCGAGGGAATCCAGGGATGCCATGGTTCAAAAGCTATGACCATAAACGTACTTCCAAATTCGGCCAAAATTTGACCTGATGGTGGCGCTAGAGAGTTCAGAGCACTTGGCCCAAATTTGGTCAGAATGTTCCTTAGACCCTCTCCAATCAGTGTGCCTAACTTCTTCTTCTGGCTAGGGTGTCTATGGGCTGCCATAGACACCCTAGCCAGAAGAAGAAGAAGAAGAAGAAGAAGAAGAAGAAGAAGAAGAAGAAGAGGTAGAATAACAGTAGGGTGCCTATGCACTTTTGGTGCTTGGCCCCCTAATTACTGTGTGACCTGCACAGATAAATTGAGAAGTGTGACAAGTTCATGTATTTTGAGTGGATGCTACACATCAGTAGTAGCAGTAATGGCATATTTTTTTTTATTATTATTTGAATTATTCAATGCATCATCCCCATTATTAATAATGTTGCCATAAAATACCATTATAACAGTTCTACTGAAAATGAGTAAAATAACTTACACTATATGGCTAAAGTTTGTGGATACCTGACCATCACACCCGTAGGTGCTTGCTGTGCTCATACTGTAGCAAGCTGCCACACAGCTTTCATTCAGAAACGGAAAAATATACATGATTCTGATGTCTGTCTGTCTGTCTGTCAAGCTACATGTCTGCCTGTCTGTCAAGCTACATGTCTATCTGACTTTCAAGATACCTCTCTGTCTGTCTGTCTGTCTCTCAAGCCCATGTCTGTCTGACTTTCAAGCTGTCTGTCTGTCTGTCTGTCTGTCAAACTGCATGCCTGTCTGTCTGTCTGTTAGTCAAACTACATCTGTCTGTCAAGCTACATGTCTGTTTGCCTGACGAGCTACATGTCTGTCTGTCTGTCTGTCTGTCTGTCTCTCCCAACCTGCCTGTCTGTGTGACTGTCAAACTACATATCTATCTCTCCACCCATTTGTATTTCTGCCTGTTGTATTTCTGCCTATCTATCTCTCTCTCTGATTGTGTAACATATCGGTTGAATAGTCTTTTGTTTGCAGAACGCTGGTGTTGATTTGAGCTCCATCGTGACTCTCCCACTGGCTGAGTTGAGTCAGCGGATCAGAGGAGGATCTCTACAGCCCGAAGCTGTGCTCCACGCCTACATGGAGAAGGTTCAGTGCACTCTTTATCTCACTCCTGCTCATTTACACATTGACACAGTGATCACACACTCACACATGCCCCCAGCCCTCTTGTGTTTGTCTGTAGATAGGCTGACTGGGTTATAAAATTGTCTACTGAATAACCATCTTATTGTCTCACTAAAGCAACAGCCAATAACAATGTGGTTAAGCAAATTAAAGGAGGCATTCATTTGCTCATTTGATGTCTGGGTGCTTAAATGTGGAATCGTATTTATGAGTGCTATGACCTTTTGTGAATTTCATTATAGCGTAGCTGCTGCGCAAAATGATGCTATGCATACAGTTGTATAGTTTCTGGTAGACCTTTTTCCTAGTTTTTGTGTGCTTTTGTGTGTTTGTAAAATGACATTTTATTACCTGGGAGAGTTCAGTATCACCCATATATAAACTAGGTTTTTTTTTTAACCTTGATACTATACTATTACTACTGAACTGTATGACATACAGTATTTGTACAGTAGTCAGGTAACAAAATGTGCAGCAAGAACTGTTGTCCTGTGTTCTACAGGCTCTGGAGGTGAACAAGAAACTGAACTGTGCTACTGCTGTCCTCACAGAGAGTCTGAAACAACTGGAAGACGTCGAGTCGCACAAAGACGGCCTTCTTTACGGCATTCCCATCAGCATCAAGGACAATGTGGAATATGAGGTACTGATGGAGGGAATGCCATCAGACTAGTATAACCTGATAATACCTGATCTTGGTGTAATTTTCGTTGTGTAATCCAATACAATGGATTGGAGAAGAAACAGTGACTATAAGGGCAAACTGCAGAATGTCAGCTTTAAATCAAGAATATTTCTTGGTGTAGTGGGTAAAATAATGGATAATGGATTAAAGTTCTTCATCATATTGATATGATATGATATGATATAGGCATACCAAGATGCGGGTAGCAGTTGGGGTATCTGATGGGAAGAACAGAATGAGTCCGTGAAAATATTACAGTAGATATTACACCAAGAGAAAAGTGGTACAGTAGATAGGCCTACCGGGAACAGGCCCAGGGGCCCAAGGAGTCAGGTGGCCCCAAAGGCAGAGCCTCTATGTGCTGTAAAGTTGCTTTTATAAACTACCCTGTGTCAAAAAAAAGTCTACCAAGGTCGAAAGGTCTCCCTGAAAAACTGGAGACGTCACCTACGCAATAACTTCGAAGATGTCACATAAAAGAAACCATCATTACACCTTCAGAGTGAACGTTTATTACCGTAGTTTTCTGTAGGATTTAGGGGCTGAATTCTTTGTTATTAGAGGCTCTAAGACTTCCTGTAGCTCAGTATCTACTACACTATCCTGTAGGCATGTAAATGTTAATTAATTAATTAATTTATTTATGGCCATATACAGCTAAGGGTGTTTTGTGAGACCCCGAAGGGGCTGTAATCTAAGGCTATTAATTCCTATAACTTATTTAACATATTCTGTTAATTAACACCAATAACCCAGGAGCTGTGAAATTAGACTCGGATGTTTGTGGGATAAAGAAGAGCTTACAGAATCTATTTAAGTATATGCGCTAATACGTGATACGCTTTTTTTAAGGAACGCATTCCTTGTTTTATTGGCTACCAGCTGCTATGGTAAGAAAGAGGATTAGCCAATCAGGTTCATGCTTTTTCCTCGCATATGCATATGCAATATAGCACAGAGATGTTGAGGTGAGAGCCGATGAATTAGCCTACTGGAGGTTTACTGCAGAAAAAGGAAAACAAAAGTAGATCAGAATTTCTAAGATAAGGCATAATGTTCTCCTATTATTGAAGTTATTTTAACCATTTTCAGTAGAACGGTCATAAAGTTAATTTATGACAGCGTTAATAATATAGCAAGGCTGTTCAATGGTAGATTTTGTTTGATGGTTGATGTTGGTTGATCAGACAAGGTCGTTTGATGGTTGATTTTATTTTGTATATATACTCATGACACCAACAGTAATTCCTGTTTACACACCTGCCCACATCCGATGTATTTCTGAATTGTTTTGAGACAAAATCAGGAGAGAAGGCGCTAATTTTGTACAGTAAACTAATTGGTGTGAAATGCAGAGAAGTAGATACCCTTAGCCGATGCATTGTTATTTGTGCATCTATGCCCAGGGTCCCATTGTCTCATAATCTGTCCATGGGCCCAATCATTGAGCCTTGAGGGACACCAGTAGACAGCCTTGCTTAGCCAATGATCCTAACGCTGGAGAGGACACATCATAACATAATTTTACTTGGGTATTTTCTAGGCCATATTCCCATAATCTAAGAAGACGTGCTAGAAAAACAGCAAGTCAGCATTTTCATAAACACAAAACAAAAGGACAGAAAATGAGAACATTACAGAATAAGACACACAACATTTATAACTTTACAAAGACAAACAGACTATACATACATACACACACAACCAATGATCAAAATCAGATAGCGACATGTGGGAGTGACCAGGGTGGAGATTGGAGAAGAGGAAAAAAATCCATGACATTAGCATTGTCCCAAATGCCGAGAAGTCGATCAAACTTGACTATCTAGAGGAAGTAAAAGTCATAACAAGGTTTCCGTAGGTGAACCTGCGGAAGGATCATTAACGGCTGGTGTGTCCTGGGTTAACGCTACGTCAATTCGGGTTAAAATTTAACATCAGATTTATCTGTTGTGTTGGAGTAACAAAACCAGAGAGGGTGTGTTTATTTATGTAACACACTCTGGTAAAGGGTGACACGACTTTACAGTTAACAAGATATGATAAAGGGAACTGGAATTAGTGCAGTCAACTTCAGCGATCACATGGCTGAATTGTGACATTGTCACAAATTCAACATAAAGGTCATCGCCACTCAGCTCCTCTTCGCTCGGCTGATCTCTGTTATATAGTCACGAATTCTTTCAGTGTGTTTTGGATAAAATTCCCATTTCCAGATGGGCTGGTTTGCGTATTTCAGAAACTGCTGATCTCCTGGGAATTTCACACACAACAATCTCTAGAGTTTACACAGAATTGTGGGAAAAACAAAAAAAAAAACATAATGTGAGTGGAGGGTCTGCAGGCTGAAACACCTTGTTGACGAGAGAGATCAGAGGAGAATAACCGGACAGGTCTGAGCTGAGAGGAAGTAACTCCAAATAAGCACTCTTTACTATCGTGGTGAGCAGAAAAGCATCTCCGAATGCACAACACCTCAAACCTTGAATTGAAGACCTCATCAGGTTCCACTTCTGTCAGCTAAGAACAAGAATCTGAGGCTATCATGGGCAAAGACTCACCCAAACTGGACAGCTGAAGATTAGAAAAAGACCAGGTGATTTTTTAGTGATTCTAGTTAGAGTGTGTACCCATGATAGCCTCAGATTTTGGCTGTTTGCCTGAATTCCTGCCACAAAAAATCCATGAAAATCCATCTACACATACACAGTGTGATGAAATATCGTCTTTCCAGGATCACAGTGGATGAAATAACACACAGTTAGACACACCATAGACAACTATACATTTTCAGTAAATGTGTGTGTTTCAAGTGTGACATGATGCAATAATGAAAAGGAAAAAAAAGTCCCGCGTGAGGAATTACATGTGTGAATAATTCTGTGTGTGTGTATGTGTGCGTGTAGGGCTACGACTCTTCCTGTGGCGTGCTGACTAAGCTGGATGATCCTGCCGTTAAGGACAGTGTGTTGGTCTCAGTACTGAAGAAGCAGGGTGCAATCCCCTTCATCAAAACCAACATCCCACAGGGTCTCCTCAAGTAAGAAACGCTCTACAAAACACACTGTCACACACTCCGCGTGTGTAATGTGCTTAGTGAAGGCAGGACGCAAGTCCGAAACCTCAATCTGTGAAATATAACACTCCATTTGGATGCTCTTTAACATCTGTAACTCATCATCTTGATAAAGATGCTAGCAAAACAAAGTCAGGTGTTCGGCTAAACACTTTTTTTTTTTTCCAACTCGGCTACGGTGTCTTTTATCTCACATTGACAGAATGACATCAGATTGAAAGCCACACCTGTTTCAGCTCAAGAAAACGCTGATAATTAGCACACGCTTCTGTTTATATTCCAGCTCATTCATTTTCCTTTAAATCCGCCTGGAGGAAAGCAGTTGAAAATAGACCCTGAAATGTCATTTATTGTGTTAAGAACGTTATGTGTTTGATATTTTAGTTTCATAGGAATCATTCAGTACTACAAAGACGTCTACATGTAGGGTTTAGCCGTAGCATTGGCAATTTGTTTCCTGCTTGCTACAGTGATACAGGAGATATGTGAAAAATCTTTTTTTTTTTTTTTTTTTTTGCTTTTCCAACGAAAGCAATAAAATTCGCCCGGCAGAAAAGCTAATTGACTGAAAAGGAAAGGATGCTGGATGTGAAATATGCAAATCTACTTCTGGGAGTGGGTCCTTTTGTTTCGCTCTGTGTCTTCATCTAGGTGAATTTTGACGTGTGATTTCGTGAACCTTAGTCTTGTGAGCCAATAGTAAGCAAGTAGGTTGGGCTGCGGTCTATTTGTTTGGGGAAAAAAATGGAGGAGCTGCTTATTATTAAGTAACGATTACACTAGACATCTGCCTTGTTGTTTTCTTACTGTTGCTTGGCAACAGTATCTGATAAATATCTGAAAAAAGATATTTGCACATCTGGAATTGGCATACTCTATTCTAAAACAAGTGCTCTGGTTTGACTGGTTGGACTTGTTATGATGCCTAATAATAGCATTATGAATTATGAGTATCATCACCATCACTGTGCTGTGCAGGGTAACAAATTATGAGGTGCCTTTTTTTCCTTACATCAGTACAAGCAAATTAAATTATAAAATGTGATGGAAAATTAAATGCTTTAATCTGTAAAGGCTAGGCAGTTTTTATGCATGTACCGAAAGCTCCGATATTTAGCAGAACCACTTCTGATGCTTATTTTTTTT
>CM040976.1:2752583-2789589 GCA_022985145.1 Pangasius djambal | reverse complement strand
GTTATATAGACTGAGACTAGTGTGTTATATAGACTGAGACTAGTGCGTTATATAGACTGAGACTAGTGTGCTATATAGACTGAGACGAGTGCGTTATATAGACTGAGACTAGTGCGTTATATAGACTGAGACTAGTGTGCTATATTGACTGAGACTAGTGTGTTATATAGACTGAGACTAGTGCGTTATATAGACTGAGACTAGTGCGTTATATAGACTGAGACTAGTGTGTTATATAGACTGAGACTAGTGTGTTATATAGACTGAGACTAGTGCGTTATATAGACTGAGACTAGTGTGCTATATAGACTGAGACGAGTGCGTTACATAGACTTAGACAGTTGCACTACATAGATGCACTATATAGACCGAGTCTAAAGCACTACATTGACCGGGACTAGTGCACTATATAAAATATGACTAAGCCTAGTGCACTACATAGACTGAGCCTCAGTCCTCGTATTTTATATAGTACATTTCTCTCAGTCTATGTAGTAGACTAGTTTCGGCCTATGTAATGCACTAGACACTTCATAGACAGACTAGTCTCAGGCAATGTAATGCAATAAACACTTCATGGTAGACTAGTCTCAGCCTATGTAATGCACTAGACACTTCATGGTAGACTAGTCTCAGCCTATGTAATGCACTAGACACTGCATAGTAGACTAATCTCAGCTGATGTAATGCACTAGATTCTTCATAGCAGACTAGTCTCAGCTTATGTAATGCACTAGACACTTCATAGACAAACTAGTCTCAGCCTATGTAATGCAATAGACACTGCATAGTAGACTAGTTTCAGCCTATGTAATGCAATAGACACTGCATAGTAGACTAATCTCAGCCTATGCATGCAATAGACACTTCATAATAGACTAATCTCAGCTGATGTAATGCACTAGATTCTTCATAGCAGACTAGTCTCAGCCTATGTAATGCATTAGACACTACATAGTAGACTAGGCTCTGTACTACGTTTTAGTCTATGTGCATTAAAGTAGCAGGTTAGGCACATGCTACAAATCTGAGCTGTGATTTGACTATTATTCTCCACTGGTGAGAATGTTGCATTATTAGTGCTAAAATGTTGTGTGAGAGATGTGTGTATCTGACTTACTTTGTGTCCTGGTGGTCCCTGGGGTCCAGTGTCACCGTTAGGTCCAGGCAAACCCTAAGTTAAAAAAAAAAACATGAGAACACACACCTACACACTTCAGGCAAAATGGCTGACACACTGTCATGATGTTTTTGTAATTCATATATCTCTTCATGGCTGTTGTATGAGAGGTTTTTAGATACTTGTGAAAGTTTCTGTGAGGAGACATTTATTTAGTAATTTTGGAAGGAGACTCCAGTGGAAAGTCTGAAAAGTCTTTAGGACAGAAGACTTTGTGGTGTTTTTTTTTTTACTTGTGGCTAGCTGCATGTTTTTCTCTTATTCTCTTAACTTCAAGAGAGGAAAAAAAAAATAGAGTCTAGTGATGGAACTAGCTAGGTAAACATGGTTTAAGTGTTTATAGCTGCTATAATGTAAGTGATAACAGGAATGAACTTGTTTAGCACAACATTAAATGTAACTACAAATGGATAAAAAGTATGACGTGACATTCTTTAATTAATAAAAAAAAAATGTACTCTTTGTCAAATAAAACAGTTTGGGTTGTGCTATTATGGGAAAATAATAAATTCCAATCAGTGAGTTTGAGTGTTTTATCATTTACTCTTGAATTAACCAAAAGGAATTTTGTAAATCTTGATAACTGCAGTAAAAGGTGCAGGAAAGAGTGTGACGATATATAACAACATATAAACAATAAACCTGCAGTCCTCTGTTTCCACTGATGCCCACTGGACCTTCAGGACCCTGTTAGAAACAAATCAGACAGAAGATGTGTATCAGAATCGATCTAAGAGTTGTCCAGTGGATGGTCAGCGGACGCTCAGTCTATATAATGTGTGTGCGAGGAGTCGCACGCTCACTCTGTCTCCTTTGACACCAGGCATCCCGCATTCACCTCGCTCTCCCTGGCAAGGAAAGAAGGCCATGAGACACAAACGGCAGGGTGCCATTATTTTTTCACAGCAATTGAACTTAACAAAACTGAAACATTCTTAATAACCAGGATTCTTACCTTTTCTCCTCTACTTCCCGGTTTGCCCTGATGACCAAAAGCACAGACAACACAAAGCATTATCTACCAGGTTACATATTTTGTTGAAAATCAGGTTCTAAAAAAAAAAAAAAATTAATAAAATGGAGACTGACCTCGGAGCCGTTTTGCCCTGGCAGCCCTTGAAGTCCGCTCTCACCCTATTAGGAAACAGGGAGCCAGATTTTAATCACGTCGAGGATTTATTTCACCAAATCCTCACTTTCTCCCACATTTCAGAATAACCGTATAAATATATTATAATACGTAGAAATATGCGGTGACTAAAGAGAATAATAGAATGATAGTACATTATCCTTATATACATAATCAGAGGTGGCAACATCGCTGATAAAATCCTAGTCAGTGTATGGGACGTTTCTCACGTAAAAAATAATAAAACATACACGTTTGAACTGATTTTCTAACCGCAATCTGCAGAAATGTTATAAGCTTCGCGTATGAGCTTAGTTTATATAATTGTTACAAAACGAACATACGTCCAGTCTGCAGCTTGTCCATATAATACTGCGCATAAAAATAAAGTATATAACGTATAATAATAATAATAACTGTAAATGCTTTTCTGACCTTCTGCCCTTTCGGCCCTGGACTTCCATCATCTCCTGGTCGACCCCTTTTCCCCTACCATACAGAGAGAGAGAGAGAAAGAGAGAGAGAGTAATGTAAAGTACAGACAAAATATTTGCCCCTTAACAACACACATTATTCGGAATGAACAAATAATGTGTAATTTGTAGTTAACAGGTTTGCTGTTCTTTTCTCACTACAGGGAAATTACTGTCCATTGTAATCACACACACACACACACACACACACGCACGCACACACACACACACACACACACACACATACACACACACACACTACAGATGCACTGGATAGAAATCAGGCTAAAATATTCCTTTAATTAAAGAGCACTAATCTACATCTACAGATATGACCTACGCAACAGGCAGTAATGTTTTCACTGTGAATAAATAAATGCCCCGCAGAAAGAGAAGGAATTCAGTAAATGTGTTTTAGCTTGCAGGTTAATTGTCGCTGGATTCCCCACGCTTGAGGTGAACACTGAAAGACGTCTCACCGCCCAGTTATCCCGAACATCACTGTGTGTAAAGGAGAGATGCGAAAAGAAACCGAAATCCTCCACAAACAGTTTTCTTATCTTCCCTAATCATCTCACGGCTCAGCTACTCCAAAGCTCTGCATGACGTCCTATCAGCTTCACGCCACTTCTAGTCCTCGTTCAACTGATAAAACACACACGCTATACTCCTCTTCTGAGAGAGTGTGTTTTATAGTCAGGTCCAGAATTATTGGCATCCTTCAAAAACACAGGCTGTATAAGATAAATGTTACAAAAGATACTATTTTTTAGAATTTTCTGTCAGTGTTGTGATGATTTTGGTCTAGAACATCGCTCAAAAATCTGTTCAATTGGTTTGAGAGCTGGTCTCTATGAAGGCCATAACATATGCTATGATTTACAGCATTTTCATCCTCATCAAACCATTCGGTGAGCCCTTGTGCTGTGTGAATAGGGGCGGAGTCATCAGAGAAGAGACCACACCCATCAGGATCACAGACTGGGGTGTATTTACTTACAGCTGGCCCGCTTGGTCCTCTCTCTCCTTTCTCACACATACATCTCTTCTCCAGAGGACACTGTAAACACACACACACACACACACACACAAAGAATATGGTCCATAGAAGGAGGTGATGATTTAATGACCAAACTAGAGTTTTTTAAATTCACACTCACCGCCTCATCTGCCAACGCCGTCTAGAATAGGAAAAGGAAAATAATATTAATTCAATTTTGTCATGAAAATCTCTACAAACATCTGTGTCGATTCAAGATCAACAACCGTCATTACACTACACATGGCTTGCATATGGAGTCGGTTTTACCTCTTCATCAACCAGATTGATCAACTGATGGAAAACATTTTGGGAATTTTTTTTTTTTTTTTGGGGGGGGGGGGGGGGGGGGGGGGATTTGTTTTGAACCAGACTCAAAAGCAAACCCATTGCTCAATGCGTATAGAGCGTATGCACATGATATTATTTTCATATGTTTTGTTTGTTTGTTTGTTTGTTTTACAAAAAGCTAAACATTAGCTAAACAAATAGTACTAGTAGTAACTAGCACATTAACCACTGCAAAGTTGTTCAAAATTAAAATATGGCTTCCACCCTCGTTTTCCAGCAGCTTGTAAAATAGCACTTGATCCAGCACACCCTATTATTTTGTATGATAAACTAGAAGTACAGCAGCAGAAAGAGTGAAGCTAAGGTGGGGGGGTTAAAAAAAATGCAAGTAGCAAGTATAGAGTAGCGGCAAATGATTGGACAGGCCACAAAAAAAAAAAAAAATTTAACTGTTTAAATTATAATGAGCCAGCAGTCAATTGTGTGCACAAGTTAATGTAGCTACAACATACTAAATTAATTTATTATGCATTTAATTGATCAAATTAATAAAATAATGCCAGTGTTTTTGTGAATTGAATATGCTCTCCAGTACAGAAAGCATATCCGTGGTATGAAGGATAAGCTGACTGAGCACTCATCTGCTGTGCTTACAGCTCACTTAAAATGATTTCATAACTTCATCCATCCATAATGTGGTCTTGGAGGTAAAAAAACTTTCTCATGGACTTTATATGAATTGAAAACATCATGTCATTTCAGTGTGATATATTGCAGTTGCGTTATACTCTCAGACAGATGCACTGGACTTCATGCTGCTCCTCGTTGGAGGTGATGTCATGCAAGAAAAATATGCCTCAGTTCCAGATCAGAATCGTGTACATGTCTGTAGTTATGTCTGAATACTGACGTGAGCAATTTCGGTATTAACTCCTCACCATGTGCACTTAACTCAGATCTGAAAAGTCTTTTGTGGCGGTTAAAACTTTGCCTACACCAATGCAGCGGCGTTAGTTAGGAACAGTGTGTATTTCTAATTAAACTTCTCCTCAGAAGGTGCTTTATCTTAAATTATTTTTGGTTTAAAAGAACAAACTCCAACGTGATTTAGTGTGTAAAGTAAGTAAAGAAAAGAAAAAGTGGGGAAGTTAGATTTTCTTTTTAACTGATCACTGATCAAGTACTGCTTGTATTACTTTATGATAGCTGATGAAATAAAAGTTCATAAGTTCATTGTAGACTTTTGAGCCTGACTCAATCACTCTCTCTCTCTCTCTCTCTCTCTCTCTCACACACACACACACACACACACACACAGAGTGTTTTTTAAATACCTGTGTATATGTGCCACCTTTTTCTCCCTCTCTAGTCTCATCATGTCATGGCTTAACCTTAGAAGCCGAATCAGTTTACCGTGGAATTAAACACACTGACTCAGAGTGTATGAACTCACTGTGTGAATGCTAAGAGCAGTAAATCGTGCCTCATCAGGTCTCTGCATTTATTAGATGTACTCAGTACACAGTTGAGTCACTTGGCCCTGAAACACGCTCACCTTTCTCCGAATTCCACTGCAGCGTTTGTTTAAATATTAAAGGCACCAGCAAATGACTTAAACGCTCAAATGCTGAGGCAATAAATACATTCTTATTATATATTATATGCCGCTTATACTGTATGCTAGCTTTTGATAGAAGACGCCATGCTAACAGGTCACTGTCATCGTCACTTAACAAGAGAGTGTGGTGTGTTGTGATGGTGCACCATGCTAATTGGCTAAGTAGTGGCTCACATATAAAATAACTGGGATGCTAAATCTGCTAAGAACGCATAACCACTAGCTATTTGTTACAAATAAATATAAGGTGCTAACCTTATATTTCGCTTCTTTGCACATTCATCTGTATTTTAGATTTGTAAACTGAGTGAATTATCTGTAATACACACACTCGCTTGGTCACTGAGAATTAAGTTTTGCAATATACTAGCACTTGGGATGTTTAAAATGGCTAATCTTCTAGCAACACTTGTATTGTAGCATTTGTAACAGTATCCAGATATACATATGAAGGAAAAAGTGAAACTTCCAAGCAGATGTATGCCACATGGAATGAGAAAATGTATATATAGATTCTCTTCAAGGTTTCTCATATTTCAAGTGTTTCAGCATGTCAGAAAATCAGAAACAGCAGCACGAGAAGGTTACAAAATGTCGATAAAAGATGAGTAAGACATCCGCTTATCTCTCTCTTTATGGCCTCAGTACAGTACCTCATGTGTCTAACTAGAACAAGGACGCAGTACCGCAGAGCAAAGCGAAGAACACAATCAAAACTAGAACCCAATTACGGTTTACGGACGCCATTTTATACGCGGGATTGCTTTTTAATCAGGATGATATTGCACACAATATGCGGTACAAGGTCCGAATAAATGGCGACTTTCCAATGTCTATGCAAATGTGCCAACATTTACAGTTTAGCCTTTGCATTTGAGGTCAATCATCCATACATGCATGTTAGAATATTAGGCCACGCCCATCACAACATTCTTAGCGGTCTGATCGGTGAGCTCTGCTGGTGTACTTTTCCTTTCTAATGTGGCTTAGTGCCCTCATGTCATTTTATCTCTCTGGATTTCAATCACACCATGACACCAAAATAAAACACCCATTCAAGATTATTCATTCCTTCATTTTGTTCATCTTACGTTATCGCTTTATCTTAGTCAGGGTCTCTGCAGATCTGGAGCCTATCCCAGGAACATTAGGTGTGAGGCTGTACACTCTGTATAGGATGCAAGTTCATTACTGAGCACTATTGTAGACATCCACCTAGGGATAATTTAGCGTAGCCAGTTCACCTACTGGCTTGTTTATGGGAGGTGGGAGGAAACTGGAGAATCTGGAGGAACTCCATACAGATACAGGGAGAACATGTGAAACTCCACACAGACAGTTACCCGAGATCAGGATCAGGGATCTTGGCGCTTACACTTTACCTTTGTTTGCAGAAATGTATTAGATTTAATTCTGAATATTTGCTATAAAACAAGATTAAACTAGCCTAATTTGGCAACACTGATATTAATTGTCCTGCTAATTCAATGTTCATTGAGTCATCATGCAAGTTTCCTGCCCCAGTGGACCTCTATTAGCGCTTGTTGCAGATCCCATTTTTGACCACTAGGAAGCTAATTAACACATTTGTCCAGTATCTAGAAAGATGTCAGTGGAAGATCAGCCTATATCTGCATAATAACAGCAACATTTTTTAAAATCTTTGGGCCTTCAAAAGTGATCATTAGTATTTCAACAGAAACCAAAACCTATGGAGTTGTGAACGAGGACTTTATGAAGATTAACGTTTGTTGAATTGCCGGTATGTAGAATATGTTCAGGCTCTGCTTCGCCTGCCCTTATGGACAACCCGGGAGGACAATGATCTAAAAAAATCATGAATCTAAGCCTGTTTATAATATTTAAGAAATGGAATACGGAGTACTGTATGTGGAAGATCTCATAGAGATCACTTGTCAGGTGGCAGGGAAGGAAGCAAGTGCAGATGATGGCTTTTATTTAGGCAAGATGTGAGATTGATACTTTGCAGTTTTGTGTGTGTGTGTGTGTGTGTGTGTTATATAGGTGTGGATTTATCTGAGTCCAGGTGTGTGCAACCAGAAATCTGGTGATCTTGAACGTAGCAGAGAGTGCGTGTGCCAGGATGTGTAGTCCTGCTCGGCCATGTTTGTCCATGTGAAGATGGATTCTGGGAATTGTAGTGACATTTTCAATCTCAGTTGATTGAGGCTATAAACACACATTAAACAGTTGCCATGAATTCCCCTTCTCAGTGTCTGTCATGGTTCCCAATGTGATGAGCTGTTATCGTCCTGAGATTGGTTTGTCCTTGATTAATTTGTCTGTGTATACCTGGCTGTTTCTTTCTAGCATCGAGAATGGTGTTACTTTAAATCTGAGCCTTGGTTTCTGGAGTTACTGAGTTTCTCAGTGCACTTCCTGGTTTTGACCTTCGCCTGTTTCCCTCTGTTTTGAATATCGATTATCCCTCTTTGACTTTGCCTGCATGTATTTTCACCCCGGCTATGGAAAGTGGATATGATTCTCCACGTTCTGATTCACCCAAACAACAAGTATACAACACTATGGTACTGCATTAGCTGACTTTGAGGCAGTCTGTGGATTTTTTTTTTCAATGTACTACCGAAAACCATATTTGATTCTCAGTTTACACAAACAAATGATTTGAGTGAGAGTAGCTGTTAACATTGATTAACAGAAAGCATAAATCGCCTTTTCCTGGAGAGTCCGACTTTTTTGCAAATCTATGCTATCCTGCCTTTTTATTCAAACTTCGCTGCATCTTTTATACAACCTTCAAGCTTGGAATAAATATAAATGAATATGATCAATATTTCAGTTATTTCCCCAGGAGCATTAAAATATAACATATATATTAAAGACATATATTAAAAGCTAAAATATATATTACGCCAACATGACAGTAAAATGAATAAACGCATAAATCAGAGTGTTCATAACTAATCCATCTTCCATTTATTATATCAGATTCATATAAGGTTGAAATCAGACCCACATCCTGCTCTTCATGTTTTTTTTGTTTTTTTTTTAACAGGAAAGTTCTGGCCAGCAGTTGTTCAGCAATGGTTTCCTCAGCATGCATGTGTGTGTGTGTGTGTGTGTGTGTGTGTGTGTGTGTGTGTGTGTGTGAGGGTGTGTTGGTGATTGTGTGCTGGATGAGCTCAGAAATCTAAATGGCAACTCACCACAACAAAGAGTTTCAATCTAGAGGCTACATAACTCACTTCAAACAGGAATTTCCTCTGGGGAAACGTTGCTACTTCCAGATACAAAAATTGACTGCGCTCCATTAACACTGCAGGAGTTCCACTGAAAGAGTAAGATGTCCCTAAGCGTCTACAACCAGCAAGCTCAAAGATGGTCAGTGTAATTGTTTCACTTAAATGAATTACAATTTATGAAATGTATTTTTAGGCAATGTGAATGGTGGAAATACACACACGCATGCACACAGACCTATGAAAATGATGTGCTGATAGACACCTCATACACTATTGTTAACACCCATACATACAGCTGGTCAGGTGACAACAGGGAAAAAACACACTATATTTCAGGAAATGTTTAACCCCCTAATGCACTATACACTGTAATACCTAGTGATGTTTGGTTGCCAGTAAAGTACTGTACAATTTATAGTAAACAACTGTCAAATATATTTATAGTAATATCCTAATATTGTATAAAATGACACATAAGCCTGCACACTCATTTGGCTGATGCAGGATACAACTGAGTTGAAGGTTGTGGGTCTTGACTAACGATTACCGCTTGGTAATACTGGGATTTGAACACAACCTTCTGAGGTGTGACTCAAAGCGTTAACCACTGAGCCACCACGACACCACCGCTTGCACCTAGCTTGCATTGATTCAACTACTTCTAGCACTGAATTGACGCAACTAAATATTGCAGTGAATCAGTGCAAGCTAGTCGTGCTAGCTGTGGTAGTTGAATGGCTACAGCTTCAAGGTGCAGGTAAGAAGGTCATGTGTTCAATTCCCAGCACCACCAAACTACCTTGATTGGCTCCTTGAGCAAGACCCTTCAGCTCCGCTGTATCCTGCATCAACATACTGGGTTATGTGTTATTTTATCCTATGTATGATTTTACTGTAAATATGTTTTACAGTTGTTTATTGTAAATTATACAATACTTAATTGTCAACCCAGGTTGCCAGCAAATTAATGTAAAATCTACAGTAATTTTGTTTTTACAGTGTACTAATACTGCAAACCATTTACCAGATTCAATCTGGTTACCCAAGTGATAAAAGATGCCTTTTTAGATGGTTTTAAAGATCGAATGTCAAGGCCACTTTCAAGGTTTTCTCTGTTACTCCATTGTTTTGTTTTTTTCCACATAAGAGCCAGACATGGATATAGATAAAACAGTACTAAAAATCCACGGAAATCTAAACCATGTGTAACTGAAATACTATATAATGCGTCTCAGACACTTTGACCATGATGTAATGGGACCTCAAAGAAAGAGTGCAATCTGATCAATTCTGCTGAACATACTGTATGTGTAACTGTGTGCCAGGTATAAGGTTGATTATAGGTAGTGAAAGATGGTGAAAGAAATGTTTGTTGTATTTATTATATAAATGCAAAATTAAAAAAAAAAATGCAAAAATGAGTGTGTTTGCTTATGAGGTAAGCGTAAAAACTTTTCACAGTATCTTTAAATGCTGTCAGTACTGGAGGTGTGAACATGCAGCGAACATCTGAATATGAAATCAATTTTACCTGGGTAATATTAAGCCGTAATTTAGAAAAAAAAAACTTTCTCATTACTTTGAGATACTGAACCTTGATTTTGATTTTGGTTTAATTTCGTCTGGCAGAAATCGGCTTATACAAATTTAATACCTGCCCTTCAGTCGTATAGATTTGCGCACAATCGCTGATCCTGTGACTTTCAGGCTGTGGTGAATCACACTGCGGGCTATAAATTAATCTATTTCCATACAGTATACACTAGCCTGTGCACTGTTAGGCAGAAATTCCCCAAATTGCATATGCATATTTCATTTAATTACATATTTGTGAGCAGGAACTCAGTCTCAAACTAGACACTACATTCTTACACTATACACTATTTACTTGACTATCCACTACCTGGATGTTTGTAGGTAAAAACATATCTCAGTATCATCTCAAATTGAACATTGTCCTAACCGGAAATCACAGATCACCGCATGGTTCAATAAACCTTCACAGGAACAACTGCCGATTTTCTATATTTGTGTTCCCTATCTTAAATTTGTACGAGCACCCCATTTTTAAAATCTGTTAGGATTTAATAAACTGTATGATATGACGAGTCTAAGAGTTAAGGAAATCTGTATAGGGATGTTAAAACACTTTTACTAATTTTAATAATAACTTTTTAAAAGACTTTATAATTTATATGTGACCAAGGGTTTCCCTGTCGTTAAAAACATAAAGCAGGCGACATAACGTTTTTATTTCATCTGCCTAAATGGAACTTTTCATTTACAAGCGATTACATGGCGATTGCAACATTTATATTGTGGGAATGTGATTAAACTTTTTTTTTTTTGAATCTACAGTATTTCTGTCCTAATTTAACTTACGTTTTCAGGGAACACTTTACATTCCCTTAACTGATACTCCATAACATGTTCATTGACATGAACAAACCCCGAACTTCAGCAACAACACATCATCAGTACCATTAACAAGGTAACACTTTGATGGTAAATTGATGCTTTTTTTAAAAATTAATAAACCAAATAAGCAAAAATAAAAAAACTACTTGCAATAACCAGTGTTCGCCGTCAATGATAAAACCTATAATGACCCACAAGAACAGCACCTTAATGAACAAGTTTGTGGTTTTTAAGTGTTCAGAATGACGGCTGAAAAGCAAGTTCTATTTATTTATGCTTGGAGTTCAGAAAATTATCAATATTTACGAACATACTGTCAGTTCATTTTTGATAACTGATGTGGAGTTTTAGCGATGGATTGAAAAACAGTCAATGCAATTATATTTCATTAACATTTAAACAAACACCAATTAGTGTGTGCCTTGACTTAATTACTTTGATAACGAAGTTACTGTTTGTTATTTATTACTGCTGAAGTTCATACTAACTAATGCACTATGTTAAGAGTTATGCTACGTAAGGGAACCTTAATGTAAAGAGTTAGCGGTTATTGGTCAGTTTTGGAATCAAACCCAGATCAAAAATATTTTCCGAGTCTGTTCTGGCAAAGTTACATCATCCATTGAAAATGTATAATACATTTTGATTTCATCACGGCAGTTAACATTTTACAATTTTGAAAGGAAAGTGTTTCGCAGTGAAGCACTGAAAAATGGTATTACGTCCTCATTATTATTATTATCATCACCAGTATGGTTTACATTTTTATTAACTGGCAGAGAGCGCCAAAAGTGGAGAAGCAGTGCTCCCTTGCGCATCATTCATCCTAACCCCTGTATACAGTATATCACCAGTCCCCCAATATGCAACAATTATGAAAATGGACTATAATACAGATATAGTAGTGTAATATGTAGCGCCTGTGACTGGAAGGTCAAAGATGTCTGTTTAGCTTACAATAAAATATTTGAAAAAACTGTACAGAATTGTCAGCATTATTATTATTACATTAATAAGGAATAAAACACTCCATGTTGTGCTGTTATAGGAAAATAATCAGTAATGGGATGGTGTGATGACACAGGGTTACTGTTACCACCCCAATAGCAGAACGTGTACAGAAGTGTTTTATTCCTTTTATACTACAGCAACTGGCCAGTGATTACATGTGTTTTATTTATTAACAAATGATACATGATATGTTTTATCCAGTTATAGTTACGTTTAAATGTCCATGAGACAAGTCAGGTCCTGTTACCACTTCATTCCCAGACCAGCCTTTCTTTTTTTCTCCTCTTTTGAAGTTTAGAACATAAAAAAAAAATGCAGCTTGTCTTATTACCAAGAAAAAAAAACTCATAAAGACTTCCTCGTGCTAGAAAACATAGCATTACAGCTTTATCTCAGACTGACACTGGAGACTCCTTCCATAAATGATAATAAAAATCACTTTATTATTAGATCATGTGCATACACGCGCCTGTGAATTAGCTGTTACTATAGAGACAATTATGCATTTAAACGAGTACATTAATATTAATATACGTATGATTTGTAGTTGGAACTAATGACAGATCTGCTGTCAAAGCAATCACTCTTGAGAATTCAATTTGAGAAACACGGTGGAATAACATAACTGAATGTGTTAGAGCAGAACACCGCTCACGCTTATCCTTCGCTTTATCCAAGCCAAACTCGGCAAAAATGTGTCCGCTTCAAAGCGAGAAAACAGACATAAAATATACAGATGGTTTTCGGTGTCTTTACGGCGCCGGCGTGACAGCAGGACGCGGGAACCACAGCAGCTGTGTTAACAGCGACGCCTCTGACGGTGCTGCTGTACAGAATCTTTTTTTTTTTTTTACAAACGGCCCAAAGTAAAGTCAACTTTGGAGGTCGGTTCAAAACAAACCTGTGCTTTGTGCACTACTGAGTATCTGGAACACATTCACCAAACCACCAGGATTTATTTCAACTCAAGTTTTACAACAATGTTTGTCCTCTCTGTTGGTGAAACCCTTTAAAATTCTGTTTGGGAGAAAATAAAGCATTTTGAAGAAGCAATTACTGGAAAATACAAGGCACACAATATTCCTCAGACCGAAAGACCATTTTGGTGTCCATTCAAAGGAAATCCATGGAATTCCATTATATCGCATACCACTGACACTTAAACGCTGACTTGTTATAGTTATTATTAAGGTTTTATAGTTGTAACTAACTGACTGGTCTCTTGAATTAAATATTTTGCACATTACATTAAGGTTTTCTTGTCTAAAATTATTTAACTATTCAATATCAATAAATAAAATGATAAACTTCAGCATTAATAAACCATTAAAAACATTATTCAAGTACCAAACACTTGTATTAATGGAATTTTTTTTTTTTAAATCATAAAAATAAACCAAATAAGCCACCTACAGTAACCAATATTGACACCATAACTGAGTAAGATTACGCAACAAAATGAACAACACCTTATTGAACACGTCTGCACTTATTAACTGGCGAAAATCGAAACTGATGCTGAAGCACGTTCCAATATTTACACCCGGAGACCAGAATTGAGTACATTCTCAACATTTAGGAACATGCTGTCATTAAATTTCTGCTTATTTATGTGGATTATTAGCAATGGATTAAATAAACAGTTAAGAGTACAGCTTTTTTAACATTTGAACAAAGTCAATTAATACATGTGTTAACTTCCTTAATGTTACTTATAGTTCATTATACCACAACGCTGTTGAATTCTGGATTCTGATTGGTCAGAAAGTGTTGAATAATTTTCTATATAGATATAATATATATTGCTCGGACAATACTGCAGCTGCAAATCGCAGGTTTATATTAATACACTCGTTCTACGCTCATTTACAGGGACTTTCTATGATGGATACCATACGTAACATAAGTCTAATAATAAATGGATTAAGAATGTGCTGTTTGTTGTTTAATAAAGAAAAATGTGTATTTGTTAATGTTACGAAGCTTTCTGTAAGAAGACATTTATTTAAATTTCGAAGGAGTCTCCAGTATCAGTGCTTCATAACAGTCAGAGATATAGCTGCAACTTAAATAAATAGATACAAAGCATGGTGTGTCATTCTGTCATCATCAGTGAGATGAAATTAATTTATAGTGGAGCGTAGAAAAGAAATATTACAACTGATAAACTGTAAACCCTGCAGTAATGACCTGGATCCATGGGAACGAACATGAGTAAGTATTGAAGAGAACATAAAGGTTCAAACTTCTCAGATTGAGGACTCACCAGCTCTTTAATGATCTTCTTTACGATGTCTTTATCTTGCAGGTTGTGTAAGTAGCGGGTGGGTGGAGAACTGGCCAGCATCCTCAGCTGTGCCATTTTGGACGTCTCTCTGGCAGCCGGTGTGACACCAATGGCAAAAAACCGAACTCCTTGGTTCTTGGCATCAGCCACAGCAGAAAATAAGTCTGGATTTTTTGGATGGGACTCTCCATCATAGAGCAGCACAGCCACTTTGACACTTCCAGTTCCTGATTCGTTCAGGTAGAGGCGTGTCAGGTTTGTGATGGCGTACGTCACGTACGTGCCTTGCCCAATGTAGGAAATGGGTGCGATGTTGGCTTTGAAGTTGGCCACGCCCCTCCACTGGCTGAAGGTCTGCTCGGTAATGACATGACTGCTGTACTGAAGTAGTGCGGATCTAAAACTCAGGCTGCGTCCACTCTGGAGGTGCACGTTCTGCATGCGCTCAACCACTTCAGTGACTAAGCGCTTCTCCTGGCCGTGGTTGTCCTTGGCACTTTCGGAGCTGTCCAGCAGAAATGCTAGCTCAAGCCTGCAGTCCTCATTTGTGTGTGCTGAGAAAAGCATAACAGAGAAGTCTTGAAAATCTTGAAGACATGAAACCACTAATCAGTTCTATGAAATAATGAAGTTCCATTTAAGACTAAGAGATCCTGAAACTCATTATGGTCACATGACACTTGAATGTACACTGAAGCACATTTAGAGGACATTTTTGAAGGCAAAGTCTACATTATGTACAGAAAAAGCAGTAAGGTTGGAAGAAGAATAAACCATTCCTGGAAGGGAGAGGAAATGGAAAGGTCTCTCTCTAATGCATTCAGCAGCTTTTCCCTCTTGAAAAAGTCTTAAAGGCTCCATGTAGAAACCTATAACAGTATTTTCCTACCAAAGAGAATTCAAGCTAAGAACTCATCCAGAACTTTCTTTCATTCATCTTCAGCAACCGCTTTATCCTGATCAGTGTCCCGGTGGATCTGGAGCCTATCTTAGGAACACTGATCATGGGACACCTGTCCATTGCACACTGACATTCAGACCTTGGGGTAATTTAGCATACCTATTCCACCTACTAGCATGTTTTGGGAGGAAGCCCATGTGGACACAGGGAGAACATGTGAAATTCTGAACAGACAGTAAGCTAAGATCAGGATCTAACCATGGACTATGAAGCGACAACACTTCCTCCTGCACTACCATGCCACCTCTTTGTGTTTTTGCATGGCATGCTGGTATATATCCTTGTTGATACAAGGACCACTTTGGACCGCTTTGGACCACTGCCACTTTGTGCTGCCTAAGCAAGCACTTAAACACAATGTTCTTGCATGACATGCTTGCTTGATTGGCATGGTCCAGGCTTATAGCATAGGTCACCTGCCATTGTGTGCTGCCTCGGCAAGCATGCTAAGAACTTTTTACCATCCAAAATACCTTCAAAGGAACCAACAATGTAGGGTGAAATAACAAATATTAGTATCTGTATCTCTATCCTCTGGTGCTAAATTTGCATATGGGAACCTGATTGGCTTATAGAATTTATGACACCACTGCAGTGACAGTTTTGACATTTTATAGTTTTTCCAGGAACCAAACAGGAAGTAAAAAAATAAATGGAAAAAATAATCAAGATGTAACATGAGTCTCTTTTAAATGGTTTTGCATCCATACACAGAATACTATAGCCAGACCTTTACCCAGGACCTCTGCATAAATGTTTTTTAACTTTTAACATTTTTGCTGAATAATAAACATATTAAGCCCAGGGCTAGAAAATACCACAATAACCCCAGTATATGATAGCAATATGTGTAACAATATTTAGTTTTGCATTGGGTTTGTCAATTAACGTACCAGCAATAATGTAATGAAGCATTATGAAAATCTTAAAGATGAAAAGATTTTCAACTTAATATTTAGTTTTAAATTAAGTGATTAATAAGAAACAGGCAAGCAAAAAATTTTAATCAGTGTCCAATCAGAAACACTGACAGAACAAGACAAAATAAATAAATAAGTAAATAAATAAAAAGATTCATCAAAATACATGAAGAATTGATTTACAGTCACATCATGGCACCGTGAATCAAAGTTCCCTTGTAATTCTTTCCCCTAGACCCTAAACCAAGCAGCCTTCAGGAAAGTAAAATGGGCGGGGCCAGGTAATGCAATTATATTGAATTTGATAGAGTTTAGCTTTTTTGCAAATGAGAAGTGAAGTGATATGCTGATGACGAATAGAAATACGGGAATGAGGATGGAGTCAAGACACACGATTGTTCATCCGGTTTCTATCAAATATTCAATCTTTAGTCAAACTCTTCTGATTTATCACTTCATGTATATCATGGGGCTAGGGCGTGTACAGCCTGCGATGGATTGGGGCGTAAAGCAGGCTAGTTAGCTGAAATCACCACGTCAACAGTGACACACACACACACACGTTGTTGTCGAGTCACCTCTTAGCTACAATCAAAGTATTTTCATTTCCATGTGAATATTAGGTTTTGGGAGTATACAGGGGTCGTTAGGCGGAGTTAAACACACCCCAGTGAACTCAACCAAAGTTCAACGCTCTGTGCTAAAGCAGTGACTTCCTCACACTCTTTAACAGACTGTGGTGAGATGTATCCCATAACCCCCTGCAAGAGGCCTAAATCTGCTACAGGCTCCTATAAATCACATTTACGTCTGAGAGAGAGAGAGAGAGACTACACACGGCATAAAGGAAACTTGCCTCGGGACAGGGAATGGGAATTAAATTCATAAAGCACAAAGACAGAAAGACGAGATAAGATCACATCTTCCAGGCTTGAAATTCCACCGATTAATCAGCATAATGCTGAGGCCATAAGCGCATAATTACACAGGATTAGAAATGAAAGGTACTATACCATCCTACACTAGAAATACTATATAATATGTTTCCACACTATAACACACTGCGCTGTGTTATAGTACACAATTCTACACTATACCACACTGTTCTACAGTATAACACACTACACTATACTCTACCACAGCATTATTATATTATATTATATTATATTGTGATACTATAACAATACAAAAGTATACACTGCCATTCAGAAGACTGGAATCACTCATCCATTGCCTTGCTTTTGAAAGAAAATCACTTTCAATTAAAATAACATTCGATTGATCAGAAACACAGCCTACACACTGCAAATCTTGTAACTGTAAACGACTATTAGAGCTGGAAACAGCTGATTTTTAAAGCAATATCCACACAAGCAGCCATCACTCCTGGGTTCCTGTAGCACATTGCGTTAGCTAATCTTAACTTATCATGTCAAACAGCTAATTCATCATCAGAAGACCCTCGTGCAGTTACATTAGCACAGCTGAAAACCGTCGTGCGGTTTAAAGAAGAAATAAAACGGGCCTTCTTTGTGCTGCTGAAGTATCTGGAGCATCAGCATTTGTGCTCTCAAAATGGCCAAAAGGAAAGAGCTTTCTCCAGAAATGCATCAGTCTGTTGCTATTTTGAGAAATGAAGGCTATTCCATGTGAGGAACCATCTTACTGAGGTGTGTACTACTCCCTTCAGACTCCTCTAACCAGGATAGAAAGAGTAGAGGCCCAAGGTGCTCAAAGGTGCGTTAAGATAAAAACGTCAGAGTCTCTTGTTTGAGAGACAGACGTATGATTTGCTGTTTAAAGCTTTTATCAGCATTGTGGTGTAATTGCGCATGCAAGTGTAATTTCTCACACTGGGCGTTGGTTTTTGGTGCGAGGTTGGAGGCGAGCAGTTTGCTTTTGGCTTTTCTCCTCATGTTCCTCTCTTCCTCTTCTTCTTCATCATAGTCTTCCTCATAATCGTCCTGCTGAGCCCAGACACATTGCAGCCCGAGCAGCAAAACCAGCCAGCTCACATGCAGTCGCATTGCACCTACACACACACACACACACACACACACACACACACACACACACACACACACACACACACGCATGCATACACAGAAATAACACCTACTGTATCAAAAGCCGAACGTATTTTAAGCACAGGAGAATATGTCTGTGTTGAATTCTTTGGAATTTTTGAGAAAAGCGCCAAATAATATCAAGCACTTTTTTACTTCCGGACCAATCAGGATGCAAGTTAGGGCCAAGCGAGAAAAACAAACACGCCGGACGAAGTGTCTTTGCGACATAACTAAAGATATCGACGTTCACCGGTACGAGATTTGACTTCTCACTTTATCTGCGGCTGCATACGGTCAAGTCACACATGCAGCCCAGGTTCTCTTGAATTTCTGCCTCCAAAGCTACAGACAAACAATCTCCTCATCACCAGAGCTACAGCAAACTTTATTTCATCGGCATTACTGAGAATAATAAACGAATCAAGGATAATTAGCTGCTCCTCGCCAGGACTGGTGAGAGGAGCGCTGTTATGGGAACAGTATGCACGCATCAGAAGTGTTTAATGAATACCTGCAGCTTTACATGTTATAAAACTCAAACGGACACTCGAACAGCTGATACATTAACGCTGACTGATTATGCTACATATTAGCTAATTCAGTAATGTAAGAATGAACACAATATGGAGGAATCACAGCAAGCAGGACTTTTTCAAAAGTTTGATTTTAACTATGATTAAATCTTAAACCTGGGATTAAAACCTTTAATTCTGATTATCTATATCTATCTATATCTATGCAAATAAATAAAAACACTGATCCGATTAAGCTCAATCATTCTTTACACTTTTCTTCTTCTCTTTTAGTGAAAACTATGATTAAAACTTTACTTTGGGCAACAATTGTACTTTGCTTTCTACAGTCCATCTAACAGAACAGATATTTAAACTAATTCAGATACAATATTAAAATTAATCCATAAACAGACTTCAAAGGTATTAGAGTAATATTGTTAATGACGCGTAAAATGCATTATTTATTTATTTATTTATTTATTTATTACAAGGTTTAAAGTTTGAGTGACTGAATGACCAGATTTCGATTGAATCAAGGTTAAAGATTAAACTTTTTTGGCCCATTTCAGGTTTAAGAATTAACCCTTTAATGTTACAGATCTTTGGTATATGTGTACAATAAGTGGGGCAGAGCTGCTTCATTATACATTCATGTAAATATAAATCATATCATGACATAATATTTCTAATAATAAGGATAATGTAAGACATCAGTGTAAAAGCACATACATTTGAACTGGTGCCCATCAAATAAGTAAAGCATCCCCACTTCCTAAATCCTAATTTACCCTCTGTTTAAAGCTATAACCGTAGCTTTCTAATTCATTTTACTACATTTAAATACTGAATCATTCATAGGAACTGATGATTAACATGGTTGAAGATGAATAACGGACTAATAAGGCTGGAGTTTAGGTTCGTCGTTGTCGTTTTTTCCACGTAACCCCTGAGAGATAAGAAATCCCTTTTCTATCGAACAGCCATCAAGTGACACACTCATCTCCTCTGGACTCACCTGCTGTCACGAGGTTTCAGCACAATCCCACTGACCCGCTATAAAACACTGAACATCTCGCAGGGACGGAGAGAAAGAGACACGCCGAGCCTCAGAGTGCAAGTGTGAGATGTTAGAGACAGTGAGAAAGTGTGTGTATGTGAGTGTGTGCACATCTGCTGCCAACCTGAGGCGCTTTCACGCTCCACGGCTCCTCCCTTTAAAGATATGGTTCAGCCAAAATGAAATGTACCCAGTTTACCCGTCATATACTGAATGTAATCTGGTTTAGCAGGAGTGCACAATACTGAGCTACAAAGTCATTTGTCATGATGTCCTAACATTCCAGCAAATTAGCTATAAATAAGAAAAGTTTATGTCAGTTGTCATGAAGGGCTTAAACCCTATATAAATACCTTTAAGTACTAGGGTTAAGTGTAAGTGTTGCTAAACTAACAAAACTGTTGATGTAAAATTCAAATGGAAATGCCAAATGCTTTGTCCTTGATGTTTAAATACTGAGTACTGATGTATGGCGGCCATTTACACTTACATAGAGAAATTTTTTACTTTTTCTACAGACTTCTTGCATTTTAACATCCGGTTATTTCCAAAAAGGAGAAAAATCACCTCTCATGATTTCATTCCAATTCCACTGCAAGAAGCCGCACCTACCTCTTCATTTATAACCTAATGCATTTATGGAAAAGCATAAAAGAAATACTTTACTGTCAAATTGTAAAGAATTAGTAAATAAGAAGATAGGGATAGGTGGAGAGTGATGATTCGCTGTGGCGACCCCTGAAGGGAAAAGCCGAAAGAAGAAGAAGAAGAAGAAGAAGTAAATAAGAAATGCTGATTATCACTTCGATTATCAGCATCGTCCATCATCTCAGTCTCATCACCTGAGGTAAAAGTCACTCACGGAAGACGAGCACGAGAGTCTCAGCGACGTCTTTTCACTCCACTGAGCTCGTTCGCGCTAACATGAGTGAGGAAATAATCTCTGACCGGTTCGCTCATTTCCGTTCTGTAGCCTTATTTTTGTTTTTAGTCTTTTATTAGGACATTAAAACACTTTAGAAGTTTATTCAGTCATCTGTACAGAGTGTGTGAGTGCTCTTCTCTGTTTTGATGATGATGTGACGGCAGAGGAGCTTCGCTTTCTGATCACAAACCCAACTGATCAGGCTTATGTCTGTTGCGCTACGGCGTCTGACTGTCCGACATCTTCACGGAATCGTAAGAAACACTCACTTAGATTTGTTAAACAAATCTAACACAACATGATCGTTGCAGGCAGATGACAAGGCAAGGTCAGAAAGTCACCTAACTAAAAACAATTCCACCTTTTTGGTAAAACGTATTTATATTTTGTCATTTTTTGTGTTGGCAGAAAATTTTTTTCTTTTCGTTTTTGCCCATTTTCCAGAATTCGGTCACAGAGACGTCTGACAGGTTTTCACAGACCGCCACACATTTTTTGCATGCGCAACAGGATAACCTTCGATTTATTAATAATTGCGCGAATTACATGAGCGAGAATGTGAATTATAAGGAAACTGTAATTAAAATTAAGCTTTTTGCACATGCTATTTTTTTTTATCAGTAGCAGTGGCAAATCCTCAAAGACAAATAAGAAATAATCTAAACGTGTATAAAAAGCTGCTTCAAAGGCTTTGTTTAAATGCTGTTCACATCAGAGGTGTGAACATGAACTGAATACTTAATAGGAATATTTATAATGTATAATACGAAACAATAACCATGTTGATAAATTTTCTGATTGTTTAGAGACTATAAAACGTTAGTAGAACATTTTATGTTAAACGATTTCATTATTCCGAGCTATTTTAATGTGTATATTTTGTCCTCAACTGCCAGAAACCGGTTTTCCGCCAATTTAATACGTATCCGTTGGTTGTACAAATTTACATGGAAGTAACTTTCAGGCTTTGACTCCGCCTTGAATTTGCACTTTTAGGTAGAAACGGATACAAACATGCAAAATCAGACAAGATGCGATATGTTGGGCTTGTAAAAGAATGTCCAGTCCTACGTAGAGGTTTATAGTAAATCAGCTGGTGCATTTTTGTGGGCGTTATGCTTGTTTTTATGCACACAAAAAAAAGCCTTCAGTAAATCTTATTCTAAATCATTAAACAAAAAATGATTAACGTAAGGGTCTATTCTTAACAAACAATGCAAAGATTACGGTGAGAGGAAGTCAGTGGACTTACGTAAGAGGTTACATACAGTAAGAGCTTAATGTTAAGTATTAACATTAACCATTAACCTGAAATTATTAATGTTGCCTATTATTTCATTTTCAACCCTCGGGTTGTCTTTTTCTACAGTGAACGCCGCTTTGAAGACGGATGCAGGTAAGCCGTCACTCAGGAATGCTATGGGTAAATTTCTATCATTATTCAGCAACACACACACACACACACACACACACACACACACACACACACACACACATACAGTACATGCTAGCATGCACTTTAGTTCAGACCTACACAATAAAAAGAATCTACATAATCTCATAGTGTAAAGTGAACTGTTTTTTTTTTGTTTTGTTTTTTTTAAACACCTCTCATGAGAGCACGATAACTTCTGAGAAGCTGAGTGAGTTTTGGATGGAAGCCTAAATTCCCAACACAGCCTTGAAGATGGCAGGCCTGATGAGGAATGAGCAGACACAGGGACACAATCCATCATAAATAATCCTTTAAAATGTCCGTAATCCACTCAGAGCTCTGTAAGCGTGTAAACCGCATGTGCGATGTACAGAGCTGCCATATTTCCACCTTTTTACCCAGCAAGGTGCTACTGAAATCCTGACAGAGAGAAACTGTCGGCGCTCCTGAAGGAAATCTGATCTCGCCGAGCACGACATCACTCATAGACAGCATGTGACATGGTCTCACGTGACCTGATAGCTAACACACAGCAGCGTTACGTTATCAGATGTTACTGAGCCACATGGTGTCTTCTGAGGCGAGTGTGTGATGAGTTTTCCATGTAGTTTAAGGCTAAACTGGACGCTATAAGATTCCCTTACATTTCTGCTAAATTACCAAACTTGTCTTGGTTGATTGACTGTATATTTTTAAAGTATGAGGGTAACTATCACTTTCATTAATAATGTTCACTGCTGAAGAATGATTTTTGGTTTCCTCGTAATTCCTAAAAGCTCCTGAATCTATTTATCACAAACAGCTTAATTCTACCAAACAAAATATCTGCAAATCTTGAAATTACAATGCTGTAAACTGTCATTGCCAATGGAAATTGATTAAATTACTGTTCAGTTTTGTTTTGTTTTTGGTAGATGTGAATTGCATTTCTTTATTTTATTTATTTTTACATAAATTAAAATTAATTTAATTTATTTGATCTGTTTTTAAAGGAAATAGAAGTATTATTATTTATTTATTACAAACTGACATTTTGTTTCATAATTCATTTTCCTTAAACAGAGTGGTGCCATTTATAGCTCCGAATGGGTGGGGCTAACTCCAGATGGGTGGGGCTAACTCCAGATGGGCTATCAAGTTATCATTTGATAGCATGTCTTGGTAGCGGACATGTCTATGGACTATCTTCCCTAACCCTAACCCTACCCCGTCCCCTACAGTATGTAGCCCATTTGGAGCTAGTTCCGCCCATTTGGTGCTGGTTCTGGTCTGCAGAGATACATACTTGTCCCCAATTGGTAGAAAAATCCAATCAGTCAATGAATGAATGAATAAAAACACCACACAATATCCATGGTCCAAGTTTACTGTGAATCTGGCCCATAAGGGCCCTGAAACTGACCATATCATTACTCCAATAAGGGATTATAGTGGTTATGAATAAATGGACCATATGGGGCCAGGGGATGGTGGATCTCAGTTGTAGCCCACCTAGACCCCAGCAGTGGCCCATATGAGCTATGCTGACACACATGAAAAGTCCATGGACAAATCTTTTTATGGGCCCCATGTGGGGAGACTAATGGGGCCCCAAATGCGATCCCATCACTAAGCCATATGGAGCCCGCATGGACATTTTGGCTGGACATGAAACTATAAGGACAAATCGAATGGATCCAGCAGACACAATGTGGGAATCCATCGCTCTCAGATGTTTGATGTTCTCCCTGATTAATGATCAAACCTCTCCTGAATTGAATCAGATGTTTTAGCATGGAGATATCGTGAACCTGCAAGAAAAGCGAATCCCCACCGAGGACAAGAGCTCACAGTATGACTGGAAATATGTGAAATACAGCTTCAGTGCTAAGTGTTGTCAGTGACACAGCCACAGCTAAACCGAAAATTTACGTCATTAAATAAAAATAAGAAGAAGCAGCAAAGGGAATGTGCGAATATACTGTATATGCAACTTAAACCTGAATTGTGTTCCGCATGAATGTATTATTTCTGCTTGAAATACACATTAAACAGAAATACAGGCTATTCCTTTTGAGGAAACTGGCTCCATAGTGGCCTTAATAGAGAGGAGGATGGATGAAAACTGGGACTCAATCTTTCTCAACCCAGTTCATCCATTTGTATTCACAAAGTGAATATGTGATGCCACTTTTACTATTCTTTCAAAGTGGAGATTGGGGATTTGTGTCTCATTCAGCTACAAGAGCTACAAGTGAGGTCAGGCGCTGATGTCGGGTGAGGAGGTCTGGGGTGCAGTCGGTGTTCCAGTTCATCCCAAAGGAGCTGAGGTCAGGGCTCTGTGCAGGACACTCGAGTTCTTCCACTCCATCTTTGGCAAACCATGTCTTCATGGAGCTCGCTTTATGCACGTTATCCACATCGTCATGCTGGAACAGGTTTGGACCTCTTAGCTCCAGTGAAGGGAAATTGTAATACTACAGCATACAAAGACATTCCATACAATTGTGTGCTTCCAATTTTGTGGTAACAATTTGGAGAAGAACCACATATGGGTGTGATGGTCAGGTGTAAACATACTTTTGGCCATGTAGTGTAATTTATGGATTCCCAATGGGAAATTTCATAATTGGGAATTATATGTCTAACAAAATGGCATCTGGGATTTAGCCAAAGGAAAAGGCAGAAAGTTATTAAAACAGAAAAAGGGGACTAAATCTGGAATGGAAAGTTCAAAACGCACTTATGGTCATATAGTGTACATCTATCTATCTATCTATCTATCTATCTATCTATCTATCTATCTATCTATCTATCTATCAAGTACACTCATAGGTTCAAAGCTGCATTATGTTAGTAGTAAGCATATGAAGAGAATAGGAATTTGGCATTGTGCTAAATTGCGTGTCGGATTTTCTCAGCTTACCTAAGAAATGTGAGATCAAACTAAATTAAAATAATAATAAAACATTACTGTTGGTAAATAAAATTAAATGATTTGAGAGATTCTTTCCTTAAAAGTGAATTTTCCTGTCCCAGGCTTACGAAACCACTGTGAGCTGCTGATTAAAATGGGAGGGTTTCAGAAGTCGTAACCTGGGGGCTTTGTAAACCAGACATAAATCATGAGTGAACTTTACCGAGTGAACTTTATAATGCGTTCAGGCCCTGCGCAGTTAATGTCATGTGTGCACTTACTTATAAATAATCATTACAGACTCGATCCCCTTCGGCCCTGGGGGAAATTTTTATGATTCTTTTCACTTTTTTCTTCCTTTTTTTTTTTTTTCTTCCAAATATGTAGTAATTTATGAAATTTAAAAAGTTCAGTTTTAGGTGAACTTCTTGAGTTGTATCTCAGTAGTTTTAGAATTATAGCGTAGAGATAAAAATGACATGACAGAGAAATTTTGCCTTTAAGTGTGACATGAACTACTAAACAGTGCAACATGTAACAAAAAAATAATAATACTCTACTTTAGGACATGCTGTTATGGGAAAATAATCAACGATGGGGTTGTGTGATGAAGCGGAGATGCTGTACCACCCTGAAGTTGGTACAGTATTTTCCTATAACAGCACATCCTGAAGTTTTATTCCTCTTATACCACAGCAATTTGCCGACAATTTAATTTTTTAAATTTATTTTAAAAACTACACGCTGTACTTTTATCCCATTATAGTTACATTTAAAGTTGTGCAACATCCACGAAACGAATTATAGCAGCTATAAACTGTCACTCCCTCACCAGCTTCTTGCTTTTTGTGAAGATAATAAGACCAAAAAATAAAAAGAAAAAACTCATTTCAGCACTGTAATGAGAAACCAGGAAGTGTAAACTCTTTTCTTTGTTAATTAACAAAATATTTTTTATTGCTTTACTGTTAGACTTAGATTATGTGGAGCGCCTGCCATACACGTCCCTGTGAACGATCTTCTGACCAATCAGATGCGAGAATTCAACAGCGCCATGGTGTGAACAACATATACAATACAACGTATACAACAACAACAACAACAACAACATCAGGCGATAAATGAGAATAAATACAAAGGACAAGCATCATAGCGCAAAATCTTGAAAACACTGATCATATTTCTTTATCAAAGCGGATTCCTGATTTTGATCGGATTCTGACTTTTTACCCGCGCCATTTTCCTGCTTATTTTCCTGATATTCCTCATACATCATCACCTTCTTCCTTTTGTACAGTCCCAGGAATATATGGTTGGATGGAAATGTACAAATGACTCTTTATGTACAGGCATGCTGAATATTAAGAACGGTTTGAATAAACTGAGAAGGTTTCACATGTAACCGATATTCCAGACCCGTAGAGGATCTCGGACGGCAACATTTCCTCCCTGTTCAAATATCACCACTAGGTGGAAGAACACACAATGTATCAGGGCACTATGCTGTTTCAGTGATCAAGTGATTCAGTGATTGAGGTACAGCTAACAGGCAGAGAAGGGATGATGTTATTGGGTGAAGAGCTGAGCTTTAAAGAACAGTTTAGAAACCAGGACTATTAGATAAATGACCTTTCACCCTGCATGGTAGACAGCCTAAACTAAGAACATAGCTCCGAACTGAGGATGTGTGACATACCGTATATATATATAAGGAATAAAACGCTTGGTGAGTTCAGTTGTCTCTGTAAAAAAGTACCTCAATACGAGAACTATATTACTTATTTACCTCGGATTGTTAAAGCCACTCCTAAAAGATGAAGAGAAAAAAAAACTGAAAAGCAGAAAAGACATCAAAAACAAAACACAATCTGACTGTAAAAATCAGGTTTTCCATCGCAAATGTAATATGCTGCAGTTTTTTTTTACATTTATCCGTGTGTTCAGAGATAAAGATGTGATATCACCTGAAGTTTTTGGTATGTTATGAAGGAAAAGTGCAGGTACAGCTTCCGATAAAGCCACAGAGACGGCTTTTTTCCAACAAAAGGAAGGATATTTCGTTAAAACTTCAACACATAATGGAGTACAGAAATGAAATTACAATTTCTTTTATAAAAAAAAAAAAAAAAACGTAGATAAATGCAGGGCCAAATCTGGCCACCTATTAAAAAGTGCTTTAATGTAAATTTTCAGTAGCAGAGAAATTGCTGTGCATCATCTTCTTTGTAAGCGTCTGCTCATATGTCATCTACAAAAATAATAATAAAAAAAAACTGTAAGCGTTTTCAAAAAATGATGAATGTGTGTGAGAGTGAGAGAAAGAGAGAAAGAGAGAAAGAGAGAGAGAGAGGAGGATGCTTACCAGTAAAATGCAATCTTCTTTGCTGCTTCTCGATGGTAAAAGAATAACTTCCTCCCTATAATGAATAAAAATGACAAACCCACATTAATACATAGAGTAATTTAATGCAATCAGAGCTACATTCAAGGTTACCGATAGTGCCGTCGTCATCGTCGTTGTTGTTGTTGTTGTTTACTCACCGGTGAAAAGCTGGCACTTTTCTTTACTGGATTAATGTTCAGCTTGGGGGCTGGGTAGGATGGAGGGAGTGGAACAGAATGCTTCTGTTTAAGATTATCATGGTGAGGAGGAATAGACGTGGCTGCGTCTCTGTTAGAAGGGATGGGTGGCAGGGGTCCTTTCCTCTGCGCCAGAGAAAGAGTGTTGGTCGCCTCTGACTCGGCAGACGGTGGAGCTTTGGGGGACGCAGACCTGAACAAGCGCAACATAGTCACGTCATTAAAGGAGCAGTTTGTACATTTTAGAGCCAAGTCCTTCTCTTCTCCCTAATTAACCCCACCTCCACTGAAAAAAACTATGCCTGCTGTACCTTTTACCAAAAAATGACTCAAAAAAATGACTTATTACTCAAAAATATGGCGAAAGAGTGCCTCCCGATTGGTGCACCAAAAAAAGAGTTTGTCCCACCATCACGAAATCAGAAGGAGATCAGAATCCTGACGATGCCATGACCATCTGTAGCTGGGAGTCTAGGGAGCAAAATTGTCCATGCTCTCTTCCCTGTCAATCACAGTGACACTAGCCAATCATGGATGTCTGTGAGCTCATGTATGCGAAAGAGGGCGGATAGCACTTTTTTTTCGAGCTGCAGTTCAAAAAGTTGCAGCGGCTGGATTCGTGTGTCTTGGATGAAGCATGTGTTAGCCTTCACCCTCCCCAGCTGGTAGCTGTTGTATGATAGATGAGAGTTGGGTGGGATTTGGCAGGTGAAGAAACTAGGGGCAGGGAGAAAAATAGGGGCAATTTACGGCAGGGAGAAAAATAGGGGCAATTTACGGCAAAAGAGCAGTCCTCTATTAAACAAATAAACAGATGAGCCAGTTGATATATACAAGATATGATACAAGATACAAGATTCTTTAATAGACACACAACAGGGTTCACCACCAACGAACAATAATTAGAAAACAAGGAACAATGCACTGTGGCACTGAAGATTGACAGAGGTGGATATATATCAGCAGCACCTCTTATGGCAGGGGGAAATGGATTTTCGGATTGTCTTTGAGTCTGGGAGACGGTGAAATATGAAATGTATTTTATGTACAGAGATTGCATTGATGGTAGGCACAGTGGGCAGTGGTAGTTCAGTGGTAGCTCATTTGTTAAGGGATTGGGCTACTGATTGAAAGGTTGTGAGTCCAAAGCCCAGCACCATCAAGCTGCCCCTGTTGGGCCCTTGAGCAAAGATCGTAACCCTCAGGTGTATCCTGTCTCGGTTTTAAGCTGCTTTGAATAAAAGCATCAGCCTAATGAGTTCAATTTAAAGCTAAATGAGCCCTGGTGTGGGAGTCAGTGTTGCTGTACCAGACAGTAATGGAGTGTTTGGGTGATGTTAACCTTAGAAAACCTGGAGAAAGTGTACAGTGATGCATTTACGGCATTTGGCAGACACCCTTATCCAGAGCAACTTACATTTATCTAATTTATACAACTGAGCAGTTGAGGCTTAAAGGCCTTGCTTAAGGGCCCAGCAGTGGCAGCTTGAACTCATGACTTTCCAATCAGTAGTCCAACAGCTTAACCACTGAGCTACCACTGCCCCAGGAATTTAAATAAGTTATTGATCAATTGCCAATTCTAACAGTTTTTTTTGGTTTGGGGATTTCCAGACCTCTATGATCATTTCCTTGGTTTTGGAGGTACTGAAAATCAAGTCATTGTTTACACACTATATGATGGCGCAGGTCCTCTTGTGATGGTAGGACAACTCATCATTGTCTGAAAATTAATCCAAAAATAGTGGTGTAGCTTGCAGGGTTAACTAGCGGATTCCAAATGACAAATAATGTGGTGAAGTGGCAGACTGATTGATTCATTCATCCTTAGTAACCACCTGGTCAGGGTGACAGTGGACCTACTAGATGGTTTATATTTTGGGAAATAGTATCAAGTACCCATGATTTGGAACTGAGTATGGATGATGGTGAGCTCCTTACCGGCTGAGAGACAGACAAGAGTTCAGTTTGTTCCTCAGCAGCCATCCGGAGGCCGAGTCCAGACTGTGAGTCCGAACAAACATAGGACGCGCTGCACAACACAGTAACAGCGCTGGTCAGAGTCGAGGCAGAGCTGACGGCTTGATAATCACCTGATGAGTGTGACTGGCTTCACTGTGAGAGGAGAACTGTGTGTGTGTGTGTGTGTGTGTGCAGACCTTTAGTACCACTGATGCAGTTCTGTACAGCTGTGTGGAACCGGCTCGCCTCGTCCTCATCAGAAAAGTTCAGCCCCGCCCAACATTCCTACACAAGCAAGTAAGGATGCATTGATACCATTTCATTTTTTCGGAGCAAGTACAAGAGCATGTTTTTCGGCTCTGTTTGAGAGCTACGTTTAACAGCATGTTTAATAGAGTGAGTGAGGATGGACGTTGGTTGAGGAAGTACACTAGGATTACATCTCAAAGCATCACATGGTACTAGATGATGGTATCGGAGTATTATTACAAGTATGAGTAAATAAGCATACTCGATACCTGTATCAGTATCAATGCATCCCTACAGACAAGTAAACACACCCATACACACACAGTGCAGTTACTTAAAGCAAATTTCAACCTAGTGTATTTGCAATAACCGCAGATAAGAAAGTAATCACGTTTCCTGTTTACTCCAAACTCATTTATAACCTTAAGTCTAAGGGCAAGATATTCATCCATAAACAATTTAAAAAATATAAAATAACAACATTTCAAAATGACAAATGTATTGTAATTCTAACAGTAAAGGTGTTTTTCCTAGTACATTGGATAAAGATTGGTTTAATATTGTATATTCGCTTAAAATGGAAATAATGTATATAGGAGAAAAAAATTATTAGAGCTGAAATTCAGACTCGTGTCACTAACGTCACTGGGGAAAGTGTGGAAAAAGGGGCGGGGCGTTGAATATGTGAAAGGTGTGTACAGCTCCTGTTCCCAGAGCACCTTGGCCCTCTGCAGAGAGAGACAAAGAAATGTTGTTAGCTTTCCACAGTTGGTACTTTTGCTTAAATATTGCTAATATAAACACAAAAAAATTACATTTCGTTAAGGCTGAGAATGTAATTGAATGTGGATGTGTATATTAGAACAGGGCCCTGATTTACTAAGATCCCGAAAACGTTTTCATGCACGTAGTGAGAGCCTTCCAGATGTTTAACAAAGAATAACAGTTTGAATAATGTGGGCGAGTTCAAATCTGGAAGTGAAGAATTAGAGTACTGCAAAAGTAGCTTGTAGATTAAAGATTAAAAAAAAAAAAAAAAAAAAAAAAAAAAAAAAAAAAAAAAAAAAAAAAAAAAAACATAGCAAGAAGGAGACTGTAAAGAAGGACAACATGACAGCTGAAGAAATCCGCCAGATGTTGCAGGTGCTGCAGTTTAAGAATAAATGTTTTTGCGCAAACATTGATGCCATTTTAATCGTATCTTTTATGAAAACAGAATTCCAGAGCACATATCTCAACCAGAGAATAGTCAGTAAAATGGATGACTTATGAAAAAGAAATATATAAAAATAAAATAAAAATTTTAAAAATTGCTATTTTAGTTTGTGCCAAAAAAAAAACAAAAACAATAAAAAGCTGTTTCCTTGTCGTACAATTTTTATTTTGAAACAAAACTCATATCTCCCCCTGCTGGTGACCATTGTGTGATGAGTATAAAAAGGTGTTTTTGTTTTTTTTTTTTTAGATTTTTGTTTGTTTTTCCTGTTTTATTGTTAAGAATTAAAATTTTCGGTTTCCTTTTTTTAAAAAATTCAAAGCCGATGATATGCAGATTCATAAAGAAATAAAATTATTCAAAACAAGTCAAAGCCAAAACTTGTTTTTTAACTATTTTCCTGTTAAAATTGTTAAAAATTTTTTAACTATTTTCTGATCAATTTAATCATAATTTTGAGATTTTTTTTTGTCCACAAATAAATGAAATTTGGTCAAACACAGCATGGGGGAAAATAAATATTTGCATTGACTCCGCCCTATATTTAGTACTTTTAAGTAGAAACACCCAAAATGAAATAGTCCTGAAGGGAAACACACAAAACTGTGTTATGTTGCTCATGTGAAAAGCCTGAATCTCTGTGAAATCAGCTTGCACACCTTTTAATAAATCTACACGTTTTTATACACACCTTAGTACATTAGAGCCTTGTGTGTGTGTGTGTGTGTGTGTGTGTGTGTGTGTGTAAAACCTTCACACAGAAGAGCCGTATAAATGTTGAATGTAATTTTTTATCCTGCACCAGACACACCACTCCACAACTGTGAATCTGCCATTCTGACTTTTTCCCTTTACAAGCTTCAGTTGCCAGGTACAACTGCACCACTGCACAAGCTGATGCCTAAAACACACACACACACACACACACACACACACACACACACACAAACACACACACACACTAGTATGAATACTGTCTGTTGTTTTTGCCAGTAAAATCAGTAATGCAGGAAGAGAAATAAACGCAACCCACAAACAAATGAGCCTCGAAATAAACACAGTCGCTTTATCCTGCTTCATACCACAACGCCATTTAATTCTCAATTCTGATTGGTCAGAAGGTGTTGATTAATTTTCTATAACAGCAGCTCTGAAAGAGGTGCAGCTGCATATCACAGGTTTGTTGTAATATGTTATCGTTTATTTAGCATTCGTGGAAGGAGTCTCCAGTGTCAGCATTTTGAACAGGCAGAGGTAAAGCTGTGACTTTAGGTTTTCTGACATTTTCATGACAGAGGAGTTTCAGAGGAGACACAGCTTCCATTTTGAAGCTAAGAACTCTTAAATATCAGAAAGAACCCCTAAGTAACCTGTTTTTTTTTCGGAGTGTTTAAGCAATACTTCGTGAAATTACATGCGTTACAGACAGGTGTCATAAGCACACATGCCAGATGCTGGTTCTTAGAGCAGGACAAAAGCTCAGCACAGAACAGGAAGCATGTGAATAAGCAAAAAAGAGAATCGATGAAGCCAGTAAAGTGGACTCACGCTGCAGTCAGAGCCGAGCAGGTTAAAGACGAGGCCGTTCTCGCGGATGGACAGAAGAGAACTTAAAACCCGAGACATCTCTCGACCACCTTCCTTCTCAGACTGCGCTCACTTTCTGTGTATAACAGTCACATGAGTAAAGACATACAACAAACACACACACAGTGATCTGCTTCCTAATGCAAATCATCAGGCACCATGCAAAATAAATGTGCTGTTGCATACAACACACTCACTCACTCACACACACACACACACACACACACACAGGGTCAGACTGGGACAACAATTCAGCCTGGGAGTCTCAAATGATGACCCTAGTGCTGCAAGTCTGGCTCTTCTGGTTCATGATTTAGTAACCAATCAGGTTTGAATATAAGGACCAAATATAATTTCTAGGAATTGTAGGATTTGCTAGCTAGCTGGTCAAACTGAGACACAAGAACAGCCAGGCCATCAGGATCTTCCCTAAATCTCCTGATGGCCAATCCGGGCCTAGACACACACACTCACACACACACACATGCTTCTCTGCTTCCTAATGCAAATCATCAGGCACCATGCTCAACAAAAGTCTGTAGTTGTAAGTAGTTCCAACACATACACACACACTTTTGCCTTCTAATGCAAACAGAACTTTTATTTTGAAGTTGGAGGAAATGGGAACAGGGGACAACAGGAAGTGAAGGTGTGTGAATAAAAGTATGGCTATGCTGTGTTACTCATTCCAACATGCACATTACTTTTTTAATATTAATATTAAGTCACTTTGCTCAATTACAATGGTGGCAGAGGCTTTTTTTTTTTTTTTGGTTTGAGCACATGAAATATGAATGTGTAGTTTAGTTTTGTGCTGTATTTTATTCTTTTTTCTTATTGTAGTTTAGCCTTCTCAGTCTCACTCTCCCTCTCTCTCTCTCTCTCTCTATATATATATATATATATATATATCACACTATATATGACTCATCAAACAGAGTCATCTCACCCCTAGAGTGTATGTGATGGAGAGTGGCATCTGCTAAATGCCCTAAATGCCATAAAGTTTATATGTAAGCAACTCAAATTCTCTTGATTTTCTGCCTCCAAAGCTACAGCAAAAATAAGCAACCTTCTCATCGCCAGTTACGCCAGATCTTAATTTCATCTGCCTTACTGATAATAATAAATCTTATGTAGAGAGCAAGCTAGGATAATTAGTTAGTTGATACTAGCTAGAATCGGAGCGTGTTGCTACGGTTACGGGTGCAGATTGTGTGAGCCACTTTTCTAATATCATCATAAATGGAGCTCAGCCCAGGTGTTAAACCATTTTCAGTCATGTGGAATAAAGTGGACATAACCACTATCCTACAATATATTTTATATGTATTTCGCACATAATTTGGCAAACACACCCAACGCTGAAACATTCAGTCACATTCCAGTGTTTATTGGCATAGTCACATTCAGGGGTTTAGAAATGTAAGTCTGATAAATTCCTATGGACAGTAATGTGTCTGTGAGGTTAAACATCGTTAGAGGAGTGAAATGAAGCCCGACGTTATACAGCCGAGCTCTATCCCTGCAGTGCACGGTCCAGCAGATGTTCATCCTGCACGTGATAAGGCATGGTAACTCTCAGCTCTCTCTGATCCTCCATGGTAAGCTGAATTGTCTCATATGCATTGGAATTTCCTGACCAACATCTCCGAGACACCTACAGAAAAACAAACATCAGAATATCAAATATAGCACAACCAAATTGCACATGTAAGGGACGCCTCTGGAGCCAGACTCCCAGTGGTTTTAATACTGGGAAAACCTGCTACTGATGCATCTTGAAGATGGAAGCAGTGATGGCTAGTCATGATATTAGATAAAAGGGCTAGCATCTAATATTAGATGTTAAACCTAACCCTTTTGTTTAACCAAAAAAAGCACTAAAATTGCCGTTCTGTAATCTGTCCTTTTGTGTAATTGGTATTTCGATTGGACGACGTGTGCTTAGTCTATGTAATTTTAGGTTCTCCTCCAAAGGAAAGAAGGATGATGGAGTAAATAATCCAGCTTGTTCATGTCTATTATCCCATGACTGTATTTCACATGTACTTTCTCAATCACTGTTAATGACGTGTCCGAGAAACAGGCTGAAAAATGACAAAACTAAGGGGTGTGTCAATCTGTGTAATCACCTGACATGACTATCAATGATTGGCTGCATAAATCTACAGTCTGGGCTAGAAAGGAATCAGCCCCAGCCTTGCTTCTTCATAGCATTCTGTGTATTTTTTCTTATGACCATTGGTTTTGGTGCTGTACTTGGTGCCACAAAAATATAAAAATATTCCTCTTTAAGACATTTGATGACTATAAGCTGTTACACAAGTGACTTGTTGCTTGCAAGTGTGACGGTTATTTTTGCTCTTGATCTGTAGGTGTCTTCCAGACAGGCTGTCCTGGACGCCCTTCAATTTGCTGGCAGCGGTCAAAGCAAATCTCGTAAAATAAAAAGATTAAATCGTAATCTGGTAAATATTAAAAGTCGCCAACTTTTTTTTGTCGATAAGTTAAGTAAATTGGTAAATCGGTCCCACTTCAATTCCAGTGTATTTGTAATTAATACGAGACTCTGTATGCTGCCTTTTAATTAGTCAATCATGGTGATGGTTCCTTTCTAAAACTAAGATATGTACAATTAAGAGCAGGTTAAATGAACTTACTCAGCTAATAAATACAATACAACTGTTATGTTTTATGAAAGGAAGAGAAACTGAAGGAGAGTTCAGAGAACTTTCTCATATTTGGACTCCGGTGTCTATTTTTCCCACGCAGGCCATCAGAAAGTCACTTACCCCGTTAGAGACGTCCCAGTTCAGCATCATCCTGGCTCTCTTTCCAGCCTCCTCAGAGCCATCCAGAACCAATCCAAAGCCTCCGTTCATTACCTCACCCCTGCATCAAATTAAAAATCAATAGATTATTAGTACCAATTATCAGAGCAGCGTTATCAATCTGTCCGTGAAATAAACCCTTAAAGGGATAGGATTTTTCATCCTAATTTATCTACCCTAATGTGTCTGTAGACAAAATATTTTGACTTCAATCTCACTTATAATGTCAGTCTTGTCTCTGTGATATCAGTCAATGACATTTCTTTGCTTTTATTATTAGTAGTAGTCATGGTATTGCTGTTATTGATAATCAGGACTATTATTTATGTATTAATCTCACTACTGTAATTGTTAATACCATTCTTTTTTTTTTTTTACATCACTGTAATAGTACTACTGTCACATCCTTCATGGACATTGCACCACCATGTCACCAGAGGACACACTCCTCCGATTTCTAGATCCCCTTTGGGGTCAGACGGTCAAAGCCTTGCCATTTGTGTATATTCATGTACGCTCCTGTTGGACTGACCTCTGTGTATGGCCTCATTTTTCTAGTTTCTCTGTCTTCAAGTCCCGTATGTCACAACTACATACTATATTCTGCATTTGTATATCTGGACACAAGGATCTGTATAGCAAGTTGTACTGCAAAGATGTAGAAATGTCTGCAGAGTGTGTGAATTCTGGCCCTGACAGTTCTCTAACCTGAGCTCCGATGGTTTTTATAGTTGTTTGTACCTGCCTGCAATATTTGATAATGAATGTAGTTGGTTCTATTTCCAAAAACATAAACAAACTAGTAGCCTAATTGCAAACCACCACAGCTCTGATCAGGCAGTTACTAAGGATGAACGAATGAATGCATCACACAGCAACTGATGGGTGTAACTTACCACTTGTCTGCCTGAAAGTAAAAAACTTTTATATTGTATCTGATGGGATCCCAGTCCTGATGCAATAGTGATCAGCCACATCAAAAAAACAAATACTGTGTCTCCTGTTCGTATCTGTTTTTCTATCGGCTTAGGACACAAACCGCCTCGTGTGAAATTGAAGTAGTTTAAATACTGCATTTTGCAGAACGTTGACTGTACTGATGTTAACTGTAATCATTTATACAGTCAGTC